>OZ018332.1:87593607-88158851 GCA_963969495.1 Ceratothoa steindachneri | reverse complement strand
CCAAGAGTCTTCAACAGCATCGCACTCTTCTAGCCTCGCGCCCAGTCAGTCCCGCGCGTAGACCTGCAAAGTCTGCTCTTCTCAAATCCAGTTTCCTTGATTTACTAGTTGCAGGCTCTGCCTTGGGGACTTTGACTACAAATCTAATTAGTCGGTGGTCACTGCCACCGAGCTCTTCGCCAACAGAGAGGTCCTCAACGATGTCATCCTCAGAGGTGAAAACCAAATCAGAGGATATTGTCTCCTCTCGTTGGCTCTCTCACCCATTGAGTGAGGAACTCGTTGTTCGTGAACTCCAGGAGTAGTGCGTTCTCGCCACAGGGTTCTCTGGTTTCCCAGTCAACTTGTGTGTGAAATCACCCATGACGATACACACTCTGTCTTTCACAAGTTCTCCTAGTAGCTGGTACAGATCTCTGTCCTTTTCAACGAGTTGGGCAGGAGGTCTATAAAGCCCAGGGTCCTGTATTTGGCAGGAGAAGAGAGAGAGAGAGAGAGAGAGAGAGAGAGAGAGAGAGAGAGAGAGAGAGAGAGAGAGAGAGAAGAGAGAGAGAGAGAGAAAGAGAGAAAGAGAGAGAAAGAGAAAGAGAGAAAGAGAGAAAGAGAGAGAGAGAGAGAGAGAGAGAGAGAGAGAGAGAGAGAGAGAGAAAGAGAGAGAGAAAGAGAGAAAAGAGAGAAAGAGAGAAAGAGAGAAAGAGAGAGAGAGAGAGAGAGAGAGAGAGAGAGAGTACAAGGACAAGGACAAGGACAAGGAAAGTAAGTACCCTAGGAGACCTTACGGTCCATTCAAAGAGGGTACCCTTGGACTAGCAATTGAGCGGGCACATGGCTGCTCAATTGTTTTGCGTCCCAAACGGCCACTTTTCAAGACTTTGTCCAGTCTTGACTTGAACTGGTCAACAGATTCACTGTTGACAACTTCCACCTGGAAGTGCGTTCCACTTACCGCAGATACTGTAGGTGAAAAAGTTTCCACACAGATTGCGGTTGTAACGCTTCCAGTTCAAGTTTGAAGCCGTGATTGCGCGTTCTGTTCTCACTCAGTGTGAAAATATCCCGGTAGTCAACATTGTCGAACCCTCGAAGTATTTTGAAGACTTCGATGAGCTGACCACGCAGTCTACGGGTTTCCAGCGAGAACAGATCTAACTCCCTTAGTCTATCCTCATAACTTTTATGTCGGATAGAGGGAATCAGCTTGGTTGCCCTAGCCTTGTACGCGTTCCAATCTCGCGATGTCCTTTCGCAATGAAGGACTCCAAAATGTACGGCATACTCCAGGTGCGGTCGGACAAGTGAGTTGTACAGGCACAGTACAATCTCCTGGTTCCGATAACCAAACTGGCGCTTAATATAGCCTAGCATCTTTTGGGCCTTTTTCTCCGCCTCAATGCACTGTTTCGAGAACTTGAGGTCACTAGTGATTGTTACACCCAAGTCTTTCTCAGTGTTGGTGGATTCCATAGCAGTGCCCTTAAGGATATACTGAGATTGGGGGTTTCTGTGGCCGATATGCATCACTTTGCATTTGCCCACGTTAAAAGGCATTTGCCACGTGTCCGACCACTCCCCAATCTTCCCAAGATCTTCCTGCAGGCGGGCAGTATTTCCATCCTTTGCAACGTTCATACCAAGCTTGGTATCGTCGGCAAATTTGGAAATCTTGGCAACCATGTCACCGTCCATGTCGTTGACGTAGATGATGAATAGTAGTGGTCCCAGGACAGAACCTTGAGGCACCCCGCTAGTAACGGGCACCCACTCAGAAGCCTGTCCATTTACCACCACCCGTTGCCGTCTGCCACTTAGCCAGTTCTCGATCCAGCCGGCTACCTTTCCGTCTATGCCCAGCGCTCGCACTTTCCGGAGAAGGCGGCGGTGTGGTACCTTATCAAAGGCTTTCTGAAAGTCTAGGTACACCACATCCACCGCCTTGTCCCGATCGTGCTCACTGAAAACGAAGTGGAAGAATTCCACAAGGTTCGTCAGGCATGACCGTTGCCTTCGGAAGCCGTGCTGGGAACTCCTCAGTAGCAGGTTTGACTCTAAATACGACGTCATTTTGTCCACCATGATGCTTTCCATGAGTTTACCGACTATCGAAGTCAGACTGATAGGTCGGTAGTTTGACGGATGGCTGGGGGCTCCTTTCTTGAAGATCGGAGTCACCTCCGCCTCACGCCAGTCTCTAGGAACGCATCCGGTCCGGATTGACATGTTAAAGATAGCGCACAGATGTCGTGATACTTCATCGCACACTTCCTTCAACACCTTGGGTAGAAACCCGTCCGGTCCAGGGGACTTATTCGTCTTTAGGTCAGCGATCTTTTTCTTTATTTCTCCTTCGGTGAAGTCCATTGCCTCCAGCTTTTCCCCCGAGTAGGAATCCGTAGGCTGGGGGATGGGACCACACTCCTTAGTAAACACTGAGGAGAAGTAGTCATTGAGAAGGTTAGCATTTTTCCTATCTGAGTGAGTTAATGCACCCTCCTCGTTCCACTAAGGGCCCAATCCTACGACGGATTGGCTTACGGCTATTTACATAGCCGAAGAACTCCTTGGGATTCTCCTTGCAGAGTCTCGCCACTCGGAGTTCCTCAGTACGCTTAGCCGCCCTTATGCTGGACTTCACTCTCCTGGCTAGCCTCCGGTATTCGTCAAAGTCACCCGAGATCTTCGATTGCCGGTACACATTTCTCTTCTCCCTAAGCAGTTGCCCGATTTCTCGATTAAACCACTTTGGTTGAACAGAAGACCGAACGGGGGCATTTCAGAGGGATAAAACGCGATTGAAGACTCATGAATGTGGTTTTGAAACTGTTCCAAGAGTCTTCAACAGCATCGCACTCTTCTAGCCTCGCGCCAGTCAGTCCCGCGCGTAGACCTGCAAAGTCTGCTCTTCTCAAATCCAGTTTCCTTGATTTACTAGTTGCAGGCTCTGCCTTGGGGACTTTGACTACAAATCTAATTAGTCGGTGGTCACTGCCACCGAGCTCTTCGCCAACAGAGAGGTCCTCAACGATGTCATCCTCAGAGGTGAAAACCAAATCGAGGATATTGTCTCCTCTCGTTGGCTCTCTCACCCATTGAGTGAGGAACTCGTTGTTCGTGAACTCCAGGAGTAGTGCGTTCTCGCCACAGGGTTCTCTGGTTTCCCAGTCAACTTGTGTGTTGAAATCACCATGACGATACACATCTTGTCTTTCACAAGTTCTCCTAGTAGCTGGTACAGATCTCTGTCCTTTTCAACGAGTTGGGCAGGAGGTCTATAAAGCACCAGGGTCCTGTATTTGGCAGGAGAGGAGAGAGAGAGAGAGAGAGAGAGAGAGAGAGAGAGAGAGAGAGAGAGAGAGAGAGAGAGAGAGAGAGAGAGAGAGAGAGAGAGAGAAAGAGAGAGAGAGAGAGAGAGAGAGAGAGAGAGAGAGAAGAGAGAGAGAGAGAGAGAGAGAAAGAGAGAGAGAGAGAGAGAGAGAGAAAGAGAGAAAGAGAGAAAGAGAAAGAGGAAAGAGAAGAGAGAAAGAGAAAGAGAGAGAGTTACAAGGAGTTACAAGGAAAGAAGGTACCCTAGGAGACCTTACGGTCCATTCAAAGAGGGTACCTTGGGACTAGCAATCGAGCGGGCACATGGCTGCTCAATTGTTTTGCGTCCCTAAACGGCCACTTTTCAAGACTTTGTCTAGTCTTGACTTGAACTGGTCAACAGATTCACTGTTGACAACTTCCACTGGAAGTGCGTTCCACTTACCGCAGATACTGTAGGTGAAAAAGTTTCCACACAGATTGCGGTTGTAACGCTTCAGTTCAAGTTTGAAGCCGTGATTGCGCGTTCTGTTCTCAATCAGTGTGAAAATATCCCGGTAGTCAACATTGTCGAACCCTCGAAGTATTTTGAAAAACTTCGATGAGCTGACCACGCAGTCTACGGGTTTCCAACGAGAACAGATCTAATTCCCTTAGTCTATCCTCATAACTTTTATGTCGGATAGAGGGAATCAGTTTGGTTGCCCTGGCTTGTACGCGTTCCAACCTTGCGATGTCCTTTCGAAACGAAGGACTCCAAAATTGTACGGCATACTCCAGGTGCGGCCGAACTAGGGAGTTGTACAGACAAAGTACTATCTCCCTGTTACGGTATCCAAACTGGCGCTTTATGTAGCCTAACATCCTTTGGGCTTTCTTCTCTGCCTCAATGCACTGTTTCGAGAACTTGAGGTCGCTAGTGACAGTAACACCCAAGTCCTTCTCAGTGTCACTCGATTCGAGAGCAGTGCCCTTAAGGATATAATGAGATTGGGGATTTCTGTGGCCGATATGCATTACTTTGCACTTGTTCACGTTGAACGGCATTTGCCACGTGTCCGACCACTCCCCAATCTTCCCAAGGTCTTCCTGCAGGCGGGCAGTATTTCCATCCTTTGCAACGTTCATACCAAGCTTGGTATCGTCGGCAAATTTGGAAATCTTGGCAACCATGTCACCGTCCATGTCGTTGACGTAGATGATGAATAGTAGTGGTCCCAGGACAGAACCTTGAGGCACTCCGCTAGTAACGGGCACCCACTCAGAAGCCTGTCCATTCACCACCACCCGTTGCCGTCTGCCACTTAGCCAGTTCTCGATCCAGCCGGCTACTTTTCCGTCTATGCCCAGCGCTCGCACTTTCCGGAGAAGGCGGCGGTGTGGTACCTTATCAAAGGCTTTCTGAAAGTCTAAGTAAACCACATCCACCGCCTTGTCCCGATCGTGCTCACTGAACACGAAGTGGAAGAATTCCACAAGGTTCGTCAGGCATGACCGTTGCCTTCGGAAGCCGTGCTGGGAACTCCTCAGTAGCAGGTTTGACTCTAAATACGACGTTATTTTCTCCACCATCATGCTTTCCATGAGTTTACCGACTATCGAAGTCAGACTGATAGGTCGGTAGTTTGACGGATGGCTGGAGGATCCTTTCTTGAAGATCGGAGTCACCTCCGCCTCACGCCAGTCTCTAGGAACGCATTCGGTCCGGATTGACATGTTAAAGATAGCGCACAGATGTCGTGATACTTCATCGCACACTTCCTTCAACACCTTGGGTAGAAACCCGTCCGGTCCAGGGGACTTATTCGTCTTTAGGTCAGCGATCTTTTTCTTTATTTCTCCTTCGGTGAAGTCCATTGCCTCCAGCTTTTCCCCCGAGTAGGAATCCGTGGGCTGGGGGATGGGACCACACTCTTTAGTAAACACTGAGGAGAAGTAGTCATTGAGAAGGTTAGCATTTTCTGCATCTGACTGAGTTAATGCACCCTCCTCGTCCACTAGGGGCCCAATCCTACGATGGATTGGTTTACGGCTATTTACATAGCCGAAGAACTCCTTGGGATTCTCCTTGCAGAGTCTCGCCACTCGGAGTTCCTCAGTACGCTTAGCCGCCCTTATGCTGGACTTCACTCTCCTGGCTAGCCTCCGGTACTCGTCAAAGGCACCCGAGATCTTCGATCGCCGGTACACATTTCTCTTCTCCCTAAGCAGTTGCCCGATTTCTCGATTAAACCACTTTGGTTGAACAGAAGACCGACGGAGGCATTTCAGAGGGATGCAACTTGATTGAAGACTCATGAATTTATTTTTGAAATTGTTCCACGAATCCTCAACCTCTTCGCATACCGCTAGCCTTACATCAGTCAGCCCAGCACGAAGGCGTGCAAAGTCTGCTCTTCTCAAGTCAAGTTTCCTTGATTGACTGGCAGCAGACCTTACCTTCGGGATCTTGACGGTAAATCTAACTAGCTGGTGATCACTGCCACCGAGCTCTTCGCCTACAGAGATATCCTCAACGATATCATCCTCAGAGGTGAAGACCAAGTCGAGGATATTGTCTCCTCTCGTCGGTTCTCTGACCCATTGAGTGAGGAACTCGTTGTTGGCGAACTCCAGGAGTAGCGCGCTATCGCCACAGGCTGCTCTGGTTTCCCAGTCAACTTGTCTGTTGAAGTCGCCCATAACGATGCACACTCTGCCTTGAACAAGCTCACCCAGCAGCTGGTACAGTTCCCTGTCCTTCTCAACGGGTTGGGAAGGGGGTCTGTAAAGCACCAGGGTCCTGTATCTGACAGGACCTATCTCTAGGTCAACGCCTAGGAGCTCGTGATCGGATATAATGTTGGAGTTCGTAGATTTGATTGTATCCTTGACATACAACATTACACCGCCACCCTCTCTGTCTGGCCTATCTTTGTGGAAGAGTTGGTAGCCAGGAACCGTGAATTCGCCTTCAAAGTCTCGGTTTGACGTTTTTATCCACGATTCTGTTATGGCTACCATTTCGGGTTCTTCCGTCGCTACGAGGCCACGGAGCTCAGGAAACTTGTTCCTGATTGACCTCGCATTGAACAGAAGAACTTTCAGGGAGTCCCCGACTGTAGGACTCCCTATGCTCTTCCGTTTCCCGGCTTCTTTGTTGGCGAGGCACCCCTTTTTGCGACCTCTGAGAAGGTCGTTCCTGGAGTGACACGGGCGTACTGGCGTACGTCCGCCCTCACTCTGGGCCGGATACTCCTTTCGGTCCTCTCTACGACATCCTGGATCATGTTCGACAGAAAGGCCTTTCCTTTAAAGGAAAGATGTACCCCATCCCTTTGGTAGAGATCATTTCTACCATAAAAGGTGCGGTACGGGTCCACAAAGAAGACCCCCTCTGCCGTACACAAATCTGCCAGGCGCCGGTTTAGAGACACATTCATCGAGTGAGCGGTCCGTGTTGGACCTCTCCTCGGGAGCATCCCGACTACCACACGCTTGCGGGTTTTCAGCCCACAGTCGTCCACGGCACCCATGACCGTGTGGAGGATTTTATCTGTAGGGCCTACCCTACCTCCTCTCAGGTACAGGTCGTTTCCACTGACCATCAGAGCAACGACTGAGCTCTCAGAAATCTGTGATTTCTCAGCCTCTACTCTGATGTGGTGGTTACCACATCCTGGCAGGCAGCTTACCTTCACACTAGTGCGAAGGCGGGCCGCTAGCAGGGACTGCAAGCCCCGTGCTTGAGAATCACCAATAAGGGTGACTCTTGCACATTTGTCAGCAGGCGACTTATTCTTTCCTCTCGGAATCGACTTGCCGCTTTCCTCTTGTATCTCTGCATTTTTCTTTTTTTTCTTCCTCATCTTATTTTTCTTCTCTTCATTTGTTCTCTCTTCTTCCGTTTCTCTTTTCTCTTCTTCCGTTTCTCTTTTCTCTTCTTCTCTTTCCACTTTCCCATGCGCACCAGTAGCGCTCGAATCCTCTACACTGGGGTGAGCTGCATTATGGTCCTTTTTCTTCTTTTTCTTTTTCTTCTTCTCATTGGCTCCGCATGGCAGAAGTGGGACTGCCAATGCAGTTTCACCTCCTTGGGCTGGAGTCACATCGGCGGAACCACCCAAGTCAGTGGGACTTTCGTCTCGAGCTTGAGCCGACTGGGCCTCTAGTTTAGAGGCTAGCTCTAGGATCTTTTCCTCGAGACGCCGAATGTAAAGCGCGTGCTGCGTTTCTAGGGTCTGCAGTTTATTTTCCAGCGCCCTAGATTTTTCTTCAGAGGCTGTGAAGAGATCCTTGAGTTCATTGCAGCATGCCACTGCCTCTCGGATCTCTCCTTTAAGGATGCAATCGGTGCATATACTTCCCGGGTAGCATTTCGAAAAACATCCTTCCGGGAAGTCCACGCACCACTTATCCTTCTGGCATATCGCACATGTATATTTAAGTGCAGCTGGACCTTTTTCCCTGTCATTTTAAACACTTTCTCTCTTTCAAAACTTTGTGACCAATCAATAGAAAAAAGGGGGTTGGTGAGTTCTCCCCGCGTGAGTCGCTCCCGCCTATCGATCGGAGACGTTTCGGATCTTTCAGAAGGCACGCTCCATGTGCTGCTGTTCGTCCGACCGAGTCGTCAAGCCTCGGCGTGCCGTGGCTCCCAACCAAGCAGCACAGACGGTCCCCGAAGGGGCCATCGATTTGTCACCAGGTGAACAACAACGAAGCACGCCCCTTACTAAACTCCTACTAGTTCCCTTCACAACGGCCAGGATCTCGGAGCAGCGTTCAATGGATATCCCGCCCCAAGGCTTTTTATTGGCCTGGCAACCAACCTGGGAACAAAGGGCCGTCACCTCGGACCGATGCTACCAGAGGCACCCGTCAACGGGCACTGGGAACGGTCAATAATTACGCGCCAGGGAAGGGGTTAACGGGGCACTACCCTCATCCCATTCATCGTGCCCCAACGCCTAGGACACCTCTAGTCCTAGTCTCTCGCAACCAGTGAGCGTCGATTGGCGTTGTTTATAGAGGTTCCAAAGCCTCTCTTCTGACGCATGAGGTAGCTGCCAGGTCCTTATATGTAGATAGAGGAAGAAAAGAGAAACAGGGACATGATAGGAGTAGGCTTTTTTTTGTTTTTTTCTTTTTGTATAAGTGGGAGAGATAGAATAAAAGTAAAAAAAGAGAAGGATAGAGTAAAAAAAAGGAAGGAATGACGCACTTAGTCTGGAATCTCGTTTTCGACCAAATCGACAAGGGAAGCCCTACCAGGGGTACCCAGAAGAGGTACCCCCGCCGACATAGCTCGAAAAGTCAAAGGTACACACAAGCTCTCTTCCCGCGACAAGGGGGCGTCACCTCTCCCTCTACATTCTTTGAAGAGAGAGAGAGAGAGTGAAGAGAGAGAGAGAGAGTAAAGAGAGAGAGAGAGAGAGTAAAGAGAGAGAGAGAGAGCAAAGAGAGAGAGAGAGAGAGAGAGAGAGAGAGAGAGAGAGAGAGAGAGAGAGAGAGAGAGAGAGATTGGATGGGAACAATAAAAAAAAAGAGAATGTGGAGATGGATATTTAACCATTCGGTGCCCCCGGAATGAGAAAATTCACGCTAAATTGACAAGGTTGAGACCATGAAAAGGAAGCAATAGAAAGTAGGCAACCTCGGAATCACGAAACAAACCTCTTCGTGGTTGACATCCCAGAGACGTCGCTTTGCTGACACGGGTCTCTCAGGAACAAGCGACTCGGAAACTTGTTTTCCTTTCGGCCTGCAGATACACCCCAGCATAGAAGGGTCCCCCTCCATATCCTTAGTCTCAGAATCCGAAGACGACGATGAGGGTGGCGGCGATGTTTTGGATGATCCGAGAACGCCCTCGAGACGAGCTAGGGGTTCAGTGGTGGAGGACGACGCAGCCGTTGTCGCCTCCTCCCCTGAAAAGGAGACCCCCGGCAGCTCTTGGAAACCGTCGTCGGAGGGCGGGGATTCTCGCGACAATCCCCCCGAGGCAGCCCCACTCAAGTGAGGCTCGAGGACTGCTCGACCTTGGTTAGAATCCGACCCTCCGTTAGCTTCCTTAGTAGCGACGTTCAGGTTTCTGGACGCATCCTGGCATTCCCTCGCCATCGAGGGGCGAGGAATGAAGCCTCCTTAGGAGTGTCCAAAAGTAGAGGCGGGAAGCGGGCGCATCTTCACCTAACGAGAATCCGCGGTCAGGGTCGCCTCTCTGCGACCGCCGTCATAGTCTCGCATTTCCAGACACGCGCTGATTCAACCAGGAGATACAGTTAAGGCTTTGGTCCAGTACGAAGCAGCGTCAGGCGATTTTGAGGTCGTTACACAAAGATATTCAGCGGACACTGAAATAAAGAAATATTAAGTTACCTTCAAGTTGACAATGTCAAAGATGTGTCAACTCAACAAGAACTACCCAAGGACCCAATAACCATAAGCTGTTAAGAGGGGAAGAGTGAAACATTTTTTTTTCTGGTAAAAAGGAAAATGGGGTGAACAAACAAAAGCATAATTAGGGGGAAAAGGAATTAATACATTTGAGAAGACTACCAATGATCGTTGTATGAAGTCTAGGATAACAAAACCCTGTCACGTAAATTTCATTAATCACAAATCTAAGGGGGAGGACTCCTTTCAAAAGAAACAAGTGTTTCACCCTTCCAATGGGGGCGGGCGGGCGGGGCGGGACACCAAACACTACAGGTCCGAAACCTCGCGGGGGAAGTGAAGTTTGCACTTTAAGCATATTTGTGTTCTTTTGTTCGACTGCGCCTGCAAACTTTAGATCCTCATCCCCCCCCCCCAGTGTTTTAGGGCAAGTACACTACTTTGGGGGGGGGGGCGTAATGAATATAATCGCTTGTCATTTATTTAACGCCTCTGGACCCAACCAAGGGCGAGTTAAACCCCCTTAAATGCAAGTTGAAAGAGGGACCTAATACCATTAAAGTTTATAAAGAGACTTAACCCCTTACAAGGGAGCTTAGTCGTTATGATTGAACGGTTCATGGATTGGTGAATATTCTCTGAGTACAGGACTATTAAGAATTTACAAGTGAAGACCAACGTGGGCATTGGACAAAGTTTGGGGATGCTTTGAAAAGAAAGTGATAGTGTTAGGGAAAGTGAAAGCGTATGGAAGGTATGTAGCTTTAAGGGGAGATTAAATGGAGAAGGAACGAGAGAAGGAACAGTCGAGAAACTCTCCTACTTGCCCCCCCCCCCCTTCCCTGCGTGGGTCCGAGATTAGCGGCGCACAAGTAGAAAGAACAAGAGAAGGTTAAGGATTGTAATAGGAATTCTCGTTAACCCCAAATACTATTACAAAGATCAAAAAAGGTTTGTGCAAAGCTCACAAAAACCTTTCCTCCTTCTCCATCGCGAGGGTAATATCCCAAGTTGTAAATTTGGGGCGAGTCTTCAGATATAACAGCTCTGATCGTCACTTCTCCTTCGCTATTCGGGACCCCGAGAGCAAAATTTCACCTTTAAAGATCAAATTTGCGAGGTTGGTGGTCACATCGGCCATTAAAAGATATACATAAGTATGTGTAGTTTCCACACCTAAGTACAAGGTCATTAATATTCATGGAAGTTCGGAGATGGCACGTCCCCATCGAATGTCCAATTATGTCCCAATACAAAATGGTCCGTATATTTGTTAGCCGCAAATTCTCGATGGTACCGATTCTAAATGATTGAATTCCGTAGATTAAATCGAAACAACCTTCATAAAGGCCCTTTAGCATTAAAGCGCCACACTCTTATTACGTAGGTGGTAATTTAGTCTAAAACGGAATGATCGATGCTACATGATATCGACTTATATTACAAAATTATTGACAATTATTCTACCCCGCCCATTACCAAACGCCTCTAATATGGAATATAAGCTGCTTTTTATATATTTTTTTATTCCTCGCCATTTTAGGGGCGGAGTCTCAAGATATAGCCAGCTTTCCCCCCCAACTCTCATCTTTTAATTTCGGTGTCAAGATTTTCAACACTTCACACACACAATGGTGTGATCAACTTAAAAATGAAGTTTCATCTAAGGCAGACAGCGCGTCGCCTTCATGACATGGAGAAATTCCATTTGGTGAGATTTCCGGCGTAAAATAAACTTGTCATGATTCAACAGTGGCAATGCAATGGACATTGGCTAAAACAGTCATTCTGAAGTTGTTTGCTTTCAAAAGATTCGGAGGCAAATGACAAAATAAGCTTTTCATTAATTACGTAATCGTTTCATGACTGATAGACTTGGAATGTGGACGAAGAATAAATACATAGTGTTTAGCACCTCAAGCAGGGACAGGACTTCTTCCTACGCATGAGAAACAACTAAAATCAACCCGTACTCGTATATTCCGTGCCCACGCGATGTTTGTCTACCGACAAAATAGGCAGGTCTTTCCATCAATTCAACGCAAATTACGCCAAAGTTTATTTATATTTCGTGATTTTAGAAAAATCTATACGTTTTTTGACCCGTCAGGTGTGAAGAAATAACTGTTACTGTAAACATTTCTAGGGAAAAGAGCGCCAGGTGAGACGAAAGACCACCAAACCCTTTGATGAAAGGGCCATGTATTTATTGGTGATACCGCGGAGGCCGATCTCGCTGACATAGTCCTTTGAAAATGTTACAATAAAATTTAAACAACCAATAAAATACCCAAAGGCCTAGGCCCCGACTAGCATCCCTTTAGATAAAAACGCCATTTCCGAACCGATCAGCAGCAGCTTCCAAAATCAAGACGCAGCAGGAGCAGACAAAGGAGCAACGCCTCCTTCACTGCCTTGTCCCCGCATTATTCTGAGCCCTATTTCGACACGATCTTCACAATGAACAAGCACTAAACGCCCCAAAGGACACGGCACCTGATAGGCCTAAAACCCCAACCCAGCCTCCGGTTCCATTCGCCACACGAAATGAGGATGGTGGACCAACCTCTCACGAAGAAGCCGTGAATAGGTGGGAGGGCATGAGGATATTCCAGGGAGGAAGGATGCAAAGCCTTAAAAGACCCCATCCCCGTGACATGGGGAAAGGAAACCAAAAATTCCGTGGGAAGAGGATAATCTGGTGATTCGAGAATGCTCATGTTCGGGGATTCGAATAAAGATCACCCGTGACGAAATAGGGACACACCGAAAATGGGGATTAAAGTCATTCAGCTTCCTGGAGTACTTCCTTCTTAGAAAGGCCTCAATTTAACGCCATTTTTTCTATTATCAAAATAATTGAGGAATAATATCGTGCCAGCCGGCGTCGTAGCCTTTGCACGATTGTCGACACTCAGGACGGATTATAAAAGGTGGTTGCTCCGGGTGGAGAAGACAACGTGGGAACACAAACAAAAACAGGAATTCGAGATGATCTAAAATAACAAACTAAACTATTTGTTTCAGTGGAAATAACCGCTTTTGTGTTTCATAAGGAATATAAACAACTGATTTGCCTTGTCCTTAGTTTTAAGCAATGGAGACGCTGGAAACTGCTAAACTGTGCTGTCCACCTTTAAAACACTGCTCGACATTGCGCGGGACGAAGCGAAATCGGAGCAAATTATAATCCATGCAAAATAGGTTTCATTATATCGCTCCTTTGTCGAGGCAAACATTCCGAACGCCCCCCCCCCACCCATTTTTTTCCCCACACACTCGAACTAAATTTATTCCTCAATTGCGAATCGGAGACGAAGGCGGTATTAATCTGAGAGGAAAAACGGACACATTTGTAATGATCTTACCTCAACTGGCGGGGCATATGGAGTTGCCCGGTCAAACTCGAGAACTTCGTATGAGGATCTCTCAAACGAGACCTGCACTTACTAAAGAAGACAGGTGTGCAGTACTTTTGAGACGCACTTCAAGGTATTTCGTTATACCTTATTAGGTGAGCGCAAGCCATGACCCACGCCTTGCTATTGAACTCTCAACATCCATCGAAGTACCGACTAGTCTTTGTTTTTGAAATAAATTTGGCCGGCAGACAATATACTCTAAGACAGGTAGGAATGAAATATTGAATTTGTCTATATCCATTTGTTTGTTTTTTTAGCCGATGCGCAATTAGCGACGTATTTGGAGTCTTTATACAAGTTAAAACATGATTACAAGAAAACCATTTTCGGACAATTTGTGAAATGAACTTTTTAATTAATGCCCCGTTGAGCGTCGGAATGCCCGAGACCACCTGGCTGCTTAAAACGAATAAAAAGGAGCAGTTTAGGTATCCCCTTGCTGGGGGTATCACTTAGCTCAAAAGAAGCAACAAAATGATTTGGGTTATGATCGAAGCCAATTTGGGCACGTGAGCGAGTCTGGAAGCTCTTGTGTGCCGTGTATTATAAGGATATCTAAGCTTAGGGTGAACGAACGTGACGTCGCATCAAATTATGATTCGAAACCCTCAACATCGATAAGCATCCTCTTATGCTATCCTCTCCAAAAGCTCTAATTTGCTCTTGGCAAAAAACAACAAAAAACAAGAGACAACTTACCTTAAGTTAACAACAATATTGGCCGGTTGTTCTAATAAATTTGCAGCACCATCCCGTACTTTGAAATCGAATTCAAGCCAAATTTTTCGTGAACTAAACAATTTACCCCCAAAATGGCACCATTTATGAGGCACCTGGTAAGATAAATGTCCTTATAAGGGGACCTTAGGTTGGACGCAAGTGCAAGCTGATACATAGCTAATTTTTCATTCCTGCCACGCTTTACGACAATCAATTCGAATTTACCGTCAACTACAACCGTACCTGAACACGATATAAAAACACCCGCCACTAATTAGGTAATGAAAGACCCAGTGCAGACGTAACCAAGGAGATGCCCCAGGAGAAAAAGGAACACGAAAAGGTGTAGCCGCATTTGGCCCACGCGAGGAGGTAACGTCCGTGGCAGATGCCCTAATTTGGACAAGGGCTAACGCCCTCAACAGAGCAGAGCACGCATAACCAACGGCCTACACGAAGCAATGGCGCGAGGCGTGCGGGCGGGCGGGCGGGCGGAAGACCCTGAACAAAATTCTTGGCCTCGGCGGAACACAAAACTGCAAAGGCCTATTGGCCATTCGTTACCGCGAGCATCCTCGACAAAATTCTAATCACAAAACTGAAAATCACGAATTAACGACTCGAAACGAGACATTAAAAAAAAAAAAAGCAATTTAACATTTATGTGGCATCTACCAGATATACTTTAAAGTAACAATCCTTAACAGCCTATAAGTTCGGGGAAGGATACACGGAAGCGGACTCTTCCTTGTCTTCCCATCTTAGGAAGAGTATCAATTTTAAAGAAACCAATCAAAAATTCATCTCACAATCTCGCCTTTTTATAAGTGACTAGATTTCTTACTTGAGACATTGCATTAGAAATTAAAACTAAACTGTTGCGTGTGCAAGACAGGAAATTGACGAAAAGATACTTGCTAGACTTAAAACGATACGAGCATGAAAACAGGCATTCAATTGAGAATGAGCGAGCCGATGCATGGCAAATATAAAGGTGAGAAAAATCATCAGGAACATAACATATAAGGCCTCTAGGAACCAGTGCGTAAAACAACACGGGTACTAGCAGAGACTTGAGCCCCTTGCTAGAAAGACGATCTACACCTGGTGCTGGACAGTATCTCCAAAGAGAGAACCATTTGTGTCGGTAGTCAGTACAATATTAAAAGAAGTAGTGAGGCAAAAACAGGCACCCTAAAACACACCAGACCAAGATAAGTTTCTATTGGGGGTAATTGGACCTTCATCTCGGTTAAAGGGGCATTGTTGGATGGGGGTTAGTACCTTAGGTGTCACTTCCCATTTTCGTCATAGTAGGGAAAGGGGGTAAATTTGAAACCAAGCAAAGTTAGACTAAAAACGAAGCGCCCATGAAATTGCGCGACATTTTGCTATGCCCACGTGAAACTATGCCATTGGGACATTTCTTGGACTCGTTGGGAGACTAAAGCGTACAATTACAAACACAAAGAAATGGAGTTGGGCCAACTACTGGTTTACCACAGGTTTGTATCTTATGCCTCCTTTTTCAAGAGAATCATGTTGTCGGATCAGGTCAACGAACAAAAAAATCCTTCCCTTTAACTTTATATTCGGGTGGAAAATAATAAGTATTATTACTTCGTGTACTAACACCCAATTTTCGAAAACAAAGATTTTTTCCATCGCAATATTATGATAATAGAAAGTAAAAATTCATAGAGAAAATCGAATTTGCAGAAAATATAGAAATCCGTGGAGTAAAATGGCATCTCCACACCACCGCGTCTTGCTGCCCCCTGAGAAACCGGTTGTGTACAGCCTAATCTATATAATTATTTCAGACAAGGCCATAACCAACACGCAATCACTCTCGCCATTCAAGAAATCGGCGAAGCAAATCTGACACGCTCTAACGATATTCAACCTTCTGGAATACGCCCCCTCTCCCCTAAATAATGCCCATATAATTACTCGACAGGTTTCGACCAAAACAAAAACCAAAGAGAACATATCCGCCCTAAAGTTTGTGAGGAAATGTCAGCAGCAGCAGCAGGGTCGCCGATTTTACCCCTGAAGTAAAAAGAAAAGAAAAAGGAAGCAAATAAGATAATGCGAGAAGAACAAAAACTTCCTTTAAGTATTTTGTAGTAAAGGTGCAAGCCAAACAGACCTTTCATATTAGGTGTTTGCCCTTAGTGTAAATTTGTTCCTGGAAGTTATTAAAAGGGGGGCAGAGCGAAAACATTGTGGGATGATGGAAATTACGGTAGCCATCTTCTTCACTATAGCTTAGCCCCCTCCCTGAACTATTAAATACCGATTTATTTTCCCTATTTCTCCTTTTTTTCTCGAGTTAGGGCATACGAATACTGGGGCAAAGAACAGAACCTACCTACCTTCCTACCAGAGAAAAACATGATGTTAATACGCGGAGCAAAGATACCCAAATAAGCAACTGCAAGAGTAAACTTCCATATCTAAGGCATAAAACACTTCCAATGGTGGGACCATTGCGCTTTACTTATTTCTCGCCCTTGTCAATACAACTATGCACTAGTAGGTGAACACTAATTTCCAATCAACGTAAAGGTTTACAAAAAAGTTTAAAATAGTTGGGAAATAAAGTTCATACTACTACTACACATACGCAGGCGGCAAAATGATCTAGAGGTGTCCTCTCTTCTAAATGGATGTCGTTAAAAAGATACCAACGTTTTGAACATGGGATAAATTCAAGTCACCCATGGCCCTACTCTTGGCGAGTACATTTTCCGACTAGGCTTTTCATTACAACCTTGAAATCATCTGCAGTAAACATCGAAGCGCAAATGGCTGGGTGTGTGTTACACCCAGGGTGGCACACATGCACAAACCGAATGCAGACGGGAGGAGTAACTAAAGAAAACCTACGAGGGTACCTGCCAGAAAGATTGTAAGGAGAGTTTTGTAAACATAGTTGTGAACAGAAGACGTTACAATGTGTGGACGATATATAGCCACAGACCCTTCTGCGGGCGTTAGCCACCTTTTTAAAATTTTGAGTGTCGGAGGTACTCGACACCCTTGGCGGGAAAAGAGGGAGCTGCTAAACCTAGCTCAGCAAGTTTAATGCCGACTTGAAAACTAGTTTGCACCATTTCGCAAGGTTGGTTTCTCGGGCAAACGAACATCTCAGCCAACAAGAGAAAATTTAATACTATGGTTAGTATACGTGATAATAATAAAATGCACGTTATAATTCAAGGGAAAGGGCAGTGTGTTTTAGTGAAAATAAAAGGGCTGAGATTGTGACCCGAAAGTCAGGGACTTTGAAGATAAAAGTAACTATTCATAGACATGCTCTTTGTGAAAGAGCTAAAAGAACGTACAACCGAGGACATAAGAGTCATTTCGCTCGGTACATAAATTAGAAAAACGAGCCTCCCCTACACTCCATAAGAAAGCTTTTAGATAAAGGTTTAGATTTTTTTACTTGCAGCAAAAATGAGGGCATCTTTAGTAGATAGTTTGTAAGGCGTTTTGTTATACCTAAATTTAGAAAAAATACGCAAATGTTATATGTATTATATAACCACTAGTTATGCCGCGGAAATTGATACACAAGTTGCTACACGGAAAAATAAGATTGGCAGCCATCTTGTCATTGATAGCTCGTTTTGCCCCCCACCCCTAATAATGCGTGGCTTAGGTGGGGGATTGGGGGATGTGTTTTTTTTATTAGTTAGGCTGGATTAGGTTTAGTGGGTTCGTTCGGTCTGTTTTTTATTAAGTTTTGTAAAGTTTTGTGCGTCGTTTATCGAGCCGGAAAGGAATCAAACAAGAAGCAGATTCTGCGTGGAGGCTACCAGAAGGATTATGAATTAGAAAGGTATATGGAAGACTATCTTGATGGGAAATGGCAAAGTAAAGTCAAAGGCAGGAAATTTTCTACAAAAACAAATTGAAAGTTTCTTAGTCATTATTTTCCAGCGCGCATTTTTTATCTAACGTAAAACAAGTCTGGGTTAGGATTTGTCATCATCCATTTATCAAGTCCATCTTTAAATGAGCCTATAGTAGCTGCGTTAACCACATCATCTGGTAGATTATTACAGTCTTTTAGTTCTGTTAAAAATAAAATGTCTAGACTTTATATTTTAGGAGCCCATCTGCCCTTACTTGGATATACGAGTAAGTCGCCGTACTCACCAGCGCCTACTAATAGGCTACATTAAAAAAAAATAATAATAGGAAAACCACAAATAACGTTATAAAGGGTAGGCTAAAAAAAAACAACAAAACAAGTAGGAAGCGCGCTCCGACTTACCCCCGGCGCAGGAACACACGACAAATAATAAAAATAAAAGTCAAAAAGTCGTATAGTCCACAAGTATGTGTGCGCGAATCCATCCGGGGTAAAAGGACCAAGTGGTAGCGACCCCGCTCGTCCCAGGTAACGTGCGCGAAGATCACCCAGACTGGGACATTCAACAAGAATGTGACGAGCAGTCTGGGGTAAAATGCAGTCGTCGCAATAAGGCGAAGGCGAGCGCTCCATCAAATGGCGGTGCGTCCCGCGAGTGTCTCCAATTCGGAGACAACAGAAAGCAACCTGAAGCCGTCGTGGTATTGGGGATAGGTCCATGGGAACAGTCGCGGCGCAATGGCATTAAATTTAAGTTCCCCTCGACCGTCTCTCCATCTTCTTTGCCAAGCCGTCCGGAGGGCAGCCCGTATTCCTGCAGGTAGTGGGTTAGAGGAAGAGCAAAAGGCTAGGTCTGGTCGCCCAGTCCTCGCAGACTCTTTGGCGCCCTCATCTGCATGATCATTCCCAGCAATTTCTACATGTCCAGGAAGCCAGCAGAAAATAATCTAGACATCCGCGGTATGCAACTCACTCAAAGTAAACTTGTGGTTGAATGGTTCTCCGCCTTTGGAGGTAAAGTTCAGCGGGCGGACTTCCGCGACATCACGACGCGCATTGAATACGGGGAGCAGTATGTCTGCTAGAGAAAGAAGTCCGAAGGATTCCGCCAGAGACGCGGGGTCCGAGATTGCGCTCCTATTCTCCTGGAGAACGGGAGGGGCGCCCTGCGAGAACTTGCCCCTAATCCTTTTGACTAGCTTCCATAAGTGAGACACTTATGCCCGCCAAGAAGAGCGGCAGGTGTGCTTCGAAACATACCGGAACCCAGCCCGACGAAATTCACAGACAGTGAAATCGTTCGGGCGGGGCTTATAGCGCATGTAGGAATAAGGTTTCTGTTTGAGGGCAGCCTTCCACTCGGCTGACCACCACGGGAGGGGTCGGTGTGCAAAAAAAGGACAGACGTTCTAGGGAAAAGTAGTTAGGCCCAAGGAGATGAGGTTGCCGGAGAAGATAAACTCCTTGACTGAAACAGAGAAATCAGTCATTTCCTGAAATGCAGACCACCGCGCCAGCGCCAAGAACCACTGGGGCGGGATCTCAGGCGGCAGCGGCCCCCAAAAGATATTTAAATGGGAAAGTGATCACTACGAGGAAGGTCATCGACTACCCCTCCCCCCAAAAAAAATCAGGCTGTGCATCGGAGAGCACAAAGATAGATCGAGATAGGAAAAAGAAAAGATTCTCGGACAGCGATGCGTAAACTCGTCCACATTTAGGACACCTATCTCTAGCTCGTCGATCAGGTCGAGATCCCGCACACCCCTACCCCTTGGAGGGGCCTGCCCGATTCGGCGGTGAAAAACCGCCGGTAGGCAGAGAATCGGAGGAGAGGAACCGCGAAAGGGGGGAAGAGGCGAACGAGAACCAAGCAAAGACCCCGACTCAATATATAAGACGCCGTCGACACGATAAGGAAAATGAGGTTATTGAGGCTGGCTTTTCCAAAGGTATTTAACGCCCCCTTTCAACTATAGTAGGGGCTAAGTCGAGGGTGGAAAGGAATGAAGACCCATAATGAGGCAAATAAACAAATCCAAATATTAGAAGCAGGATGGTAAATAAGCAGGTGCACCCCCCACCCCCAAAAAAGGCCCCTGCCCCGGCGGGAAGAGAGTCAGATTGGAGATAAGTTTAAATTTCCTACATCCGAATTTTTGTTATGCCAACTTTAAGCGCATTAAAAAACACGAGTGCCCCCCCTCCCTGAGAGAACATAAAAAACAAGAGGCCGAATGACCCAAGATGGCAATAATTACCTTAGCAGGTAATGAAGCCAGCTGTAAATAGAGTCCTCCACAAGACCCCAAATGGCCGTGCCGCCGATGGGCTTCAGCCAAGATGGCACTGCCAGGCCTTTTAAGGGAATCACGAGAAGTATATGGAAAGGCGGATGGGTGCCTGGAGTCATCGTCCAAGTCCGCCAATGAAGTCTCCTGCGGGCGCACCAGACCCCGAATAAAACCCCCTTTAAAAACACGAGTTTCCTCGCCAATTATGGTTTAAAGGAGACCAAATTTTTTTTCTATCCCACTGTTTAATGGTGCAAATTTGCATAATAAATTTGGAGTATCTTTCTGAACGAGGTGTCGCACCGCACGCGAGTAAACTCTAGGGAAAGAGCGGGGGCAAGGGGTTGGGCAAAGACGGCAAGGAAGACAAATCATAACACCCCCCTCCCCCGCCGTCACTTTCTATGGACGGACACGGAGCGACTGACCAGCGGGGAGGGAACGGCTAAATGTGGCCAACGCCCAACACGGGCAGGAGAAGCAGGGTCGCCCATTCTAGCCCAGTCGAGTAAACTGTAGAGGAGAACGAGCGAGTGGACGACAACTTGTCTTGTTGCAAGTATTTAGGATTCGCGAGGGTTCCTATTATAACTATTGTTAGTTATAAAAGCGCCAAGCTTCCCCCTCGGAGAATCTATCATTTGACCCCTCAAAACACAAATGGACATTAGGATCTACCTAAATTTCCACCAAGACAAACCTAAACCGTACGCTAGAATTCAGGCTTCAAATTTAAACAAATACATTTTAACAAAGCTCAATTCATATAAGTGTCAGAAAAAAATGAGTAAAATTAATCGCATTATGGAAATTCTCAACTGTAAATTTTAGAGTCGTTTCTTCCAATTCAGAAGCTCAAATTTATAATTCGTCAGATTCTACCGCAAATACCGAAATCCTTACCACCTTTACTTATTTTAACCTTTTTCATATTTTTAATTTGCCTTTTATACACAGACTAACTATTTTCGGCAAATCACAATTACAAACTGAATTATGTTAATCTTTAATTGTCTTAATATGCAGGATAATAGTATCCATATTCTTTCACGTTCAGACTACAGGACCGGGAGAGATACAAGTCGTATATGCCTCCATCAAGGTCCATGGCCACACCGGCCATCTACAGGTTACTCTGCAGCCAACCCACTTGTGGACTAAAAAGTGATTCGATAAATAACTGACGCTAACGAACAAAATTGTTAAGTGGAATATTCTAGATCACTAAAAAAAACCGTTTTTCTTTTTCTTTTATTATTACTCTGCATTATTTATTAACTATTATTTAAACGTTAGATATATTGTGCACAACTTTTATTATTTTGCCGTTTCAGCAGCAATTTATTTTGTAAATATAATGCATTATGGACTAAGATGGCCCGATCCCCGGGCACCCTTTCTATCTCCGCCTATATTTAAGTTTCCCCATTTTCCCCCTCTTCCCCTGCCTCCCCCCTATCCACGGAAACGAGGGAGTCCCTCACTTTTTATCATGAATAAATAAATATTCTTTCAACTAAGGCTTTGTTCATCCAATTCTCCCAATCAGACGGCCATTGCAAGGGAATCCGCTTCCATTGCAAGCTATGGAGTGCTGCAAAAATCGGCTATATAACTTCCACACACCCCAATTTCACAATTTTGTGGTAGAGATGCCCGTTTTTCGTTTTATCTTAAAATATCAGTTATTTACTAATCCGCCTATCCTCCTCTGCTTCCTAAGCAAGGCATAGGGAATAAAGGGCAAGTTTCAAAATAACTGCATTGATAGAGACACTTCCGGACCATAATTGAGTGAGTGGATTGAACTGTGAATGGACAAACTATCATAAAAAAAAGACAGCATTTGACATGAAAATAGAAGGAATCCCCATTAACCCAGAAAGTAAAGAAAGATAATAATTTAAGAAGAACACGTGCAAAATCCTGGATGCGTCCTGAATTCATCTCCATAACATTAAGGCGAAGTCACCCATGAACATGAATACTAAACAGAAATGTAGCCCATACCAAACCTTTGGCCTCAACAACGCGGAGTAGGAGCGATACAAGACAACCCTCCATCCACCCAAACACACACCAACCCTTTGCATTAGGGACGAGAAATTGATCGGAATGAAGGGCGGGTCGCTAAGTCGGGATTCATTCAGCAGCGTTTCACTTTGCTTCATTTCCCGACAAGTAAGTCTCAAGGCAAAAATGAGCGCAAGCAACTGTCGCCAAGTGTCTGCCCGAGGCGGGCCACGACCTCACATTAAACTTACCGGGATGGGAGAATATCGCCGGCCTTTCTCTCGGTCCACCGCGCAAATAACTTCCGCCGCGAACAGGTCACCGAAGGCAGGTAGGTCATTGCCCTTAGATTCCCCAGGCTACGGCAGCAGTTGTCCTGCCGTAACAGTGTCAGGGGCAGAACAATCCCCGATTTCATGAAGATATTACACAAAGCTGAGACAAACGGGATAATTCCCATCGAGTTTTTTTTTTTAAGTGATTCGTAAAGAAATGAAAATTGTACGATAACTTGGAAAACCACAAGGAGACTACGTGGGGTAGCTGGGAATTGGACGTGTGGTACTCCCACAACTTGCCTCTATCTCGCAAAGTAAGGGAGAACACTCAGTCAACGAAAAAAGATCTTTAGGTTTGGTTTTGAGACTAATACCATCGACAGATGGAAGAGTTTAGCGAAGCAGAGATCAAAGTAATTTGCCACCAAGCAATTTATCTAAGGGCGAGGGAGGGTATACGAAGACGAGACTGGGAGAGCTCGTAAAGCCGTAATTACCATGAATTATTGTGGACCGTTGCATCTCGCCAGGAGGTACGAGTAGTAGAACTATAACAACCATTTAACGGAGCCACCGCAACCAAGCTTATTTAACTGGAAAATATGCACCCCTTATAAGGCGGATGCATAACGAAGCGCACACGGAGAAGGTTACTGCCAGTGGCTACAACTTACTAGGCTTAAGATTAGTTAGCTGATGCGATTGGTTTTAAGAGTTAATTGATCGAGGTTACTCATGCTTTCTTCAATAATATGCCGTGGGGGGATTAAATATTTCCCACTTGCTACCTTAACGCGAAGGGCAGAAAACGGAAGAGAATAATGAAGAGAATAAAAATAAGAGAAACCTCCTTCATCACTTTGTGCTTGCTTTGTAATCTTTGGTGTAATATTAACCTCTATGAATCCCTTTGCAAGAATGAAAATAACAAACCTTGCCATGGATGGATTCCAAATGTAACCTTAGTGGCAAGTGAAAGGTGTTCACACAAGGCCCTTGCGACTCTGCTATTTTTCGCGCGCTTTTTACCAGAAAAGAGAGAGAGAGAGATCAACCAGACGCGAAAATTTAATTGAGCGCGAGGAAAATTGTTTCGTTGCAACTTAGCCAAGTTTTAAAACTTAGGAAGGAACGTAAGAAACAATTAATAGATATGCAAGATTAAGCTGATGAATAGACAGTATGTAAATGTATTCAACCCAAAATACTGTATCGACAGGTATTTCAAGCCTCCAGGAATAAATTCGCACAACGAGCAACATTAAATACAAACCTTAATTTCGTTCCGGGATGGCGGCACAGGAAAAAGAAACTAACAAGGGAAGAAGCGGACAGAAAATAACCAAGTTAAATACAGAAAGTGAATCGATAACTTATGGGGAGACGTTAATTTAAGCCAAGCGAAAACCAACGGAGTCATCTCCAACAAACTGAGCAGAAGACTCGCAAAAGTGAAGACAGAAAGCGAAAACGTGAAGCGGACACGCTACATACATGACTCGGGTAGCCTAAAGAGGAGAATACTTGAGACAACTCGGACCCAAGAAGGCGCGCAACTCTCCAGAACCTACCCAACTTCTAGATTTAAGGTAGACCCCCTTCCCTTTTGGGGAGGGATGAAGTGCTCGTGAAGGGGCACAGAATTCGGAACTTCTAACGGTAACACTTCAGTTTCGGGGCGCACGGTAGGTGGCGCTGTTTATAGGCTACAATATATGTCTTATGACGTCAGACGGTAGCGTCGGATGTGAACAATTACGGCGTTATATTTTTTTGTATACGAGTATATACTGGGGGGCTGCGCCCCATTATCTCCCCCACGAGCAGTCCCCTTGAATTTACTGGGGGGGGGGGGGTCCCCAACAGCTCTTTACTGGCAGAAAAACCTAACCTAGTGACAAACAATACTTTTATAGGTTTCTTGATTAGTTTATGCGCCTCTAAATAATTTTTAAAGTTGTTCGCGATTATACAAAATAAAGCCGAATTCGAATAACGAATAAGCGCATGGAGAGCACGAAAACGCCATAACGAAACAAAAACATTTGCAAAACGAGTCCTATTTATAAGCTACGACGTTGCCAGTAAGAGGTTGTTATCCTTCGCAGCAAACAAAAAATACAAAAAAAAACAAAAAACAATAAAAGACATCAAGAAACCTTACCCAACTTAAAAAAAATATAAACGAGCAGAGGCGCAGATATTTAGTAAATAATACAGACTAAAAGTTACAAATCCCCAAAACAAAAAAAAATATAACGCCGTGATTGGTCACATCTGAAGCTATCGTCTGACGTCATAAGAGATATATTGTAGCCAAAAATTGTAGCCTAATAACAGCGCCACCTACCATGCGCCCCGAATCTGAAGTATTACCCTTCTAACGTTTTCGAAACAATTTCAGAAGGGATTCTAAACTAGTGTAATTCAATGAAGGTACAGGTACTTTACGAGAACAGGGATTAATGGACAAAAACAGAAATGAACAGAAAAAATGGAAAAATCAGTTTTATTTTGAGCCTTTCTGAGGACACGGAACCTTGTAAAAAGCAATATTAAGCGTATTGTGGAAAGACTGCAGTTTTTACCCAACTCAAAGTTACTTATTTGGAAAAGTGGTGGATGAGTGAATATTTAGGGGAAATTAGTCAGAATTTCAACCGTGGCGAGATTAAAGCCACTAGCCGTCGAAGCAGGACAACATTTTGAGTTTTCAACCACTCCTGAAAGTCCCGTCAAAAGAGCCTGGTGACTAGGTCGTGTTGCCCTTTAAATGTGGGCTTTTGACAAATGTGTATTCTTCCGAAATTGCCATCACTATTTCGTCGGAACAACCACCCAATTCTCAGACGGTGGAGGTTGTGATTTAACCATCTAAGAGGGGGAGGGGGTATAAAACAGTCAAATTTAAAGTATATTTTAGAATTTTGGGTTGGGGTTGGGTGATTTGGGAGTGTGTGCGTGTGAGGGGGGCGGCGGGGGGGGGGGGCAGTTGGACTAATATTCTCAAATGGTAAAAAATTAAGGCGCTAGTTCTTGGGGCAATTTGGATAAGGAGGAGAGGCAGTTATCAACCGGTATTGGTTAAAGAAGGAATGCCAGCCACCTTGAGCAAGGGAATGTGCTAAAGAAAGCGAGAGATTTTCCTTAAGAAATTTGTGCAGACGAAAGTGCAAATGTAAGCTATACACCAAGAGCACTCATAATTTCATACGCGGAGACTATTTGGATGTTTAGCACCGATAAAAAAAGTCGCGCAACTCTCCAGCTGCCAGCCGACCGACCAGCATAGTGAGATGTAGAGTCGCTCGCGACCTGACTCGCACGTGACTAAAGAGACAAACTAACTAACACACAAGAGCAGGTAAAAAACTAAAAGAATGATCAGGTCACGGATCGAGGACCGCTTCCTCTTGAGCCCGAACATGAACACCACTCAAAAGCAACTAAACTGTAGGACCGCCTCTCCCAGAAACTCGACCCCGAGTACAATGAACGAGCGAGTGGTAGCGACCACACTTGCTCCTCTAGGTACCGGGGACACGTAATCTGCGTGAAGATGCCCAGAATGGGACATTTAACAAGAATGTGCGGCACAGTTTATGAAAATAAACCGTCGAAAGAGTAAGGCGCAGGGAGGGGAGGGGGGGGGGAGCTCCATCAGATGGCCATGTGTCCAGCAAGTACACAATTCCGTGTCGTCAGAAAGCGACATGAAGCCGTCGAGACATAGTGGAAGAGGTGTAGAGCCACAGGAAAAGTCTCGCAATTAGGTTTCCCGTCGGCGGTCTCCCATCTTCTTTGCCAGGGAGCCCAAGGTCTAACCTCATTGTTGCCGTGTAATTATACTGGCGAAGAGCGAATCGGTGGTCCACTCGCCCATCCTTGCGGACTGTGTTTGGCGCCCATTTCCCGCAATTCATACGGGTCCAGGAACCCATCGGAAGACAATCTCTCATACTCCCGGCTCGCAGCGTCATGGATACTGCGAAACTGCGAACCAGGGGGTGCAGAGATTTCAGACTCAAAAGCACTCCTGGTGGGGGGAGGGGGGGTGAACTATGTGATGCGAGTAGAGACCCACCGGCTTTTAACAGAGAGGAGACGGTGTGAAAGACTACCCACTACGGTTTTAAAGCCATCCATATACAGTTGCACGGCGTGTGCTCCAAAAGAAATGTCCGAACGCAATACTCGCGGCGCTGTAGAAGCTTTAGGAGGTGTGGGACAATTTCAAATGTAGTATCCTCCATGGTAGAGTCGTTTGAGAAGGTGATATTGTCTTGCCTTAACACACTAAGGTTTAGGTTATGTTTGGCGTCTCACGGCGTCAGACACCGTTGAGATCGCTCACTGATAGAATTAGACCCTTTGGTTACTGATGGAGACGCTAGACACGAAGTTACAAGCGCAAATGCACTGTGTATAACGGAAATGGAGAAGTAATTCCTCATCATTGACAAGAAGGATCTGTATAAGGGATGTGCGGAAGGCATCGGTCGCCAGGCGGAAGGCAGACTTGTGGATAGTCAAACTTCTGCAATTCATGCTTGGTTGGGGATTCGTTAAACTTGCATCCGTAATCTTGCTTCATACGAAAACAGAAACGGTAAAAAAGTGAAACATTAGCCCAATCAGCAGCCCATATTCTGAACGTCACGGAACGAATAATGTTAATGGCTCTCCTAGTTGAGGCGTCGGTCTAATACAAGAGTAAGGAAAAGCTGGGGTTACCACATTAAGGCGAGCTCTATTTAAGATCAAGTCCGGGTCAGGGGTGGGGTGTGACCAACTTAATCTTGGTCACAGAAAACCGAAACCCGTGAGCTAAAGCATAGCTAGAGAAGGTTCAGAGTCTGTTGAACTCTACGCCCCCTAGCTCGCTCTGGGCCGCTCCAAAAGAGATCGAATGGTCGTCTACGTAGCGAGAACATCTTGCATCGGCACAATTGATGAGAGTTAATGCTCAAGGCAATAGGCGCGTCACTGAGGACACTTCATGGCGTGGTGCCCTCCTCCGTCCTATTGGGTCAGGACACCTCCCCACCCGTACGCAGATTAAAAAATCTACCAAAAGATTGGGTGGCCTCTCTCGTCTACATGATGTTGAGGGTCTCAATTATATCGTATAGCCATGCGGTATCGTAGACTTTCTCCCGATAAAACAAAAATACTAGCCAAGTAATGTCCACGAAGGAAGGTATCGCGGATAGCATTTTCGAGCTGCAAGTTCATCAACTCGCACAACCAGAATGTTAGAGAAATTGGGCGGAAACCAGCCGTGGTAGAATACTCTCTCACCGGGTGGCGAAAAGCGAGCACGGTAGCCATTCGCCAAGAGTCTGGGAGGATACCCTCAGTTCAGATCCTGTTGAACAAAGCTAGTAGAAAAGCCATGCCTCGCTCACATGTTTCGAAGAATGGCTTACGGAATATCGTCCGAACCAGGGGCGGGATCCGGTTGAGCTGTGGGCACCGGGAGCGCGACTCTTGGCGACGATGTTGTGGGAACGAACTTTTAGGTTTGAATTGGTAGAGCCCTGGAAAAGTAAAGGGGTGAGCACAGTCATTAAAGAAATAGAGTCGCCCGGAGATAACGAAGGGGGTGATGGGGAAACAAGCTCAACCGTAGACATAGAAGGAAAAATCTTTTCCGCAAGGAGTCTTCGAGCGGTACATGAAAAAGAGTAGGGGTGGGGTAGGGGTGCATCTCCATTTGAGAAGTTGAGGGGCACGAGAGTAGTTTATGAAGATCATAAAGGGGAAGCCCATTTACCGAAATCGTGTCGTTGGAGCACGATTTGCCTGGTGCTCCTCATCACCTAGGCGATGAGGGCGCACTTGGAAGAGAATGTATTAACGGTCGGCCACTATTTTGTTCACCTGTCGCCAGAGAAAGGGTATAAAAAGGAAAAGGTTGCATGGAAGTTGGCTAGTATGACCCCCCCCCCCAATGCGTTGGGGGGGAGGGGGGGCTAAGGAAGAAGTCCCCATAGGATCAGAAGATTCCAGAATCATTTACAACACTCCTCGGCCTGCAGATTCGAGCTAAGATAGGCCTTGGCAACCTGACCTGCCGTAATGGTGACTTTATCTTGGTTTTAAACCTGAACTGATGGTGCCGGCGTGCACTTGAAGCGGTGGACGGGGTTAACGGCCCAGCACGATACGTACATATTACCTCTCCTGGCCGGAAAGCTTTCAGCCCTCGAGGCAGGTAGGAGCCTCGCGGTGTATCCTGCCACTGGGATGGGTGATGGTGCGAGGGTTAAAGTGCGCAGAAGTGCGTCGTAACCTTTTGGATAGTAAGAACGAAAGTTCTAAGGGGGTAGATAAGGTTATGTTATAGAGAAGTAGAGATAGGCGGGTGATCACCTATTGCTATCATACCCCGGCACTGGGTCATCCAGGAAGGGCTATTTGCACTTGGGCCGGGAGGACGTGCTGCTCCTACAGGTACTAAGTGTAACCAGCAACATCGGGTATTACTTTACGGGGCTAACGACCTTGAGGGATAACAACAACTCTTCATCAACTCTTTATACATTTTATTCAAGAGAAACTCATCTGGCCACTGCCTCCAAGGGCATAGTCGCCAAAGTCCAATTCAGCCTAGTGATTAGGCTGCTTAAAAAAACCGCACCAGATTCTCCACATGAAAAAAAGGCATCCATCTTCCCGCATCTCTAGCTAGCGACTGCTAGAGATGCGGGATGAATTCAAATAAAGGGAATCAGGCGTGGAAGACTACCCCTTCTGCGGGTTTAGAGACATCCGCGTGACACCAAGTGTGCTCCAAAAGGTCGAACGGAATGCTCCCGGCGCTGTAGCTTTGGTAGCAGAGGCATGGCGACAATAGTTAAATATGGCACCATCCAAGGTGGTGACTTGGACAGAACCAGAGGCACCACAGGTCCGAGAGCTATACTGAGCTTTCGAAGGAGTTTCCTAGCCATAAACACACAAGGCTTAGAGCATGACTAGTCTCTCGGCGGTATAGGTACAATCTAGATCGTCCGCGGATGTAGCGAGAGCCGTTGGCGACTCAACGAGACGCCGTAGACGCAGTTCACGCCAGTACAAGCGCATAATGCTCTGTGCACGCCGCAAAGCGAATGCCTACTCCCCGACTTCAGCAAGTAGGCTCTCAATGGGGGACGCGCTGAAGTCACCGGTCGCCAAACAATTTTGGTGTTGTGGATAGAGTCCAGCTTCCGCTATTCACGCTCGGCTGCGTAAAACTTGGTCTCTTAAGGGGTTCGCCTTATCGAGCCGCTCCCAAAAGACCCGTAAATTCGGGCCTCCTCCCTATTACATTCTCGGCGGGGACCCTGTGAAAGAATGGGTCGCCGGTGGCATTGAAATTGAGTTGTCCAAGGGCGACTCCATGGAAGGGGGCAAGGGGAAACGCGCCTCCCCCGTGGGCATGAGAGGGGGGGAAACTCAGTCTCTGCTAGAAGATTCGAGGGAACATTGAGAAAGCACAAATCGAGGTGCACAACCTCTTAAGAGGTGGAGCTGCTCGAGGTCGATGACAAAAGTGGAAAAGAGGAAGCGCCTTTGACAATGTGGCCTGGTTAGAGAGGAACACCGCTACCAGTCAGAGGAGTGTTGTAATGATAGGCCTCCCCGACTCCAAGAAGGTTAAGCCAGATTTCACTAACGGGATGGAATATGAAGTTTTGTGAGTTTACCAACTAGAAAATTCCGAAACTTGCGACCAATGAAAAAGCAAAAGGCTGTTGGTGGGCTATATCCTACTTCCAGCTAATTCCGACTATCCCGTCTCCATCAGATAGCGATGCGTCACACGAGTGTGTCTGATTCGGAGACGACAGAAAGCGACCTGAACCCGTCGCGGCATTGGGGGATAGGTCCATGGGAACAGTCGCGGCGCAATGGCATGAAATTTAAATTCCCTTCGACCGTCTCCCATCTTCTGTGCCAAACAGTCCGAAGAGCTGCCCGTATTCCTGCCATGTAGTCGGTGTGAGGAAGAGCGAAACGCTGCTCCGGTCGCAGAGTCCTTGCGGACTCTTTGGTGCCCTCATTCCCCGCAATTCCTACATGTCCAGGAACCCAGCAGAAGATAATCTCGACATCCGTCCTTTAGCCAAAAGCAGTACAGCCTTATGTAGCCGAGAACGGCAGCAGGGAGGCGGTCGGCTCATTAGGTGGAAGAAAGGGGTTATTGGAGCCAAACCGATCTTCCCATTCATCAAGCCCCAACGCCCAGGACCCCTTATTGTCCTGGTGTCTGGCAACCTTCTAAGCTTTTTATAGAGGTTCCAAACCTTTATTCTGACACGATGAGGTAGCTGGTCAGGTGCTTAAACCTAGAGAAAATAAAGAGGGGGAAGGGGGAATGAACCAACTTCCCGAGTCTCCGTCACAAGAGTTCGATTCACACAGTGAGCGGAGCCTTCCTTATCCACACTCAGTCCGGGAGTACCTACTGCACCTCCAGGTACCAAGATAACAATCTATACAGGTCCCACATCTTCGGAGCTCTTAAGACGAGATGCTACCCTTCAGGCCGTATCCCTGTTCATTACTCAAAGACTTAAGAAGCGCATGATCCGAAAGATATTGATGAAGGAATGAAGAGTTTTAATGGGATAAGAGGAAAAAAAACAAGAAGGCTGAAAAACTCTGTTCGGTTAGGAAGAAAACTTTTTTTCCGTTTACCATGGTACTGGAACAAAAACTTCGTTTACCATGGTACTGGAACAAAAACTTTTTCGGTTACCATAATGATACTAGATCAAAAACAGATTGATGAAGATTTTTAAGACAGTCATCATCAACCCCCACAAAGAGAAATCGGCACGCAACAGCGCCAATAAAAAACAAAACAACGACCCATATGTGCATTTCAAGCAAAAAGCGATCCATCATTTTGTTCATGTCGAATCGGGCTTCGTGGCGATGGGGTGTTGTGTGCTGTACTAGCAATTCGTCCATTCAGGGATCACCCTTATTCAAAAGGCCTCTGCCCCAAGCACGCACCCTCACAAAGCAAGTCTACGCAGCCCCTATCATACTCAATATGACCCATTCCATCCTCGGTGGTTCCCCTGTCGCTCAAACATTGATATAATCAATCGTGCCCTTGCAACCCTTCGCACTGACACTCATTCTATTCACATGTTTATCTCCAACCATTCTTCTTGATTGCATGCCTATACAATCTTATAAAACCCTGCCACAACATCGTTCACAGCCATCTTCAATCCAATGAATACATCTTACGAACACTCAACAGTACCTACACTTCGGACAACCACCATCGCTCTCAAATAGTCCATTAACACTGTTCCGATTCTGCATCTTTCGATACCATACTCGCACTACCATATATCAACATTGGTATACAGCTTCCAGGCATATTGCAAGCACCAACGCTCTGCTCTCTCCCCCCCACCCCCCCGAGACAAACTATTAAAAACTATGGTAGGGATCTACTTCAGCGAAACCACTACGATATATCCTAGATTCCTATTTAACCACCTCACAAACACCATTACTTTACTCTTTGGGGACCATTAATTTTAACCCCCTCCTTACCCATCCCCTGCCAAACTCTTCGATCAAGATTTCCAAATCCCTCTCCCTCTCAACCAGCAACATCAGATCATCAACATATTATACCAACATAGATACAACACATCCTTGAACGTTCAGCAGCAATCCCCCCCCCCTTCCCTCATGCCCACAGGTACTTCTCAGTACTCCACCCATACAAATCCTAAACAAACGTTGTGACATATCATAACCCTTGCCTTACTTCCCTGTACCTAAAAACATTCACCCATTCAATTTGCCACTCAAACAAATACATTTCACACCATACAACATTTTACCACTCCCACCCTAGGTTATTAAAACCTGACGCCATGCGTCTCTATCAACACGGTCATACGCTTGAATATATAATAAATGCTGTAACTGACATTTGCAGGATTGTGTGCCCTCCTGGCCTATATATCTCTATCTATCTATTTATCTATCTATCTATATCTCTATCTATCTATCTATATCTCTATCTATCTATCTATATCTATCTATATCTATATCTATATCTATATATATATATATATATATCTTCCCCTCTTCGGACATTATATATAATGTCCGAAGAGGGAAAGATAACAGTGCATTCTTTGTCCATATGTCAGATATGAACCATTTAATTAACTGGAACTCGGCCAAATTTATTTATCGTTCCAATGACCCTATAAAAAGGAACATCATTGAATGTGCTTTTATAAGCAAATGTGATAATTTTAACCTTTCCCTTGGTTTATATAAAATAGATGCTATAATTAAAAGATTAATACTCAAAGAAATTAGTTTTGTCTTTCGTTCCTAGTTGTTTTTTTTATATACATTCTTTAGTTATGTGGCCCCTATTTTATTTTATTTTTTTATTATTATTCATTTTTATTTTTTAATTGTCACTGCTCTGTTTTGTACTTTGTATTTTTCCCCCTTTTGCTCATCGTGTCTTATAATCTCCCTCGTTAGGCTATCTCCATTTCTTTGAATCTGTTACCCTTTCCGTCGGTTTAGTTTGACCTTACTACCTGCTTCTTGTAATTCTTAATGTGTTTTTTTAATCTTCCCCCTTCCCTCTTCCTCATTGGTGATTTCTTGTTTTTGAGGCGGTCTTTCATATTTTTCTTTCGTATATATACCTCTAATATAATACTATTTCTTGTAGTTATCCTTGATAAGGAACTTAATAAAGTTCGAAAGTACTTGGAAACACCTTTTCATTTTTTCCTGCGGGATATTGCATTCATATATATATATATATATATATATATATATATATATATATATATATATATATATATATATATAAGCCATACTTCGTATTCTTTCTAACAGAAAGAACTTGGTTCCACAGGCACTCCTTCGGCGTCTGGCCTACGGCCTATTTGCTATTCTAAACCGTTTTTTTTAATCCCCTTTATAGACTATTTTAACACCCTAAACACCTTTTTCATCATAGATACCCTGAAACATTTTTTTAAAGTTATTTCACCTTTTATTATCTTGTCTTTATCCCTTGAAGATTTCTATATAGTTGAGAATTTTCCAAACACTTTTTTCACCATAGACACCCTGAAACCTTTTTTAAGTTACTTCACCCGCTTTGATATATCGAAAAACCTTCGTCAGATCTCTTTTTTCATCTAAATTTGTTTCATATACGAAATGATAGTAAAAAAGCAACAAAGGCCTAATTTTAATACATTTTTTTAACTTCACGATTTGTATTTTTTGTCATTCCAAATCATTCGATAATTATATTTATTTTTTCTGAATTCTTAGAAAGAACTTTGATAAAAGCTCGAAACATACAAAAAACAGCCCTGTGAATAAAAGTTTCAAATAAACCTAAACTCAAAAACATGAAAGGTTACTTGTCCACTAAGCAAAAAATACATTTTCAAAAGTTCACCAAGTTAAATTATAGAGTTAAGGATATATATATATATATATATATATATATATATATATATATATATATATATATATATATATATATATATAGCATATATATATATATATTTATTTATTCTACAAATTTTCACTTTCTCCATATTTACCACTAAAAAAAAAGAAATAACATCTCGATACCCTAATCAAGTGGAAACGCGTTCCAATTTCAGTGATGTTAAACCGGTTACATTGGTTGTAGTTAGTCGCTGCATGGAGTCGAAATTCGGGCCCCTTCCAAGTGGCTGTCATACGCTACCATACCCGTGGTTCGGAATCCATGTTAATCAGTAGGTCCCCTAAACAGAAATAGAGGCATCTTAAATGAGCACAGCTCGGTGGTAAAACCCCCTACCATTTTTAAGCACTTCTCTTTTACAATAATACAACGCTACCATTACAACACACTTCCATACATCAGGCCCCTTTCCATTTCTGAATCCCTTTCAACACAAGCGCACACATTCCAATCCAACCACTTTTTAGCATTTTGGACACTAATCCACTTCAGCTGCCTTTCCATTTTTCAGTCCTCTCGCAACACTAACATCGTGCATAATTATCACTTCTATACGCTGATACAGTACCTATTTTAGGCCCGCGAGGCCACTCATTCGCACTTTGCATGCCATGCATAAAGAAGTCTATACCTTTAAAAGTAAGATTACGAGAAGCGTGAACAAACAGCTGGTCCAGTTACAAATTGGCGCCAGTGCCGTTCTGGAACCCACTTATGAGCCCCTATTACCTTTTTGGAAAGATCATCCTCAAGTAATATTTATAGGAAAAGTCTTTCGCCATTTCAAGTTTGGTTGGTTCTTGGCATACGCAGTTTGCCTCTATACTTTCGCATGCCGTTTGCAAATGTCCAACAAATTAGATGTTCAAAGATTTGAATCACTCAGAGACGTGAAGCTTTAAAATGTAAATTGCCCAAGTTGATTTCAGTTGGATTCGTCTCGCAAGATGAGTAGCGATAGATATTGTGACTGAATCAAGGATCTTATAACAGTATTTATAATACTTAGATCCCCTAATTTGAAAACTAAATTTGTGACTAAATACGAACTTTGTTGCACCAAACCAAACTAGTGGACTGTAATTTTGTTCATTATTCCCACTTTTTTTTTGTGTCTTTCACCTACTTAAAATTGTACACACTAAGAAAGCGTACTCCGGTAGGGAGAATGATTCAGATACATCCTTATTCTAATACTTAATCGTTTTTAAGAACATAAGATAAATTTAGTACACAAATCTACTACGACTTAATGGAGGGCATATTTAGGGGTGACCTTAAAATGGTTGAGGTATTCACATGTCGGCATTTGCAAAAATGCACTTCCTCAATTAAGTATCAACCTAAAAAATACTAGTTCCGTAGTTCGAATTATGCAGAAAGGTTCTCAGAAGACGAAATCGCATATTTTTTACTTCATTTAAATAATTTGATGGAGACTGGGAGTAGTAGCATCTCGCATTTTAGTCCATAGCCATTAGGGACAACGATACAGTCAAGTATATTCAGATACGGAGAACAGATCCGATTATAAAATTTAAGAAATCACATACGCCCCTTTTAGCTCCGAGCCACTTGATATTGGACTAACACCGAAAGTTTAGAACGAGAGTGCGTTTCCCAACGTGATGTCACTATTTGAACATTCGTCTTAAGAATAACCTAAACCTCTAATTAGCTACCTAGTAATTAAGTGAAACGGATAGATAGCAAACTTAGTGTAATCATTTTAAACATTCTTATACAGGATGAACTCTGAAGACATAATTCGAAGTCAACTTTGAAGATTACCATTTTACCACGGGAATGCCCACCAACGAAGAACAATTAAAAAAAAGAACCATTTGCAACAAACTAGACAAATTAACCGTTAGTTATTAGAAAGATGGAAGGAATTCGAGGCAACCAACGCAGTTATTTTTTTTTCTTTACTACGAGAAACAGATGAAGGAAAGACTGGATGAGAGAGAGAAAAACGAAAAAGAATGGTCGACGAATCAGAAGGTTGCCATTGCAATTCATCATACTTTTAAGCCGTCCCAATGGTAATTATAGTCAAGGTCATCCTTGAATCTACCCCTCCCCCCTATAAGACTTACTCTTTTTATTCTTGAGTTATAATGTTACGCCTTTCACATACCGCGAACACAATTCCGTTATAACACATTAAAAAAAAAAACTACTGCATCTGGTGGTAAGGGAACTAACACCAAATGGCTTGTACTCTTCCTTATATAAGACACAAGATACATAATGTAAATAGTGAAAGACTACATTTTCAAACTAACGTTAATTAAGCAAAACATCCCTCAGTATCGTCGCTCACGCAATAAAACTTAGAAAGCCAAGTTGGAGTCTCAGTAAGACTTGGACAATTGGGCTTAGTTTTAAGTGAGTGGGAGGGGGGGGGGGCGATAAGAATCAGGGGGTTAGAGGCAAACTTTGATATTTACCAAAGTAGCGAACGCTGAATATGCGTCGACAGCTCCTAGAATAGAACTGAGCGAACCCAAGCTCTAAATTGGAGCAACTTAAATTAAACGAGACAATTTGACGGATGTGAAACGCAAATTTGAGACTACATTCAGGCAAGACAGGGGGACACTTCATACAGTAATTAGGGGAAGGCTGCGGTTTGTGCGTTCCTGGAGGCTACTCAATCCAACCTCCAAAACCTAAAAGCTCCACGTCATATTGCCGTAGTGAGCATCTTCGTTCCTCCCTCAACTACTTTCTAGTTTAATCCTCGTCATCCTCTTTCACTAAACGACACAATACTAACTAACGGTCGCCGGCTTTCGATTTTTCCTCAAAAGGCAACGGCATCTTTCGAATGACACTTTCTGTTGAGGGATTATAAACTCGATTTATGCAGGTAATGCTGCTCGCAAGATTTCCTAAGCGTCACTCAGATGCAGCTATCGACGGAGTAGACGCCGCATAAAGCCTTTGCTAGCACCCTTTAAACAGGCCAAGTGAAATAGCTCCGTTTGTTCGCTCTGCACGTCGAATCGCCCAGTAAACCATCGTGTATTCGATGACCGAGAGAAAGAATGTTCTCGCGAGTCCCATGTTCTTTGCATGAATTTGCTTTAGAAGGGTCTTTGGAAGGCCCTTGCCCCATTTTATAGAAAAAATTAAGATTAATGCAGTTCGTTGCTTGCAGACCATTTTTAATTTCCACTTTTCCAATTTGTCCGCTCTCTCACCCTGTTGACTGAATGTGCCTTTTAAATTGCAGTTCTTTTTCTTTCTCAAGAGAAGAGTAATATGAAATCCTTATAAGAATAAAATGATTCGTTGTTGCGACAGAAGTAAACATGCTTCAAATTAGGAGTTTCCGAGAAGCACACAACAAAAGACTAATTCTAGTTATAATTTCGACTCCATCTAGGAGAAAGGGGGGGGGGGAGTCGCTCATACACATTATTTTAGATGTTTGTACAATGGAGGTCAGTTAGCTTGTGTGAGCTTCTCCCGGAGTCGGTTTTCACAATTTAACTTGCTCTAATCACCCCCATTTTTGTGCTAATCCTTGCTCTGTACTCACCGAACGCTATAGCCCTTCAGATCATTCTACTTTAGATAGGCGTCAGATGTTGAGAGGAAACCCCCCCCAAAAAAACAACAACAACAACAACCAAACAAGATTGAAACCTTGTTGAATGAGAACACTGTCGATTTCTCTAATTCAATCTCATAACTGTCACTATGAAGAGGCTCGAATGCGACAGGAGATCACTTTTTCGAAGACGCCTTCCAGTTACGCAACCATCTTAAAAGAAAACCCTGAGTCGAGCAAGCAAAAGGAGGACATTTTTGTTATCCGAGCTTTTGAAAGGAAACTTCATCGATTAGCACAACACAAAGTCTATCCTTCCCCGGAGGAAGCTCCATTCTTCAGAGAGAAACCGAATTGGGATAGACGACAGCGGGAAAATGGATGGATAAGCATTATTTAAATGTGCTAAAGACAATACTTATTGGGAGCGAGTGAATTTTTTAGCGCTGACCTGGTGACTGCCTACAGGGGTAAAATCGTCGTACTTATAATTTCAAGCAAAAACAAGAAACAAAGCAACAGCAAGAAGGAAACACGTTCAGGCATCGGGGAGAAAGAAGGCCCACCTACTCCATAAACATCCGATAGTCCACAAGTCTGTGTACACGAACCGTTCCCGTCTACCAGGAAGAAGCGGAAGCGACACACACCGCTCGTCCAGCCATCGAAACGGATAACGTGCGAGATCAGCCAGACTGGGATATACAAGAGGTTTTTTTTTAAGCCTATCTGGCGACTGCCTGCTTGGGCATATATCGGCACGCACGACACAGCCTACTAGTAGGCTATATTAAGAAACAAGTAAAAAAAGAAAGAAAAATAACAATGTAAATAACAAATAATGCTAACAAGGACAATGGCGAAAAAAATAAGAAAAAAAGCAAGAAGAAGCGCTCCGGCGTCGGGGGTAAGCTCCCTCCCCCCCCCGGCGCAGGAACATGCAACCTAAAAAAACAATCAAGAGTCAAATAAAGTGGAGGAGGCCGGCCTCCTCCAAAAAGTCAAAGTCCACAAGAGTGTGCACGAACTCGTCCCGAGTACAAGGGACAAGCGGTAGTGACCCCACTCGCCCCGGTACCGGGACGGGTAACGTGCGCGAAGCTCACCAGAGTGGGACATTCAAGAAGAATGTGCCGAACAGTCTAGGGGACAACGCAGTCGTCGCAATAAGGCGCGGGCGAGCGCTCCATCAAATGACGGTGCGTCCAATTCGGGGAAGACAGAAAGCAACCTGAAGCCGTCGCAGCATTGGGGGAACAGTCGCGGCGCAATGGCACGCAACTTTCAGTTGCCCTCGACCGTCTCCCATCTTCTTTGCCAAGCAGCCCAGAGAGCTGCCCTCATTGCCCCGCAATTCTTACATGTCCAGGAATCCAGCTGATAATCTTGAGATCCGCCCGGCTCGCCAAAACCGTGGCGTCACAGATATGGCGAGCCAGGGTGTGTGGAGATTCCAAACCCACGAGAGCACTCTGAGCGCTTTGTGAGCTGCTATAGATCACAATCCGGTCCTCCCGTACCGAGCGGTATAACCAATTCAGCAGTAAAGACGAAGGCAGCGCCTGGCAGAGCCCCGCTGACTTCAAACAGAGGGGACAGGGCGCGGAAACCGACCCCCTCCTGGGACTTAGAGCCATCCATATACAGTGACATGAAGTATGTTCTAAAAAGACCTAACGCAATACTCGCGACGCTATAGAAGCTTTGGGAGCAGAGGCGTGGCGACAAATAGTCAAAGGTGGTACCCTCCAGGGTGGAGTCCTGGGAAGAACCAGGGGCGCCACCGGCCTGAGAGCTACACCCAGCTCTCGAAGGAGTTTCTTAACCTTAAACCCAAAAGGCCGCGTCTTTCGGTGGCATCGGCACCATCGAGATGGATTGCAGATACAGTGAGAGCTGTTGGCGACTGAGGTAGAGCCAGGCTAACGCGCAGAGCGAGTGGCATCTCCCAGGCCTCGACAAGTAGGCTCTCCATGGGGAACACGCGGAAGGCACCGGTCGCTAGGCGAAGGCCGGTGTGGTGGATCGAGTCAATCTTCCGCAATACACGGTGGGCTTCGGATGCATAAAACGCGCATCCGTAGTCGAGCTTCGAACGAACAAAGGATCGATAAAAAAAAGTAAGGCAGTAACCCTATCAGCGCCACAGGCGCTGAACGTCACGGAACGGAAAATATCCATGGCACGGGTACAAGAGACCCTAAGGCTGCGAATATGACCCTCCCAGGTGAGGCGTCGGTCAAAAACAAGACCAAGGAAAGGGTGCGAATCCACCACTTCCAGGCGAACCCCATAAAAAAAACAAGTCCTGGTCGGGGTGGAGCCATCGATGACAGCAGAAGGGCGCCAAGGAAAACCGAAACTTGTGCGCTTCGGCAAAACGAGAGACTTGGTTCAATGCCTGTTGGAGTCGACGCTCAGAGTTAGCATCAGGGCCGCACCAAAAGAGATCGAAAGGTCGTCCACATAGAAGATAGCAATAGCATCTTCAGGCAGCACCGAGGTGATGCCGTTGATGCTCAGGGCAAAGAGTGCGAAACTGACACTTCCATGCGGGACACCCTCTTCCTGCTCCATTGGGCCGGAGAGCCCTGCCCCCTTACTAGGAATCGAGGATCTCGCAAAAAATTAGAAATAAAGATTGGGAGGCATCCCCTCGCCCCCATGATACTATATCGACATGTGGTATCAGAGGCCTACTCCAGATCGATAAACAACGTGGCGTAACGTTGTCTACGAAGGATGGCCTCGCAGACGGCATTTTCCAGTCGAAGCTGAGCATCCGACGTTGATTGGAACTTGCGCAAGCAGCACTGTGCATAAGATAGATGGTCTCCGCTGTCCAGAAAGAAGGCTAATCTAACATTTACCAATTTCTCCATCAACTGACACACGCAGGAGGTTAGAGAGGTTAGGCAGAAACCGGCCGGGGTAGAGTGATATCCCCGGTTTTCGAAAAGCGAGAGAGTAGCCATTCGCCAGGAGTCTGGGAGGATACTATCTGCCAAGATCCTGTTGAACAAATCTAACAGAAAAGCCATGCCTCACTCACCCAGGTGTCAAGCATGGCATACACATCGTCCACAGCAGGAGCGGTGTCGGCACACCAAGCGAGAGTGGAACGCAACTCACTCAATGTAAAACCGTCGTTGAAGGATTCTCCCCCTCTGGAAGTAAAGTCCAATTGGCGGCCTTCAACCACATCACGACGCGCATTGAATGCTGGCAGAGCAGCATCCCGGCTAGAGAATACGGAGAAAGAGGTCGAGGACTCCACCACGGACGCGGGGTCCGAGATTGCGGTCCCATTCTTGTAGAGAACGGGAGGAGGGTCCTGCGAGAACTTGCCCCGAATCCTTTTGACTCGCTTCCACACCTCAGTTAGAGGGGTCTTCTCGTTAAGTGAAGATACGTATGGCCGCCGGGAAGGGAGGCGTGAGTGCTTCGAAACATATCGGAACCTAGCCCTAGCTCACTGAAATTAACCACCAGTAAGTCATTCGGGCTGAGCTTATAGCATATGCAGGCATATCACATCCGTCTGAGGGGCCTCATTCTCGGTCGAGCACCAAAAAAGCGGCAGGCGTGCAAAACGGGCAGAGGTTTTAGGAATAGTAGTTTGGCCCACTGCGATGAAGTTGCCGAACTCTACGGCCTCATCCACCGACCTAAACTCCTTCACTGGGACAGAGAAATCAGTCATTTACTAAAATGCTGACCACCGCACACGTTCCAAGAACCACGAGGCCAGTTTTTCAGAGAGTAGCGGCCCAGAAAATTATAGTTGAATGGGAAAGTGTCACTAGCAGAGGTTATTGACCACTTCCCATACAAAATCAGACTGTGCATCCGGAGAGCACATGGACAGATCGAGGCAAGAAAATGAAGCGGTTCTTGGTCAGTGATGCGTAAACTAATCTACATTTAGGGCACCCAATTCCAGCTCGTCAATCAGGTCGACAAAGATCTGACCCCTGGGGTTGATCGATTAGTTCCCAAAGAGGGGGTGTCTACCATTCAAATCCCAGAGCAGTAGAAATGGGCTCGGCAACCGTACCACGACGCGGCGGAGATCCCCCGCGTCAAGTAGCCTGACGGTGAAATCTATGCAGAGATAACAGTATACCTCCTATCCAGGCGAAGCTCCATTGTTACTGCCAGAAAGGAGGCATTTATCGCAAATAGAAGAACTAATACATCATTCCGGATGTAAAACGAGCATCTGCCTGCAAGGCCCCAATCCTGTGGTGGTGGGGTCTCAAAACCATTATACCCTGGGAGGGTGGACAACGGGCACGGGAATGGCCCTACGTTTACACTAGGCAGAACACTGGAGGGTGTTGGTCATACATGGAACGAGCTGTAGCTTTAGGAAACTTATCGGGCAACGATGGGCTTGCTCCCTATCGCCCCGTCCAACTTTGTGTAGGGTCGTAGAGGGGGGGGGAGCTTCGGTGCTATACTGTTTTCGGGGAACAACTTTAAGAGTCTTCGAAGGTGGCCTCATAACAGTCTTCAGGGGAAAATCTTTCCTCCCGGGAGTAACGGTTCCGTGGAAGCGTGCGGCAGTTTCGCCTTACGGGAAACGATCATGCAGGGTGAGGGGAAGTGCCAGAGTGAGGGGAAATGTCCAGGTTTTAGCAGAGGCTGGGTGAGAAACCTTCATGCATCCAGCTCTACCAGGGAAGCGCCCTGGATGGGTAGATTGAGTTGTTTTAAAGAGCCTATCTGGTTTCTGCCTACAAGGGCAAAAGCCAACGGTATCAATCACGCTACAGACATACTAGGATATATTAAACGAAACAAAGGCAAAGAAACGAGCAAAACAGCAAGGATGAATGAAGCACGCTCCGGGGTCAGGAGGAGGCCCCGCCTACTCCCGGCGCAGGAACATGTCCCCTACAATAAAGAGTCAAATAAAATTGAGGACGAAGGGTAGCGACCCCGCTCGTCCGGGGCGAAGAACACCTAGACTGGAGACATTCAGAGGGAGGGATAGGTAGAATCGGCAGAAGGGTTCCGAATGGGCGCAGAAGTGACCGTCCTCGTAGGCCTGGAGGGGCTAGGCAGCAGAGGGCGGGTTTATTTTGCTTTTGTGAGAGACGATGAGCGGCCTGAACGACCACGGTTTCCTTCTCCCGGAGATGGACGCTACATTGCTTCGCAGAATCAGGGCGTTGCTCTCTGCAGATGACGGGCAAACCTGACTTTGCACCTCGACAGGTTTGGGGTGGTTTGTCGTTTTTTTTTAATTTCATTTTATTTAGGAGCCCATCTGGCGACTGCATACTAGGGCAAAAGTCGCCGTACTCACTCACTACGACTATGCTATATTAAAAAACAAAAGCAACGATAAAAAAGTCAATGGCTAAAATAAAGAAAGCAAAAAGACAACAAGAAGAAACCGCGCTCCGGCGTCGTGTTAGGCCCACCTCTCCCCGGCGCAGGAACATGCGACCTATAACAAGCAGTCAAATAAAGTGGTAGAGGCCAGACTGCTCCAAAAAGCCTTATAGTCTGCAAGTCTGCGTGCATGAACAAGTCCCAAGTACAAGGGAGAAGCGGTAGCGACCCCGCTCGTCCCAGTACCTCGACAGGTAACGTGCGCGAAGATCACCCAGACTGGGGGGGGGGGGGCAAGGCAGTCGTTTTGACAGTAGGGCGCTGGCGAGCGCTCCATCAAAAAGCGGTGCGTCCAAAGAGTGTCCCCGATTCGGAGACGACAGAAAGCAACCTGAAGCCGTTGCGATAATGGAAGGGGGGGGGGGGCGATGGGAACAGTCGCGACGCAATGGCCGGGAAATTTAAGTTCCCCTCGGCCGTCTCCCATCATCTTTGCCAGGCAGCCCGTATTCGTGCCATGCAATCGGTGTGAGGAAGAGCGAAACGCTGGTCTGGTCGCCCAGTCCTCGCGGACTCTTTGGCGCCCTCATTCCCACATGTCCAGGGACACAGCAGAAGATAATCTCGACATCCGGCCGGGTCGCGCACGTCTACAGGAGCGTTTCGTACGGTCGAAGCGGTGGCAGTAAAAGCACATCCGCTGCATTGGTTACGAAAGCCTTCACGCGGTAGCGATACCAACCGGAACGCACCGACTCACGGAGGAGCCAGACTGTCAACATCGAACGGAACGAAGAGTGTAGGAGTGGGTCTCTAAGGGCATCCCCGTTTTCTCATCACATGCTAGACCTTGAATACTCTTTGGTGACGTCTTCTGAGGAGTTGTCTAAGGTTCCATGGCATAAACTACTCGCTTTAACGAATTTATTGGTTGAGTGCGGCGTCACACTCACCAGCGAGCCATTGAGTGTTAGAAGTGCATTAATAAGGGCCGCCTCGAAAAGGTCTGCCACATTCGCCAGAAGGCTACCTTCCGAGAAATTGGTCACCTTCGGTTATCTACCAGTCAATCTAGCTAAAACTCTTTATGGAGCATGTGGCCTTTGGCCAACTTGCTGGCATCAGTAAAGCGAATAACTAAAAAGCGCCTGAAGCCAGCGGGCTAAAAAACGCCGGGTAATTTAGGAATGAGGGGCCCAACGTAATAGAGGTTTCGCTCAGCGCCATTGCGACTTTGGAATTTAGTCTGAGCTTCCCGCCCTACGGAGGATGTGCCGGTCTTGCCCTAGTCGCTTGCAGAAACGGCAGCAGACTCGCCCGTCCCCGGAGCAGCCGCGGATTGCAACGAATCTCATGTCTTCTTTGATTCTTCGTACCTTTCTTTTTTACGAGAGAAAGGCGGGGAGTGAACCCATTTCTCTCCCCCACACGGAAGAGGCTCTAAGGCCGGACATACCAGCCTCGGCCAGATCTTTTTCTGACATGGGGAACATCTTGACTGTCAATGTAGCACTAGGGTGGGGGTAGGGGCAACCTCACATCCTCGCGAGTCTTCGGGGGCCGTGTCGCCTGAGAAGTACCTTACAGAGGGGTGGACTCAGGTTCGGTGTCTTGTATCGAGTCAAAGTTCGTCCCCTCGGAAGACCCTGACTTCATATGGGATGGGGTTACCTCCGGAACTATCTCCAACTCAGGAGGGTCCTCTAAATACCCCCCCCCCTATAAGGTGTCGGGTATCCCGACTGGGGACTCATAATGGCCACTCCATGGGGCCGGCAAGCTGACCCGCATTGGTAAAAAAGGGGAAGCGGGCATGCCGGATCCCATCAACTTGACAAACCTCGGATCGACGAGGTGCGCGAACAAGGTACAGGGGAGGATGCTGCCCCTTACTCCCTTTAAAGGGCTTCTTGTGGGTCACCTGAGCCCAACGGGCGGGGCAGAACTCGATGCGGTGTGTCTTTGCCTTGCTGTCTTCTTAGCTGATCCCTGAGAAAGCAAAGGGGACCCACTGCAAGTGGAGAGACGCCGCTCAGCTGGAAGAAGTTTGCAGGGGCCCCTAAGAAAGCATGAGGGGGGGGGGAGACAGCTTCGTTCCAGAGGTGGTAGTACTCTAGGGAGGGTCCGAAGATGGCAAAGGGGAAACCTCTACCTGTCAGAGTGGTGGTGCTTCTTGGCTCCTCGTTCGCACCAAACACCAAGGTAGGGCGAGGATATACAGAGGGACGCAGTCCGATATTTTGGCGAAAGTTTGAAAATCTACCAAACGAAAATTCCTACACTTGTGACCAAAAAATGAAGGGGGTTGGTGGGCTATATCCAGTGTCCAGCTGCTCCCGCCTATCCTGTCTGGGGGTGTCAGACTCTTCAGAGGTTTGCGTTAAAGAATGGTGTTCACAACCTAGGACAGCAACTCGCCGACCAGAAGTAACCAAGTGGCCCGTCGTTCCCTCAAAAGTCGCAGCTTCCAACTGGTCTGTCAGAGAGGCAGGCTGACAAGGCGTATATCCTTATTGGGATATACTAATCCCGAAAAAGACGGTGAGGATCTGAAGATCTGTTGCGGCAGATCCAGGGACGGAAAACAGAGACTTTTAGTTGTCCTGGCATCCAAAGTGATCAGGACTTGCGATAAGCAGTAAAGCCTTCTGACAAGAGAACAGCCACAGAGAGGTGGTCAGCGGATTATACACAGGTAAGTAGTTATTGGGGCAAAACTGATATTCCTATTATTCATGCCCCAATGTCTAGGACCCCTCAAGGCCTGGTTTCTTTCAACCTGCAGTCGTTAAAGGGCGTGGTTTATAGCGGTTCCAAAGCCTCTCTACTGATACGGCACGACGTAGCAGGCCAGGTCTTTGAGGCTAGACAGAGGGTTGAGGGAATATTTGTAGGGGAAAAGTAATACTGAGAGAAAGTTAGGAAGTGCACCAACAATTTGACCAAGTGCGGGTAGACAAAATATTGAGTGGAGTTGTAGAGTAAACAAAAATTAAAGTAGCTCTGAGAGGGAGAGTGGGAGAGTGGGAGAAGCGTACCAAGTTTCCCAGGTCCCATCAGAGAGTTGGAGTCAACCCCAGGCTTCCCTAAATCACACTCAAGCCGGAGCGCGTGTAGCTACTCCAGGTAACCAAATTTAACAGGCTACATATGGTACTCCCCTGCGTGGGGTTACCAACGAAGAAATCTTCAGTGGAGCGGAGGCAGTACAAACAAACTAAAGTAAAAGTATGTATATAAACAAATAGTAAAAATAGGCGAGAATTACAAAAAAAATCATACAGACTGACTGGAAGCGCCGGGGCGGGGCGGCTACAATAAAACTGAAGAAACAAGTTCGTAAGCAGAGAACAAGAGAACAGTCGCACAATTACGAACTAGATCTCCTTGATGTGGGGGGACAGGTAATAAACGGAAAAATAAATAATAGTGTAGTGAGCCAGGCGGAAACCAATACCGACCCATCGGCAATGTAACCTCTTCAATAAAAATGCGAGCTCTCGCACATGACCAGCAGTGGCCATTGAAAAAAAACAGGATAGGCGCCAAACAATCTTGGGAGAAAGGCGATTTTCACCTTTGAGGGAACGCTCACTTTTTCGATTTGGTAAGACGGGACGGTTCGAAGGGAGCGGAGGACTTCTCGAGCCATTGCGAAAATCTCAGTGAAACGCGATGTGAAATCTAATCTTTTTTCGGCACCTGACCTCGATCCAAACTTTTCTCCAGAGTCTAAGAAGGGGAGCAAACCAGGAGAACGCAAGGATCCGATGCGAGTCTAAAGATGGGCGGCTTCAGTAGTTTCCCACTTACTCGCTTATTTCCTTCTATTAAAACAATGTGTCGAGACCTAGTAGAAGGGTACAACCTCGAATAGGGGGAGATGAGCCCACGAGATCCTGTACTGCCCCTAGGACTTGGTTGAACCTCAATCACCGGGTAGCCAAAAGTCTCGCCACGCCCCCATGGGGACAGGGGAAAACAAAGAAAAAAAACTATGAATTTGTTAGGGGTGAACTACTGCAATGCAGTTGTGAAGGACGAGTGTGTGCAGTCTAGACCTCTGTGAAAACGTGTGTATTAAAAGAATTTAAGTCAAGGCACGAATTTTTGTCCTAGCGTCTTAAATTTACTGTTAATAATTCTGCACACTACAACTCGAGCCCCAGCCATGTAAACGACAGCTATAATGGCGTCTGATATTTTTCGGTTAATTTGAGTATTATGCCCATCCTCGAGTTTTGTGGGCACTTTGTTATAAATATTTATAAAAAAATAATAGCCAAATGTTATTTCACTACTTAATGTAGGCAAATTTCTAATTCTGATGTTATGATGAAAAATAGTGACCGCCATCTTGGCAGGATTAAATGTCTGAAGGCAAAGCAACGCGATAGAAAAACTTGAGGACTAACGACATTTAGCAATAGCCTTTTGAATTCGAATCTAATGTTAGGCTTTAGAATTACGAATATTACGAGTTTATTAAAAATGGTGGGGTATGGGGGCGAAATTACCTTAAAAATGATAATACAATATGATACGATTGCAATAGCCTAAAAAAAACTACTTAATTTGCCCAAGAAAAAACATTGCCTCCATTAAAAAAAACAATTGTTTTTAAACATGAATTATACAAAAATTCGAGGGGCGGGCATCATCTCCAAATTAGCCTATTTTTCTTACCCATCTTGTCCATTCTATTTTTTGAACTGCAGACGTATTATTTAAAACTAAAATAAAAAACAACGAGAGCAAATTATAAAATTTAAGGAAAGTTTCGAAGTGGTGAAGTCTAAAGAAGAATGGGGCATTCAGGACTGGGAGCGCGCAACTCTCTAGTGGGTAAGAAACGAGGATAACACACAGGGAAAGTAAACGCGAAATATTGACGTTTAAAGGACGTATGTTACCCCCCCCTTAAAAAATAGCATAACAGGTACTCTTCTAGAATGCGAAATTGCCCTGCGGAGACCGCATTCGAACTCCACTGGAAGAAACTTTGGTATACATACACGAATGACAAAAGCCACAAGGGCCTATCGAAAGTTATCCGCACCCATCAAAAGCCTCCCACAAACACAAAATGGATCCACAAGATTGTGTCAGATTATGCATCTACAATATACGATTTAAACCATCCACAAGAATGCGTCGAAAACAAAAAGCATCACCATTAGGGCTCGTCAAAATCCACATCGCCCATAATATACAATACCGAAATTTGTAGAAACAGAGCACTATGAAAACTGACAGCAGAAACCATCTATCCATCCCTTACACACTCCTACATATACACTGCAACAATGTGTACAGTATCTATCCAAGTCAAACTAATCGAAACCATCACACCCAAATATTTGTCCAGGCCATTTTAAAGGAAACCGATGGAGTACAACACCAGTGGCACAAGTTATTCAATATATATTAACTATCACTTACGAGTATTTCCTCTGCTAACGTGCTTGAATGCAGGCATAGTGCCGTCTGCACGAAAGCTTTAGGGATGGGGAAGTTGACCAAAAAAAAAAAAAGGGTGGCGCACATTATTCTTAAATCAATTCCGAATGAATCTGTATCCAAATTTAGTCATTTGGAAAGGGTCAATTAAAATGGCGGATCTGGTGATATAAATCTAACCTGCGAAATGTTACAACACCAATTTCATATAAAAACAATGCCAATTCATATTAAAGGTAAACTTACTTTTTGGCTTTAAGGTTCGGGAAAGGAAGTTAGCTTGGGTAATTTTATTACGTGTAAAGGTGTTGAAAATAATGGAATTTCTTTGGGACCTGATCAAATACTGTATACTTTTATTCTAGCAAGTTAAAAAATGATGACAAAGTTATCTAGTATGGTTTTGGTAGGTTATGCAAATCTATGGTTTGCATACAAAATTGACTGCGTCGTTATTTAAGCCTGAGAATGACCGCATGTATAATGCCATATAGTTGGGCCAGGGTTTTTGTTTGTTTTTAACTACCAATTACAGGGAAGTTAAGGCACATCAAGTGTGCTAAGTCGCTGGATGGATTAGCGATCCGGATCTACGTTATTTAACATACGGTGCAGACACACCCCTGCTACATATCCAGCGTTAAATTGTAGGTCTCCACCGAGAATTAAAATTAATCTTAAGTACTGATCGGTGGTAAAAAAAAACCCTACAAACTTAATCATTTTATGTAAAAAAACAAAAAAACATTGGTTCACGTGAGTCGTGAAATTTGCTAGTAAATACTAATAGTAAACAAGAGCGAAGTCAAACACGTTAGTTAATATGTACGAGTAGTATAGGACTAAGAGCGACTTACCCTGAATCCAACTCGTTTACCGCACACAGAAAAGAACCAGGCAGAAAATACTACCAATGTTGTGCGTTTGAAAAAGGCATAAGCTAACCCTTAATTCACAACACTTAATAACTTCGAGTCTGAATTAGTGTTCAGTTAATAAATGAAAGCTTTAATGAATATCTTGGGGCGATATCTGGACAATACTAGTAAATAAACTCAGCACGCACGGCACTAGTTAACTTTGCATATTGACAATTTCTACTAAGAAAAAAAAAAAAAAAAAAAACAGGGTCATCACGTCAGTGAATTGTAAAACTCGACGTAAAATCTCAGCCAGCACGACGATCGGTTGCTTTTAACCGTATTTTTCTTTGTTTACTAGCTATAACAGTGAAGATTTCACAAGAGAAAAAACCGATTTTATAAGAAATACCTATAAAACACAAATTGTTAATGTAAAGTCACTTTGAGTCGTAAATATCTAAATAAATTATAAAGTAATCCTCATCAATCAACAACGGAATTCTAACTAACGCTATCTGAACACTGCGAATACGAGGACAAGATGCCAGCAATCGCTTGATTTTTAACTTTCAAATCTTTAACGTATACTTATTTACGTTTCAGCAGTTGCAAGAACTTGCAAGATATATCAATTTAGATACTAATTTCTTTCAGGTATTCACATAACCAGACGCGACTTTTAAAAACATTAGTGGAAAATTTCCCTTCAAATCAGAAAAGTCATTAAACATGGCTGACATAGATAAGTCAATTCCTGAATTCATTCCATTGGTTTAATTTTTAGTTTAAGGAAGTACATATATCACCAACTGTTTTTGAAATGAAAGTCTGCAAACTGCAATGCGTAAACATACACATTACACACGCACTCATATTAAACATACAACTTACGATAAAGAAATCAGTTTCGCGAGAAAGCAACTCCTACTGATTATATTACACGAACACTGACTACTTAGTTATCAGTTTTAAAATTTCTTATACAGTGAAAAACGAAGATAACTTACTACGCTTCAAGCCGTTTCACCCAGCTATATTTACTTTAATGACCGAACAGTCGAGGAACGTTCATTCAAAAGCATTCATAGGGTTGAAGCTCTGTAAGCAATTTGCTGCAGTCTGGTTTAGCACAGAAAATGTCGTGTTTAATAAACGAATTCAATCTCAGTGAAGGAGCGCTGCTAATTTGACGTGAATGTCATTACTATTACGAAGTGAGTCAAGTGGATTCGGGGACACCGTTATAGCGTAACGCGTTCGCATAAGCATTCTCGAAACTCGCTTATTTTCAGAACGGCTCTGGCTGTCAACTGTACGGACGCTTGTCGGAGGAGTAAGTGCCAACAGACAAACGTGTAAACATTGCACCTTTTCGGCGCACTGTCAGCAGAGCTACAGTTGTGCGGGTCTCAGAAGGGAGTGAAATAGGCCTAGGTGGTCTTAAAAAAAGTTGGCAGTTTTCTTCGGGTGACGATGCGAATTTGTTCTTGCTCTATTTACTCCTTGCCCCCCCGCATTCTTACGCCTGAGTAGTTCCAATCATAAGGAATGGAAGGTGTTAAACCTCTGTACAAACTTAATGGAAAGCTCATTTTTCTTTGCCTCTCCTCTTCCCAAGGGGTTGATTTTCACAGTCATGGGATTCCTCGGTAGAAGGAAATAAGACAAAGAATGTAACAAAAGGAGGAAAGTTCCGAGTGCGATTCGGGACAGGTCGGATTTTACAAATGACAGATCCTCGCCCCCAAAAGGGCAACAATAAGAATATGTAATCCAACGGAGGCGAAGATAATTCAAGTTTGCACTTTTGAGTTTGTGGTCTTTGTGCGAACTTGTTTTTGGACTATTTTTAGAACGTGCCCTCCAGTGGAGTCTTTATCGTGTCTTTTTACTCTTCCTGTTCTTTATATTCATCCCTCTTCTTTGTCTTCCCTTCATTATTCATTGAGGGGAAATGCCGCCCTCGGTTGTGCCATTATATTTTCTCAACAGAAAAACAACAACATAATGAGCCGTCCCAACTTGATCGCCGGAGAACCCGAATAATTTTGAAGAGACATAAAGTGGTGAAGTTAGCGGAAATGAAAATAAGTGTAATGTACCGTCGCCCTAATTAGTCGTGTCACATTTTTTTTCAAAATGTTTCGGACAAAAGCAATTAATATATAATTGTTTTAGAAATCGTCGGATAGACTCGCATGATGCCGCTAAGCTTTGTAGTGCCAAGTGACAATATTTTTCCTCACACAGTTTGTAAAATTAATTATAGGGCTAAATTTTTAAAAAAGCTAAATTGAGACGACGATAGCGCCGCCTACTTTAGGCTATTTCCGCCCCAAATTATAATTTTTAAGGTAATTTCGAAATGGAGGGCTTCGCGCCCATACCCCCCCCACCGGTAATTTGTAAACAAACTAGTAATATCCTTAATTCGAAAGCTTAACATTAGATTCGAATTAAAAAAGCGATTGCTAAATGTCGTTAGGCCTCTAGTTTTTCTACCCCGTTCCTTTATTTCAGACATCTAAGCCTCCCCCCCCTCCCCGAATGCTATTTAAATCAATCATATTTTCTTTAAAATTGATTAATATGAAATATCCATATCATATTTTAATTCATAAAAAAATCCTTTCAAAATGATATATAATATAATATGATTCGATTCCAATTAACGATGTGGTTACTGGCTCCCAAGATGGAGGCCCATTTTTTTTGTCAGAACTTAGAAAAAGTAACAAAGTATCAATAAACTTAATTTCATCTGAATTTCACCCAAAACGGGTATTCCTATGTAATTTGATGAGCTGAATAACACTTCTTCTATAACTTTTATTATTAGAAGGCTCTAAACTCTGGGAATGACGGCGCTATCGTCGTCTCAATTTACCCCCCCCCCCCCCCAGTCATTTGTTAATGCGAATAGTTTTGTGATATCAAAGATTAAAAATTTAATAAATCTATACAATTAGATAGGCCACATTTCGGAAATTTGGCAACCCTGTTTTGAAACATTCATTTCAAAATGTTTCGAAAGTAATGTTTCTAATACCGCAATAATCTTAAAAAAAGTCACTAAATTTAATTTATTTTATTGTTAAGTGCCCTGTCTAGTTTATTTATAACTAAATATATCCCAAACCTCCTCTCCCTCATCAAATAATAATAATTTAAATTGCCACTAAACGAAATTCAGCGTAAAGTGTGACATAACTAAATGGGGCGTACATCGCCCTAGGTAACTAACTATTCGAGACAAACAACGCTTCCGAACCCTCCTCCATCCTATGACGAAGACCGGTCCGTGTAAGGTGGCCCTTAATGTGGGTACAACGAGGAAAGGGTCAAGTAAAACAGAAAAATGGCTAGAGGAGGGTAAAGATTACCAACTTGAAATGTTCTTAACCGTAAAACCCATTTTTAAATCCCTAGACTCTCAATTCGTACCAAATGCCGTTGTTACCTAAAACAAAGAAACGAAAACCAACGAGAGCATCTAAGCCGGGAATTTTTGAACGGAAATATCAGTAAAGAAAGTGCGAAGATGAAGTGGAAGACCCACCTGCTGGCTATGGCGCCCGGAAAAGGGGGTTCGATTTCACGAGAATGATTTCGTTGGTTATTCGGTTGCTTATAAAAATTCTGTAAACATTGAAGAGCAGTGCTCCGGAGTACAAGTAGACTTCAGTCAGTGGAATGAATGAATTCGAAAAGATGGAAAAATGCCGAGTACAATAAATATAGGAGTACAAGTAAAAAGGACCTCAATTCGGAATGTCTGGGTCGGTTTTGAAAAAAAAAATCCAAGAAGTGCTGACACTTCAAAATACACACTACTCCATTGTGGACGAAATCTTCCGATGAAATACACATAAAGATAAAAATGACGATCGCAGTGAACCCGAGACAGGTCCTTGTTGTTATAGGTTGTGGGGGTGGGAGTGGTATTCAGGTGTACTCCCGTAGGGAAAACTAGTACTCAATCGACAGGATTCCAAGAACAGATGAGTAGCTGTGAAGGCGAGTAGGGAAATGATAGAGATGTTGTGATTGGTTGTGAGTAATTTGTGGGGAGTTGAGTATCAGCCTATCCGCTAAATGGGCGCTCTGCTCATGACACTGCGCGAAGTTTTGTGACCGCGCTCGCTGAGATAGAACCCGCGCCTAGACGCTAGAAAACCAACGCTAGTGAGGGGTAGCTTGGGGGTGGGGTGGAGGCGGGGGATGAGGGGGTGAGATAAAAACATCAATATTGAGATATTAACGGGTGACAAAGACTAAAAGAGGTGATCACTAGAGTGCACTTGTAAAAAGTTCGTCCTAGACAAAATGAACTTAAAAGTACGAACTTGAAGCATTTTGGAAAACCTAAACCTACTTAGAGTAAGGAATGGGTGGAAGATCCCACAAAGTTCTAATTTTGAGTCCCTCTGGGGCTCTTTCGAGCATTTTTTTGGGGATATTTTCACTCAAAAAGTTCCTTGTTAGCTCGTACGCCTGAGTCCCGGTGCTCATATGTGCGAACTTGCGCAATTTTAAATAAAAATCCGCCATCGTTGTTCTTTCATAAATACTAAGGTTTGTTTATTAATAGTTTTCGTAAATCCTGCCTGGTTTCTCCTCACGTTATAGGGATTCGGATGCAACAGCATCTAGGAGTTGAGGTCACAACCATTGGAAAAGGGTGTGTGTGACCTCTGAATCCCGGTGACAGGTGGAGTGGTCGGTTGGTTGGTTCGTTTTTGTCGTTATGGTGGCCCGGCAACACGCCTGATCGAGTTCCTGTGTCGTTGTTCCATAGACCGGGAAGTGACTCCACCTTTCCCGTATTGGGACAAAACAAATCCCCCCCCAACATACACATGCACGCAACATAGAAGATTGAAGTTATAAAGAACGTATTAAGAATAAGGTGTTCTTTTTATTCCTAGTAATAGTTCTTAATTATATCCGCCCATCTATGTATGACCTTGAATGACCGCCGTCACTTTTCGTTCAAGCGGCTAAAAAAACTGCGGAAAAGCCGCAGGAACTCTTGAAGCCGTTTGTTCGCTAATGGAAGCAAGCTTGCGAACGGATCGATGTAAATGTCTCCTCTGCTTAGATTGCATTCCGTACTAATTTTGAAAGGATTGTGCTAGTTTTCTTCTATCTGCTGGAATTGTTATATCAAAGTTAATTTTCGTCTGGAAGTCTCTTTTATTTGTACATAACTTAGACATTTATTTTTCTCTCTAGAATTTAAAGCGAAATACTAACGAAGGCGTCTCCCGAAGAATGTTTGTAAGGAAAGATCTGTAATGAAAGAGAAAATATGCGGGAGATATATAGCAGAAGAGCTTCCAGCAGGCGTTGGGACAGAGAAGGCACGCAATCCTACAGATGTCATGCACTGCAAGGTTGCCTATGCCACACATATCTCGCGAGTCTTAAACATGTAAAAAATAAGACTCCAAAATATTATGTTAAAATGTAAATATCTGCGCCATTTTCGCCATTTCAATGACAAATATTTGTTTCCTTTCATTTGCCTCCGTCAAAAGATTTGACGGAGGTGATCACGAGTGTGTTTGTATGTCCTTCTGTCTGTTTGTGTACAAATATACCGCAAAAATCTATTGACGGGTTTCGAGGAAATTTTTTGTGAAAAGGGGAGTTGATTAATTTTTGGAGCGGATCTAAATGCAGTTTCTTTACCATTGCAAGAGCATTTTTAGGCACTCGGCGGAAGTAGTCTCTCATTCAGTACTTTCTAGTTTTGAACAAACCAAAACCTCGAAATTACGAACAAAATTGCTGATTTTCAAATATGGGGGACAATAGCTAGGAATGTCTGCATATCCTTTTCTACTAGCAACAGAATAATAGTCCATTGTAAAGAAAATAGCAAAAAGAAGTGAACGATGTCAATATATGGGCTTTCTGACCAATGTCGTTGGCTCATAACAACCAGTCTTAGACTGGTTGTTATGAGCCCTCAACAAGGACCAAACTCCTTTCAAGATGAGTAACAGGTAGTATCTGGCTTTGGGACAAAACAAGGTTTTTTTTCGTTAGAAGAATCAAACTTTGCCGTTTTCAAACAGGAAACACGTTTGGAAGTCAAATTAAAAATTACACCTGCTTGATATTGGAAGGAATTAAATAACAATGCTAGACAAAAGGTAGATGAACAAAATGACATTAAAACCCTCTCTTGGCCGAGTTAGCCCCCCCCCCACCCCACCTCCAAGAATTCCATAGAACGGGGGAATTTGTTAGGACTTTAATATCCTTTTTCACCCATAATCGGCTCGTTCCATTCTCGCGAAAGGACAACAGAGAGGAAAATGGAAAATAAACAATATCATAAAACAGGGCCAAAACGCTCTTGGAAATCATCAGAAACAAATTCTTACAAAGGGGACTGGCACAAAATTTCCCCCTCTTTACTCTTTGCGGGACTAAAACATGTATGGGTAACACTATTAAATTATTTACGTAAAGATTTCCCCAAACCAGCAACATTACCGTAATCGTTGAATCTTTTAAGACAAATTAGATCAGAAACGTTGAACACAAAGTCGGGGAGAGAAGCTGTTCTCGATACTCCTGATATTAATCCAATTATCACTGTCAATTGCTGTTCTACTTCTTGCATCTTTAAGTCAGTGATTCATAACTTTTTTCCATACGTCTACTCCTTGCAAAGCACCAAACACAGGGTGTTCCCAGTGTCATAAAATTATAATATATATCAATGACAGATTCCTTGCGGTTTCAATTTTTATTTATATCTAACGTATACATATACCGGCGTGCTGTATTTATATTTATGAAATTGCATCATTAAAAGTCAATTATTAATTTATCTCCGCATCCCAAAGGTCAACCATTCTTAAGTACATCATCGCACCCTCCCAGCAGAGTTGTTTCGCACCTCCCGGTTAAGACCCCGTCCTAAAATGTAAGAGTGTATGAAACGCACTTGAGAGCAGTGGAAATAAACAAAAGAGACGCGTTTATTCCGCCTGAACTGTTACATACCACGCGTGACACTCAAGGGCGTCATAGCGGCGTAACGTCACAGAAACCCTTTGTTAAAGTCTCTGCGCCGGAAAAGGGTGTGCCACCTCTTGTATCAACAAAAGGGAGGGATCCAAGGGCAGGAAGAGGGGGGAAGGCCGGAAATCGATGATGAAATATGCAGACTATTTTTCAGTATTGTTCGGTAGTTGAATTTGTTATTCTTCTCCCCTCGACTCATATAAGGGGGGGGGGATCTATGTGGGTACCGACTAGAGTTAGGAGTCGAACATGAGGCCAGTCTATCTCAAGCTCGCTAAAATCACTTAACCGTGAAAAGAGAGGGTGGTGAATAGGAGGAAACACCTGTTTTCCCGCGAGAAACCTCAACGGGCCAAGTGGTTTCGATTGTGGTCTAATAAATCTTTACGTAAACCATGATTTTTATATATAAATGTAAGGTTACCGAAGCAAAACATCATTCTCAGATCGAGCTTCGAGTCCATCGATTAATACAGGAAATAACAGCTTCGATAGGGCGTTGGGCCATTTTTATGTTTGTCTTTCATTCCTTACGCTCGAATTGGCAACTCCAATATTACAAATATTCGAATGGATGTGATGCCTGGCTCTCGCCATCATATATGAAGGCTTTTTTTGCTTGTAGTCAACATCGAATTTGGGGAGGGGGGAAAGAGGTTCATCATCCTCTTTCATCCTCGTCGAGCCTAAATGCAGGCGGGGGAAGGGAGGGAAAGGGACAGAAAGAATAGGGGAAATGATTATGAATGAAAAGGATCGCAATTTAGAACCTCTTTAACCTCGGAGATGAGGGGTGTTTATAAACCTTGGAGGGCAATTTTTTAAAGAGAGCACGACTCCCAAGGTGCCAGCTTGAGTGCCGTTGTAGGGTCACAAATAAGGAGGCCATCAGAAAAGGGAAAAGTGGGAACTCGGGGTAACTTCAGCCTCTGATTCTCCCTGTGTGATCCCTGTAAAGTGCTTGTTGGTATATGAAGCGAAGGTCTTATCCAGCAACTAACTATTTACGATAATTAAACTTCACCACGTTAAAAAGTGACGCGTCCACTCGGCGTCGCCATTCCTTACAGGAGGAACTTGCGCTTCGCAGGCAGACCTTCGGTCTTTGGACGACGGCTTATACCGCTGTGGCAACAGGATTTTGGTCTAAAACATATTTAATAGGTTCCAGTACATATCGTAAAATAATTTACAATTGGTCTGTTTTTAAGATGATCATATTTATTTTTTCTGAACTTGACCATTTGCAATTCTGTTTGTTTTTAAAAATTCCAAAGTTAAAATATATTTTTAGCGATAAACTAAAGTCAAAACTTATGGCCATGACTACTATATCCACATCCCGAAATTTATAACACCTCAAACTGTTAAGAAAATTACCTTCCTAAATTATAGTGCGATAGATAAGCGAAAACCAACGAGGGCATATCTCCCCGAAAATTTGTAAGGAGATATCTATAAAGAAACTTGTGAAGTTGGGGAAAGTGAAAATATGCGAAAAATATAGAGCCGCGCTTGATTGCACAGGCTACAAATGACACCCCCCTTGCATTGGCCACAGCAATATGTCTCCCATCCAACTTCTTAACAAATACGATGTCACTTAGCACGACCATTTAACAAAGGATTAAAGTTTATCCTCTGGTCGAGGGAAGGCATTCGGAAGTTGCTCTGATTATGCTCATGCCTATTCCCGGAAACTTTCCAGTCTACTTTACCCGTACGGGACTTTTGCCCAAAGGGATGGGTCGTGCCGGCGTAAGATGCACGTGCGCCTCCTAGTCCCCCTTGTCCTAAATACAGTACACCAGGCAAAAAAAGACCGGAACACCTGTATTTCTATCTCAACATCATACCTAACTTTTGATAGAGAACATCCAACGTTTCCAAAACTGGTCTACGTTAACCTACAGGTATAAGCTACTCATGAGTACAGGTTATGACAATTCAGGATAAATAAAACGAAAGATATCCGATGGTAAGCAATTTATTAAAACAATTTTAGTGTCCAAAATGGTCCGAACGCTTAGGTTCCTTGTAGAAAGAACCGGCATTGTCTCCATAGCAACTAACTTGAGTTCAACCTCGTGTATGTCAGCCATTCTCTCGTCAGTTGTGGTCCAGGTCATGTGACTAAGTAATATGTGACTCTGTCTGTCCACGAGCTGCTGGTAAAGCTGCACCACCGAGATGGTCTTTCATTTGGAGCCATTGTGGAGACTGTCAAGCGTTCCAAAATATAGTCTATAATATTTTGTCAAACTACGAAAAAAATAGGTTTATGTAAGGATGGTAAATTAACCACTAGGCCAAGGAAGACGGAGCCTTTACTCAAATTGTGAAGAAGGGCCGTTTCAAGGCGGCTGCAACAATTTATCCACTCGGACTGCCACGTGGACTGGAGGAAGACAATCTTCACGCTTGCCCCCCGCAGTCAAGCATTGATCAGTTCCGAAGGCAACTGTATTCGCCACTGAACACAATACATGGACGAATGCCAGATGGAGCCAAGTCCACTTCAGGAACGAATCTAAGTTCAATTTGTTCGGATCCGATGGCCTGGGGTTCGTTTGTCGTAGAGCAGGCGTCAATTGCACCAAAAACAGTGTAAAGTTTCGCGGAAGAAGTGTCAAGTCTGGGGCGTGATTTCGATAGAAAGCACTGGGTCATTTGTGCACTTTTGGGGCCACTTTTGAATAACTGCGACACCATGCTTTGCCTCATCTACGAGTCTCCGAATAAAGTCAGGCCCTGAATTCCATTGAACATATTTGGCAAGACACTCGGATAAACGTCTAGAACGAGGAATACGAAAACAATAAAGAAAAATTGGAATATTCTTAAAGACGGATGGAGCAAAAGTTATGAAAGATGTTGTAATATATCTACCACATATGTTCAGTTCTTCTAGCTTCATCATTTATTTTAGGCATCTCTCCTTCGTTACTTTCTAACGGTGGAGATGCCGGTGTTGGTTTTCGCTTTAAATTAGAACGAATCAAATCTACCTTTTTGTTATACTATGCTACCCTAATGGTCGTGTTAAGTCTATTTATTCTGGATTTATTTAATTTTACTTGTATTCATCACCTCATTAATAATTTGAACATTTATTTTTATCTTTAATTTGTTTGAATGCCCATAAGGCCATAGGCACACATACGAACATCTAACACCTTTCATTTTCCGCGAACGCCTTTAACCCTGTTGTCGGGTGCCGGAAAAAAAGATTACTTAATTCAAAATTTAATAACTCAAACAATTCAAACCAACATTTTGATCGTGTAGAGGAATTTCTTTGAGTTCATGAAGGTTTCCAATGTTCCATAGACGAGTGTTCTGTGTTCATGTATCAGGAAAGATTAAACCATGCCTCATCGGTGAATAAGGTTACATCAACGGCACATGTTCACATGTATGTTCTATGATTAGTACAAGTTTCAATTATTTAAATGCTATAATTTCGTTATAGAAAAGGTATCAAAATGGATTACATTGTTGTTTTGTATACATCTACTGACATTAGATATTGTCGGGTGTGCCAAAATAACCTAGGTTAGGTTATATATTACATCGATGTAGGGTGGAAATGATTGTAAAAAATGTTAAAAAATGTGAAGCAATGCACTCAAATGTTACTTTTGGAAGCTATTGGGTAAAGTAATCTCAAATGATTAATGTAAGCACCTTTTTGTTGCTTTACTGTCATCAGTGGGTTCTTTTCCACAAAAGATGCCATTAACAGAACCTCATCTAATGTAATACGAGTATCCTTCTAAGCTCTCTCTACTAATATGTTCCTTAATTTCATTTTCAGCGAATTTATTCTCTTTGATTGACCTAATTTATGTCCAGATAATTAAAATCAATGAACCAATTTATTGGAACTTACACAAAGTTTTATCTCCTCATCTGTTGTAAGCCCGATTAATAATTTATTTTAAACATTTTTACATTAGTTAATATGAAGATTATATTTGATATAATTATTTTAACATTCATTATTTAATATTTACAAATATGATTTTATTTTAAATTAGAAAACTAATTTATTGAACATGACATCTGGTATAAAAATTGATTAATTATTGCATGGTTGGACGACGCGGTTTCTAAAAGCAAATATTCCACTCGATGTTTTGAATTGCCAGTTCTCGCTGTCTTCACGTCCCTGTCCTGCCTCCTCTCGTCGCTTTCGTCTCTTCAAAATTAAATCTATTTTTCCTGCTCTTATTGGCAAATGTAGTCCTCATCAGGGTCCAGTGACAAAAATAGGAAATTACCCTTTATCAAAGGGGATGATGTAGCACACAGAATTTACATTACTTTTGTCTGTGTCAATAAAATGATTTCTTGTTTTCCCTTTCCATGGAATTGGTGCCGAAAAAGGTACTTTCCTAATGAATTTTGAGATTTCATAAAAATGCCAGGAAGGTCATATATAATTCTCAGTCGTGGAGGCAAAGTGAGTTGATTTAACATTTCAATTAAGATGGTATGAAGACGATTTCTCCAAGTCTCCTCAATCACAACGCACTCGGTAGGTTCTTGCAAATCCTTTCTCCATGGGGTTGCGTTGAGGTAATAATAATGTATGGGTCCTCGTAAACCATCTCGTGAGGGAGATACTGAGTCATGGATTCAAGTCGAGTCATCACTGAGTCGACGAAAGACTCATTATGGGCAGTGCCACTTAAGAGCTACGGGACTCGAAGCGGGTAATAGGTTCGCTTCACCGCCTGTCGGCACACAATTCTTTTCCTTGCCTCGATCTGAGTCACAAATGGTCTTCACTCACGCAACCGAGACTGTGAGTTCGACCGCAATAATTAATCATTAGAAGTCCTCTATCGATTCATCTGTACGTATTCGCGATATCTTATTCTCCTTGAGCACTCGGCATCAAAGAAGATATTGGAACCTATACATTTCAAGATTTAATGTATGCACCCACGAAGCACTAGGCCCGTTCATGTACCTTGTTCTTTCTCTCCTGGGGGTAGCATTAAGGTTATTATGATGCATCGGGGCTCATAAAATATGACGCTAGACAACAAAAGATGCAAATCCGCCCACAAGAATAAAGAAAACGGATTTTAATCGCTGACAACACTCACAGTGGCGGATCCAGGATGAAAATGATGGGGGGGGCTAACCTGAACTCCCCCCTCTAAGTAATCTGAGAAAAGGGCATTGATGGTTAATAATGGTTATCTTACACAGCATTAATAATAATTAACAGTATCTCACACGTGAGTGAGCACTAACTCTCTCAGATCCGAATTTTTCTCCTCACATCAGAAAATTATGAATTGTGGTTAATTGTAGTTTTTATACGTGAACTAAGGAATAATACTTAATTTAATAATTATTTTTTCAGATTTACCTGTATTATAAACATCTATCATAAGACATTTGATCGCAACGATTTTAAAAACTTTCATATATATTCTATATTATTAGATAACTCTTTCTGAATAGCAGAATACAAGTTTGGCTTAAAAAAGAAATATAAACATAAACGGGTCTGAAATTTGGGAGGGGAGGGGGCTTCAGCCCCCTAGCCTCCCCTGAATCCGCGCCTGAACACTCAGTTTGTAAGGAGTGGATGGACAAAATCTAGACGCTTTTTTTTACCATCGAGGAAACTTTGTAGCGCACAAGTTTTTAAATAGGGGTTCGCAAAGAATATAGGGAGGCTAGAGGAGAAAATGTCTAGAAAAAGACAATACAAGTAACAAAACGAGATGGGTAAACGGCGATTACGGAGAGCGTGGACACACAACTCTCCCAAAACTGCCCTGCTCGCTTCAAGGACAGATTTCATGGTGAGGAGATACAGAAACAAAAGATAAACCAGTCTAGGCATGGTGACTAATGCGGAGGTTAAAAAAAAGGTGAGGACAGTGAAAGACTCACGGGAAAAAGTAAGAAAGTTACAAAGAAATGACTAAAATGTTATTACATTTTACTTACCATGTTAGTATCGACCTCTCCCGATATAAGGAAGGGCGCTAGTCTTTACGAGTTAATAAAGGGTTTTAGGGTAGGCAACAAATTATTCTTAATAGTTTTCGAAAAGTTAAATGACTTTCCAGAGTTGCTTTGAGACCAAGTTGTCTCAAAATCCCTCGCTAGTTGGTAATTAGTGGTAGAAAATTATGAAAGATGAATGGAATATTTGAAAATAAAGTGTTAAGGTATGCAAATAAGAATAATTTTCAAAATATGATGCACATTGCAGTATGAAAGAGATTTGACTGAGTTGGCAATAGGTGCAAGGAAACTAAAGTTTCATGCAACATAAGTATTTGACAGTACAAGGTTACACCACTACAAAGAGCCTGAATTAACTTACTGTTAATTCACAAACATTTTACAAATATAATACTTCAAGAGGAAAGAAGTTAATTGGAAAATAGGAAATGAGAAATGGAACCAACTAGTGGAGTAAGAAAAGTTAACAGTGACTTCCATAAAAATGTACGGCGATTACTTAAAAACTTTCCTGATTTAATTTTAAAATTCAAGTTTAGTAACGCTACCTTCCCTTATTTGTACGGCTTAGTTAAAACTCACAAACCAAATTTTCCATTACGCCCTATTATAAGTTCTGTTGGGTCTGTTTCATATTCCCTGTCTAAATGGCTTACTTCATTTCTTACTCCACTAGTTGGTTCCATTTCTCATTCTCATGTCATTAATAGTTACGACCTTATTTCTAAACTTAATGCTATTCATTATTCTAATGATTTTACTCTTGTTAGTTTTGATGTTTGTTCATTATTTACCAAACTACCCGTTGAAGATCTTTTCAATTTCCTTAATGATCATTTGCAAAATTATGATTGGCCGGTACCCGTTACTAATTTCTTGAACCTCATTTCCCTTTGTACCCCAAACTGTAAGTTTTCGTTCGAAAGCAAATATTTCCTCCAAAAATTCGGATTAGCCATGGGTAATTGTCTTTCTCCTGTCCTTGCTAACTTATATATGGAGTTTTTTTAAACAAAACTTCTCCCTACTATCCTTGACGCTCCGATCGTTTGGTACAGGTATATTGATGATGTCATTTGCTTGTGGCCTAATTCCAAAGATGTTAATGTTTTTCTTACTAGACTCAATTGTCTCGTCCCTTCAATTAAATTTACCCACGAGTTGGAAAATAATAGAACCCTTCCCTTTCTTCATCTTCTTATTCATAGAACTCATACAGGTTTTAAATACTCTATCTTTCGTAAGCCTACTAATTCAAATTCTTATATTCATTTTTACTCTTCTCACAGCCCTAAAGTTAAACGTTCTGTTTTTCTTCTATGTTTCTACGGGCATTACGTGTTGTGAGCCCGGAATATATGGATTTGTAATTTTCCAATATCTTTGAAATTGGCCATAAACTTTGTTACCCTTACCCGCCCCGTAAGGGGCGCGGCGATTTGCCACTCTGGCCGCCGTGCTGACGGGATCCAGCGCTCCGTCCGGCCCCAGCTTAGCCTCTCTTCCTTCCTTCAAAACACTTTTTTCCTCTCTTTTCACACAACCTCTCCCACAACTTTCTCTGGTCAGCCTCTAATTTCACAGGGTAGATGCTGACCTTCCTTTCAGCCAACCGTCCGCGCATCGGGGCTGAGGGGGTGGGGGACAATGTTCCCTAACCCCTGAGCTCCGGTCTGGGGTGGCTGGTTTTTAACTACCTGCTTCATCCCCACCCATACCTTCCTCACATCCCTTTTCCTCTCCTCTTCACAATCTATTAATTTTTACGCCGTGTCCAAGGTGGAGCCGCCATGCCGATGGACTGCCAGGCCACCAGGCGGGAGGGGTGGTCCCAAATGGCGGCGCCTGGCTCTGCCGGGCTTGTAAGCACCTCTCGCAGTGCGGGCTACTGCGAGAGGTGTGCGCGATTGCATCCCGTGTTTAAAAAAGGGTCACCATGCCCAATGATGATAAAAAAACCAAACCCAACCGTCAACTTCCCCTGTTCCATCGACGGAGCCACCCTCGGGCAGCTCCAGCAAAAAAAATGGAGGTTCCCCCCCCCTGTGCTTGCACAGGGGACCCTCCATATTTCTCTAACCGGAGAGGAGGCTTACTCCTCTCCTTCGCCTACGGGTGCAGGGGACTCCCCCTCACCCCCTTCTCTGGAGGTGCTTTCGGGCACCTCCCTTTTCCCAGCGGCAGTCCCCTCTTTTCTTTCCAAGGGGACTGCCAAGAAAGCCAGCAGGCAGCCCATTGCCGACCGCCCCTCGTGCAAGCGGCTCGGTAGGGCAAACCCCCTTAGGGGGGAGAGGGAAGCCAGGCCCCTTCGGTCGCTTCCCTCAAAAGACCTGCTGGCAAGAATTTTAAACCTTGCTGGGGTCAAGGCCTGTGCCTCCCCACACAAGACTGGCGACACTGCCAAGGGGACCTGCGATGTCCTGGTTGGGGATGGCCAACTGGAGGCCCCTCCTGTGATAAACATGGTCCTTGAGGAGACCCAGCCTCAGACGGTAGGGCCTTCCATGGGGGGGAATTCGGGCTCGGCGCCAAGCACCGAACCCGAATCCGCCCCTATGCAAGGTCCTCCTCAAATGGCTGAGGGCTCCGATGCAGTAAAAGGAGGGGAGGGATATCCTCCGACAGGTGCCCCCACGACAACCAGGACCTTCTCCATTTCGGAGAGGGACCTGGCTGAGGCCGGTCCATCTGGCCTGGGGGCTTCTGCCGGCGGAGGTGAAAAGCGGGTTCATTCCCCGCCCTCCTCTCCAAAAAAGAAAAAGACTAAAAAGACGAAAAAGACTCGGGGCTCCTCTCCATCCGCGGGGGCTGCGGGGACGGATGGGTCTGCTACCACTTTGGTAGGCGACCAAGCCAAGATCGGCACATCCGGCCCCTCTACCCCCTCGTGTGCAGAGCCCCTGACCAAGACTAACACCAAAAGTGCACAGGGCGGAGCCTCGATGACATCGGGGCCCCTCATTCAGAGGTTACCTGGCGTTTTCGAGCCCGCTGGCTTCAAACGCTTCCTCGTTATTCGCTCCACTGATGGCACCATGTTGTCCAAGGGCAACATGATCCATCAGAGGAGAGGATTAGCTAGTGCAATTGGTAGAGAGCCGAAGGTGACCCGTTTCTCGGACGGGAGCCTTCTGGCGAATGCGGCGAATCCCGCCGAGGCGGCCAAGAAAGGGGTCTTCGGACACTTCATGGCACCCCGGTGAGTGTGACGCTGCACTCTACCATGAACTTTGTGAAAGGAGTAGTTTATGCGAGGGAACTCGTTGACTACTCCATTGAGGACATCACCCTAGAGCTGGCCGACCATGGGGCGGTCAAGGTCGAACGTGTGATGAGAAAACAGGGAGGGGCTTCGAGACCCACCCCTACACTCTTCGTCACGTTCGACTGTGACAAGCTCCGTGAGTCGGTGCGTGCCGGTTGGTACCGCTACCGCGTGAAGGCATTCGTGCCACTGCCGCGGCGGTGCTATTACTGTCACCGCTTCGGCCATACGAATCGCTCATGTAGACGTGCAAAGTCGGGGTCACCCGAAGTCTGTGTAAATTGCTCCAAGGTCGCACACGATAAGTCCAAATCGTGTGTGGCCAAGTGTGTCAATTGCGGAGAGCCGCACCCTGCTTCTTCGAAGCAATGTGGTGCATATCTCCTGGAGAAAGAAATCCTGGCCGTTCAGGCCCAGGATAGACTCTCATTCCGCGAGGCTAAGGACTTGGTCCTGGCGCGCCCAGCTCTGCCTGGGACGTCATATGCCTCAGTAGTTCGAAAGGCACCCTCTGCTCCTGGCCCATCCAGGCCAACGAGCACGGTTGTTTCCGCGCCCATTCGGAGCCCTTCTGCGGGCTCTACCCAACCCGGGCGCTCCCCTGGTAGAGCTGGCGGCAAAAAGGGTTCACACCCAGCCCCGGCTAAAACCAGGGCTCCCCCCTCTTCCCCCAGCGTGACCAGTTCCCGTAAGGCGAAACGGCCACGCGCCTCCACAGAGTCGTTAGACTCACAGGAGGCAACACCCCTGAAGATGGTCGCTAGGCCATCTTCGGGGGTTCCTAAAGCTGTCCCCCGAAAGGAGGACAGCAACAAAGGAGCTTCGGCTCCTTCGCCCACGCCCCGAGGTGGAGCGAGTGGCTCGGAGACGGTGGTTCCTCGAAAAGAGGGCCCCCCGCCTCCGAAGCCGCAGCGCCCGCCTAAGGTTTCGAGGCGGAGGGAGGAAAAGACTCGCATGGCGAGGTCAACCTCCCCCAATAAGTCCTCGAAGGCGACAGCGCCTCCAGCGCTTTGTCCGGCCAACAGCGCCCGGGGTTCTGCCCCCGGGAAGCGTACGGCCATTCCAGTGAGGGTCTTCAATTCGAGGAGGGCCCCCGCGTCTCCTCCGAGCTAGGCCTGGAGGGCATATTCCTTCAATGGAATTGCCGTGGACTCCGGGCCAACTGGGAGGAGCTGCGGAGGCTCGCCTCGTCCCGTTAGCTATTTTTTTGCAGGAGACCATGCTAGGCGCGTGCCCCCTGCCTGCCCTCCCGGGGTATAAGGGTCTTGCGACCCCACCACCGCGGGATGGCCGGGCTGGGGGATGCGCGGTTTACACCCGGCATGATGTCTCCGTTCTTCCTTTCTCTTTAGATACCTCCTTACAGGCAGTGGCTGTGCAGCTGAACCTGGATAGGAGGTATACTATCATTTCTGCGTACATTCCACCGTCAGCTGACTTCGACGCGGGCGACTTCCGCAGCGTCGTGGCACGGTTGCCGAGGCCCTATCTCTTGCTTGGAGATCTGAACGGCAGGCATCCTCTCTGGGGAGATTACTCCATAAATCCCAGGGGACAAGTCCTTGCCGATCTGATCGAAGAGCTTGAGATGGGTGTCCTAAACGTGGATGAGTTTACGCATCACTGTCCGAGAACCGCTTCATTTTCTTGCCTTGACCTATCTTTGTGCTCTTCGGATGCACAGCCTGATTTTGATTGGGGGGTGGTCGATGACCTCCATGGTAGTGATCACTTTCCCATTCAAATATCATTTTCAGGGCAACTGCCGCGTGAGAGACCACCCCGGTGGTGCTTGGCGCGGGCGCGGTGGCCTGCATTTCAGGAAATGACTGAATTCTCTATCTCAGTCGAGGAGTTTAGGTCGGTAGATGAGGCCGTTGAGTTCTTCTCCGGCAACCTCATCGCCGTGGGCCTGACTACTATTCCTAGGACGTCTGGCCGTTTTGCACGCCGACCACTCCCATGGTGGTCGGCCGAGTGTGAGACGGCCCTCAAACAGAAGCGTTATGCCTACATGCGCTATAAGCGCCGCCCGAACGATTTCACTGTCGCTGAATTTCGTCGGGCTAGGGCTAGGTTCCGGTATATTTCGAAGCACGCCCGCCGCTCTTCTTGGCGGGCATACGTGTCTTCACTTAACGGGAAGACCCCTTTAGCTGATGTGTGGATCGAATCAAAAGGAATCGGAGCAAGTTCTCGCAGGACCCCCTCCCGTTCTCCAGGAGAATGGGACCGCAATCTCGGACCCCGCGTCCGTGGCGGAATCCTTAGCGACCGCTTTCTCCGCATTCTCTAGCCGTGATGCTGCTCCGCCAGCATTCAATGCACGTCGTCATGTCGCGGAAGGCCGCCGGCTGGACTTTACCTCCAGAGGCGGAGAACCCTTCAACGACAAGTTTACTGTGAGTGAGTTGCGTTCCGCTCTCGCTTCGTGCGCGGACACCGCCCATGGTCCGGACGATGTTCCGTACGCCATGCTTCGACACCTGGGTGAGCGAGGCATGGCCTTTCTGTTAGATCTGTTCAACAGGATCTGGGTGGAAGGTCTTCTCCCAGACTCCTGGCGAATCGCTACTGTGCTCGCCTTTCGCAAGCCGGGGAGAGATCACTCTACTCCGACCGGTTTCCGCCCAATCTCTCTAACCTCTTGCGTGTGCAAGTTGATGGAGAAATTGGTAAATGTTAGATTAGCCTATTTCCTGGACAGCGGAGGCCATCTGTCTTCTGCACAGTGCGGCTTCCGTAAGTTTCACTCCACGTCGGATGCTCTGCTCCGACTGGAAAATGCCGTCTGCGAGGCTTTCCTTCGTAGACAGCACTACGCCACGGTGTTTTTTGATCTGGAGAAGGCCTATGATACCGCATGGCGATACGGTATCATGGAGACTCTCCACACGATAGGGGCGAGGGGACGCCTCCCAATGTTTATATCTGAATTTTTGCGAGATCGTCGATTCCGCGTACGGGTGGGGGGAGCCCTCTCTGCCCCAAAGGAGCAGGAAGAGGGTGTCCCGCAGGGAAGTGTCCTCAGTGTCACACTCTTTGCCCTGAGCATCAACGGCATCACCTCGGTTCTGCCGGAAGATGTTCTCGCTACGCTCTACGTGGACGACCTTTCGATCTCTTTTGGCGCGGCCCAGATGCCAACTCTGGAGCGTCGACTCCAACAGGCATTGAACCGCGTCTCTCGCTATGCCGAAGCGCACAGGTTTCGGTTTTCTTTGGCCAAGACTAAGGTGGTGCACTTCTGCCGCCATCCACGGCTTCACCCCGACCCAGATTTGTTTCTTAATGGGGTGCGCCTGGATGTGGTTGAGTCGCACCGTTTCCTTGGTCTTGTATTCGACCGACGCCTCACCTGGGAGGCTCATATTCGCAGCCTTAGGGTCTCTTGTACCCGCGCCATGGACATTCTCCGTTCCGTGACGTTCAGCGCTTGGGGCGCTGATAGGGCTACCGCCTTACTTTTTTATCGATCCTTTGTTCGCTCGAAGCTCGACTACGGATGCGAGTTTTATGCATCCGCAGCCGAGCGTTTATTGCGGAAGGTGGATTCAATCCACCACACCGGCCTTCGCCTTGCGACCGGTGCCTTCCGCACTTCCCCCATTGAGAGCCTGTTGGTCGATGCTGGGGAGATGCCACTCGCTCTGCGCCGCGTGCAGTGCATCACTCGCCTGTACGCGCCAGCCCGGCGCCTCCCTCAGTCGCCAACAGCTCTCACTGCATCCGCAGCTGATCTCGATGGTGCCTATGCCGCCGAGAGACGCCAGTCATACCCTAAGCCCTTTGGGTTTAGGGCCAGGAAACTCCTTCGAGAGGTAGATATAGCTCTCGGGCCGGTGGCGCCCCTGTTCTGCCCAGGACGCCACCCTGGAGGGTACCACATTTGGCTATTTGTCGCCACGCCTCTGCTCCCAAAGCTTGTACTGCGCCGGGAGTATTGCGTTCGACCTTTTTGGAGCACACATCGTGTCACGCTGGTACCGTGCCAGTGTATACGGATGGCTCCAAGTCCCAAGAGGGGGTCGGCTTCCACGCCGTATCCCCTCTGTTTGAAGTCAGCGGGGCTCTACCAGGCGCTGCGTCTGTCTTCACGGCCGAGCTGGTGGCAATACACCACTCGGTACGGGAGATTACGCGACGTGCCCGGTTCGGAGACCGGATTGTGATCTATAGCGACTCACAAAGCGCCCTGAGTGCTCTCGGGGCATTGGAATCTCCGCATCCCCTGGTTCGCGATATCCGTGACGCCACGGTTTTGGCGAGCCGGGCAGGTGTCGAGATAATCTTCTGCTGGGTTCCTGGACATGTAGGAATTTTTTGGAATGAGCGCGCCAAAGAGTCCGCGAGGACTCTGCAACCGGACCAGCGTTTCGCTCTTCCTCACACCGACTACATGGCAGGAATACGGGCAGCTCTTCGGACTGCTTGGCAAAGAAGATGGGAGACGGTCGAAGGGAACTTAAAGTTGCGTGCCATTGCGCCGCGACTGTTCCCATGGACCTATCCCCCAATGCCGCGGCGGCTTCAGGTTGCTTTCTGTCGTCTCCGAATCGGACACACTCGTGTGACGCATCGCTATCTGATGGAGCGCTCGCCTGCGCCCTATTGCAAAGACTGCGTCGTCCCCCGGACTGTTCGGCACATTCTTGTCGAATGTCCCAGTCTGGGTGATCTTCGCGCACGATACCTGTCCCAGTACCGGGATGGGCGGGGTCGCTACCGCCTGTCCCTTGTGCTTGGGACAGATTCGTGCACACTGAATTGTGGACTTGCTGACTTCTTGGGGGAGGCCGGCCTTCTCCATATTATTTAAGCAGGGTTTGTTTGTTTGTTTGTTTTTTGTTTTTTTGCATTTGTTTTGTTTTTCGTTTTTTTTTTTTTTTCTTTAGTTGCACGCTCCTGCGCCAGGGGGACCTCTCCCCGACGCACCAGCTTGCTTCCTTTCCCCCTTTTGGGGTGTTGTTGTTTTTTTTCTCTCTTTAATTTCATTTTAAAGTAGCCTAGAACTAGGCCAGTTTTAATACGGCGACTAATGCCCAAGTAGGCAGTCGCCAGATGAGCTCTTAAAAAAAAAAAAAATACCCTTACCCGTTTCTTCAAAACTGTCTTTCTTCTGCTAAAAAGACATTTTATCAAACTGTCCCTACTCTCCCTTTTAATAGCAATAGCAATTTAGTTCTACCTTTTTCTCTTTGTTTTAGTGATCTTCCCCGTCTTTTGAATGCTTTAACATTTCTGTTGCTTTTAAATATGAGACGACCATTAAGAATTTATTAGTACGTAATAATTGTAATAGTTTGGGAGGAGGGGGAGTTTATTCAGTTGAGTGTTCTGGTTGTCTAAGTAAATATTACGGACAAACAGGTAAACAACTTTCTGTTCGCATAAATCAACATAAATATAATGTCCGAAGAGGGGAAGATAACAGTGCTTTCTTTGTCCATATGTCAGATAAGAACCATTTAATTAACTGGAACTCGGCAAAATTTATTTATCGTTCCAATGACCCTATAAAAAGGAATATCATTGAATGTGCTTTTATAAGCCAATGTGATAATTCTAACCTTTCCCCTGGTTTATATAAAATAGATGCTATAATTAAAAGATTAATACTCAAAGAAATTAGTTTTGTCTTTCGTTCCTAGTTTTTTTTATATACATTCTTTAGTTATGTGGCCCCTATTTTATTTTATTTTTATTATTATCTTTATTTTTTAATTGTCACTGCTCTGTTTTGTACTTTGTATTTTTCCCCCTTTTGCTCATCGTGTCTTATAATCTCCCTCGTTAGGCTATCTCCATTTCTTTTAATCTGTTACCCTTTCCTTCGACTTAGTTTGACCTTACTACCTGCTTCTTGTAATCCTTAATGTGTTTTTTTACCTTCCCCCTTCCCTCTTCCTCATTGGTGATTTCTTGTTTTTGAGTCGGTCTTTCATACTTTTCTTTCGTATATATACCTCTAATATAATGCTATTTCTTGTAGTTATCCTTGATAAGGAACTTAATAAAGTTCGAAAGTACTTGGAAACACCTTTTCATTTTTTCCCGCAGGACATTGCATTCATATATATATATATATATATATATATATATATATATATATATATATATATATATATATATATATATATATATATATATATATATATATTATATATATATATATATATATAAATTAATTTGGGCAGCAAAGGGTTAACATTTCCGTGCAATAATGACAGAGCTGTTTTAACAACTTTTGCTACCGTTGGAAACTTTGGTTTTCCATATCTGATTTTTGAAGTCGAAATAACTTCTCTTTATTACAAATCATATCTGTATTAATGGGAAAACACTTATAACTGTTGATATCTACACAGATTCCTGTCAAAAATCTCTCTTCCTTTCACTTTTGGCATTTACTTAGCAGAATCCATAAATTGTCAACCGAACATTTACAGAAGAGAATGGCATTTACATCCTTACAATTTCTCAGCTGTTTTAATACCTTATCCACAAAGAATTTCTCCTTTCGGCAAGTGGATTAGTGCTTCTTCTCTTTGCTATGCACAATTAAATGAACCCTACAGATTTGAATGACACAAAAACAATACCTGCTTTCATAGTTGCCTCCTCTAAAAAGTTTCTAATTTGCTTGTACATTCTCAACCTCAGCCATTCAGGATTATGTTTTGGAATGAAGATGAGAAAGTATTCCACCAGCAAGGCAGGAACTGTTCTCTAGGCCAGTCATACGAATACTGTAAAGTCGGTCTAATAGATCTGTGAATTGGAAATTTGTGTTTGCCTTGAATGCATTCAAAGCATCGCCCGCTTGGGCTCAGCTGACTTTGCTCCTTCTTGAATATTGTATAGTTACACCAACCAAGGACGAATTGTTTGGTGTCAAGGTTTGAGAACTGCAATCCCGTGAACCACCAGCTCTACGAAGTTGATGAGGAACAAGTTCTGTAGCACATTCTTTCTTGCACTTTGGTGAACTAGCATAGTGAGTTATCACTTGAAAACTATTTAGTTGGAAGTTTATCGCACATGAACAAAGGATATAAAACAATTCTATTTCAATGTTGTTTCTTTGTCTATTCATTCATTTTATACTCATTGCCACCCTCTTCCACAAAGCACCGAGTGACAACATTACATTTTTCATTGTCTAATAATTTAATCCCTTTTTCAACCTATGTTAACATTAAACAATTACCTGAATCAAACAAAACCAATTAATTATGGATCAAATACACAGTGAACGTAACATTATTACATAAAATAAGAAATTCGAACATAACGTAATAAAATAAGCATCACAACAAACATCACAACATATAATGTCTAAACAAAACTGTGACATCATAATACTGAATATGAGACGTCATATTTCATTTGTATAACTTTTTGTAACATTTTGCCACACTTTCCTTAATACCAGACAACAAAACATCTACTGGCAGATCTTTGTGTACAAGGTAACTAAAAGTGAGTTTTACACACAAAAAAATGCTATCTAACTGATGTAGTTGGACCAATTTTGAAGTTTTCAGGCTTCCGTGAAGCTTTAAAGGTAGTTTACCGATATGAATGAATCAATATTAAGGTTTTCAGGCTTCCGTGAAGCTTTAAAGGTAGTTTACCGATATGAATGAATCAATATTAAGGTTTTCAGGCTTCCGTGAAGCTTTAAAGGTAGTTTACCGATATGAATGAATCAATATTAAGGTTTTCAGGCTTCCGTGAAGCTTTAAAGGTAGTTTACCGATATGAATGAATCAATATTAAGGTTTTCAGGCTTCCGTGAAGCTTTAAAGGTAGTTTACCGATATGAATGAATCAATATTAAGGTTTTCAGGCTTCCGTGAAGCTTTAAAGGTAGTTTACCGATATGAATGAATCAATATTAAGGTTTTCAGGCTTCCGTGAAGCTTTAAAGGTAGTTTACCGATATGAATGAATCAATATTAAGGTTTTCAGGCTTCCGTGAAGCTTTAAAGGTAGTTTACCGATATGAATGAATCAATATTAAGGTTTTCAGGCTTCCGTGAAGCTTTAAAGGTAGTTTACCGATATGAATGAATCAATATTAAGGTTTTCAGGCTTCCGTGAAGCTTTAAAGGTAGTTTACCGATATGAATGAATCAATATTAAGGTTTTCAGGCTTCCGTGAAGCTTTAAAGGTAGTTTACCGATATGAATGAATCAATATTAAGGTTTTCAGGCTTCCGTGAAGCTTTAAAGGTAGTTTACCGATATGAATGAATCAATATTAAGGTTTTCAGGCTTCCGTGAAGCTTTAAAGGTAGTTTACCGATATGAATGAATCAATATTAAGGTTTTCAGGCTTCCGTGAAGCTTTAAAGGTAGTTTACCGATATGAATGAATCAATATTAAGGTTTTCAGGCTTCCGTGAAGCTTTAAAGGTAGTTTACCGATATGAATGAATCAATATTAAGGTTTTCAGGCTTCCGTGAAGCTTTAAAGGTAGTTTACCGATATGAATGAATCAATATTAAGGTTTTCAGGCTTCCGTGAAGCTTTAAAGGTAGTTTACCGATATGAATGAATCAATATTAAGGTTTTCAGGCTTCCGTGAAGCTTTAAAGGTAGTTTACCGATATGAATGAATCAATATTAAGGTTTTCAGGCTTCCGTGAAGCTTTAAAGGTAGTTTACCGATATGAATGAATCAATATTAAGGTTTTCAGGCTTCCGTGAAGCTTTAAAGGTAGTTTACCGATATGAATGAATCAATATTAAGGTTTTCAGGCTTCCGTGAAGCTTTAAAGGTAGTTTACCGATATGAATGAATCAATATTAAGGTTTTCAGGCTTCCGTGAAGCTTTAAAGGTAGTTTACCGATATGAATGAATCAATATTAAGGTTTTCAGGCTTCCGTGAAGCTTTAAAGGTAGTTTACCGATATGAATGAATCAATATTAAGGTTTTCAGGCTTCCGTGAAGCTTTAAAGGTAGTTTACCGATATGAATGAATCAATATTAAGGTTTTCAGGCTTCCGTGAAGCTTTAAAGGTAGTTTACCGATATGAATGAATCAATATTAAGGTTTTCAGGCTTCCGTGAAGCTTTAAAGGTAGTTTACCGATATGAATGAATCAATATTAAGGTTTTCAGGCTTCCGTGAAGCTTTAAAGGTAGTTTACCGATATGAATGAATCAATATTAAGGTTTTCAGGCTTCCGTGAAGCTTTAAAGGTAGTTTACCGATATGAATGAATCAATATTAAGGTTTTCAGGCTTCTGTGAAGCTTTAAATGTAGTTTACCGATATGAATGAATCAATATTAAGGTTTTCAGGCTTCCGTGAAGCTTTAAAGGTAGTTTACCGATATGAATGAATCAATATTAAGGTTTTCAGGCTTCCGTGAAGCTTTAAAGGTAGTTTACCGATATGAATGAATCAATATTAAGGTTTTCAGGCTTCCGTGAAGCTTTAAAGGTAGTTTACCGATATGAATGAATCAATATTAAGGTTTTCAGGCTTCCGTGAAGCTTTAAAGGTAGTTTACCGATATGAATGAATCAATATTAAGGTTTTCAGGCTTCTGTGAAGCTTTAAATGTAGTTTACCGATATGAATGAATCAATATTAAGGTTTTCAGGCTTCCGTGAAGCTTTAAAGGTAGTTTACCGATATGAATGAATCAATATTAAGGTTTTCAGGCTTCCGTGAAGCTTTAAAGGTAGTTTACCGATATGAATGAATCAATATTAAGGTTTTCAGGCTTCTGTGAAGCTTTAAATGTAGTTTACCGATATGAATGAATCAATATTAAGGTTTTCAGGCTTCCGTGAAGCTTTAAAGGTAGTTTACCGATATGAATGAATCAATATTAAGGTTTTCAGGCTTCCGTGAAGCTTTAAAGGTAGTTTACCGATATGAATGAATCAATATTAAGGTTTTCAGGCTTCCGTGAAGCTTTAAAGGTAGTTTACCGATATGAATGAATCAATATTAAGGTTTTCAGGCTTCTGTGAAGCTTTAAATGTAGTTTACCGATATGAATGAATCAATATTAAGGTTTTCAGGCTTCTGTGAAGCTTTAAATGTAGTTTACCGATATGAATGAATCAATATTAAGGTTTTCAGGCTTCTGTGAAGCTTTAAAGGTAGTTTACCGATATGAATGAATCAATATTAAGGTTTTCAGGCTTCCGTGAAGCTTTAAAGGTAGTTTACCGATATGAATGAATCAATATTAAGGTTTTCAGGCTTCCGTGAAGCTTTAAAGGTAGTTTACCGATATGAATGAATCAATATTAAGGTTTTCAGGCTTCCGTGAAGCTTTAAAGGTAGTTTACCGATATGAATGAATCAATATTAAGGTTTTCAGGCTTCCGTGAAGCTTTAAAGGTAGTTTACCGATATGAATGAATCAATATTAAGGTTTTCAGGCTTCCGTGAAGCTTTAAAGGTAGTTTACCGATATGAATGAATCAATATTAAGGTTTTCAGGCTTCTGTGAAGCTTTAAATGTAGTTTACCGATATGAATGAATCAATATTAAGGTTTTCAGGCTTCTGTGAAGCTTTAAAGGTAGTTTACCGATATGAATGAATCAATATTAAGGTTTTCAGGCTTCCGTGAAGCTTTAAAGGTAGTTTACCGATATGAATGAATCAATATTAAGGTTTTCAGGCTTCCGTGAAGCTTTAAAGGTAGTTTACCGATATGAATGAATCAATATTAAGGTTTTCAGGCTTCCGTGAAGCTTTAAAGGTAGTTTACCGATATGAATGAATCAATATTAAGGTTTTCAGGCTTCCGTGAAGCTTTAAAGGTAGTTTACCGATATGAATGAATCAATATTAAGGTTTTCAGGCTTCTGTGAAGCTTTAAATGTAGTTTACCGATATGAATGAATCAATATTAAGGTTTTCAGGCTTCTGTGAAGCTTTAAAGGTAGTTTACCGATATGAATGAATCAATATTAAGGTTTTCAGGCTTCCGTGAAGCTTTAAAGGTAGTTTACCGATATGAATGAATCAATATTAAGGTTTTCAGGCTTCCGTGAAGCTTTAAAGGTAGTTTACCGATATGAATGAATCAATATTAAGGTTTTCAGGCTTCCGTGAAGCTTTAAAGGTAGTTTACCGATATGAATGAATCAATATTAAGGTTTTCAGGCTTCTGTGAAGCTTTAAAGGTAGTTTACCGATATGAATGAATCAATATTAAGGTTTTCAGGCTTCCGTGAAGCTTTAAAGGTAGTTTACCGATATGAATGAATCAATATTAAGGTTTTCAGGCTTCCGTGAAGCTTTAAAGGTAGTTTACCGATATGAATGAATCAATATTAAGGTTTTCAGGCTTCCGTGAAGCTTTAAAGGTAGTTTACCGATATGAATGAATCAATATTAAGGTTTTCAGGCTTCCGTGAAGCTTTAAAGGTAGTTTACCGATATGAATGAATCAATATTAAGGTTTTCAGGCTTCTGTCAAGCTTTTATGGTTATTTCTTGTTTTTATTGTAGTTTCTTGATAACCTCCGATTGAAAAATGGACAAAAAGCGACAATAACTAGTTACCATCCATGCATACCACAAATTTTAAGATTTAATGTAAGCATCAAAACCCTTTGCATTTATTGCCTTCATAAAGCGTTGCCTTTTGTTTATTTATTCACCCTACACTCGGCGAAGGGGTATCACACAAGTAGCGCGGGCAACTATGCTACAGCTGATATCTTGAGTGGCGTCCCTTTCCGACCCCAACACCTACAAGGGGTTGCCTTGATGGTGACGGTTGGGCAAGTTCGAGGGAAATGCGACCCTCCACCCCCGAATAGGAGGGCCGCCAGAACTCATCTTTAGAATACTCGGAATTATATAACTTCTACCCAATTTTCACTTAACCTCTATTCTTTAAATGTTCCCCTCACCAAACTTTCTATGGGGATGCCTTCGTTGGTTTTCGCTTATGTCTAAAAAAAATCCCAGAACTCGACCGCAAGATCCCCCAAGAACATCTCGATGATTAAACAGGGGCGCTTATCGCAGGATAAGAATGGCTAGCGACAAATGAAATTAGCGATTGTTCATTCCCTTCTGCTCTCAACAGAGCGATAGGTCAATTGAAAGAGGACGGCAAAGTCCACTGTCTTGGTATGACATTATATTATATCAATACCATATTATATCTATGGGGGAGGGACCAAAAACTTAAAGGCGAATCGACAAAGGGACGGAACACCACGAGTTTCCACGGGCGGAATAGCGAGATAAGAGTGCAACGAGGTCAGGTAAAATATGGGCAATGGCAAAGCTCAAGGTTATTTAAAGAGGCATGTGCAAAAATATAATTTTATTTACATAAAAATGACAGAATTGATGGCCAAAATTACATCAGAGAATTACTGGGCAAAATTACATCATAGAATTAATGGGCAAAATTACATCGGTAAACGAGGGGGGGAATTGTAGTTATGCATCAGACTATGAAGTTAAAATTTAATGTATTACAGGAGGAGACTATTCAAATAGGAGGGGGGGAATTAACTCAAATGGGTTACTAAATGGGGAGAGGGGTTGGCTTACGGAGAATTCCGGGTGATACGTCAGGGTAAGGCTTCACGGATGTCTCCTGCACGTGAGGCGAGGGCGCTCAGAGCTTCTGAGCGGGACTTAAAGTGATGACGGTTCTCCAAAAAGGGAAGGCGGCGGTAACGCCAGGTCCAGGGGAGAGTATTTAGGTCACCCGAAAACGAGGGGCGAACAAGGAGGGCTTCGACAGGAGTTGTTGAGTGAAGTCGGAAAAATCGCTCGGTAGCGATCGTTAAATGGAATTACCTCACTGGCTGGGGCTAATTCCAACACACAAATAGTTCAGCCGTCACTTTGCTTTGTTGTTAGCACCTGACTGGGAACTAGTGGAATCTTCTTGGGTCCGGGCGAGACTTCTCAACTCTGTGTCTTCCCCATGGGAAACGAGCACTATATATATCCGAGGCTCTCCCCGCGGGGGGTTAGTGGAAAACAGCTCTACTCTCGAATGGCCTCAAATTTTCTTGCCGAGGCGATTCTAACCCGTGTAAAGGTGGACCGTGGTGGACGCGGTTCGAGGCTACCGCTTGCGGAAGGCGGGGGGGGGGGTGTTAGGCTTACCAATTTAAGCCTAACAGAACCTTCTCCAGCGCATAGAACTTCCATGCTGGAAAAGAAATTTCACGTGGGATTCCCCTACAACCACTTAAACCACGCTCGACCAAGACCATCTAAATGAAGTCTTCGTGGTGGCCTAAGATTTAGAAAAGCATCTTCAGTATACTATCTTCAATACTTCAAGCACGTTAGAAAAACTCAAAATTAATCTAACAATATTAGTTAGTTAAATGCACAGCCTGGACACAGGAATTAACATATAGATCAGCATGACAATCGTTGGTAAGCCCGAAGGCACTAAGGTCTGGTCCTCACTGGGGATCAAGGCGCAAACAGAACACTAGTACTATATTTTGGCGCCATCTAACGAGTAGGGAACATTTAGTGGCCCACGCTTTTCATCATCACGGAAGGGTTAGACTCCGAAGCGGAAGAGTAATGTGTTGTTTGTATGCGAAAGAAGGGGGTGGGTAGTGATGTTGTGATTGGCTATGTGTATGGTCAGAATGTCAACGCGCAAGCTTGAGACAACGCATCGCATCGCCGCCTGAAATGGCGGCAGCTCCCTGCTGGCGCCCCACCCCCCCAAATCAAGATTAGTTCAATATCAACATATATTTAACCGTTTCACATTGTTAGGAAAACTCAAAATAGGCTCAATAACTTCAGTATACTACGTTAAAATCTCAAAATTGTCTCAACAACAACGGTTAACTACCTTAAAAGCTTCACAATAGCCCAGAAACCTTAAAATTGGCTCGACATAATCAGTAAACTACCTTAAAAAATTAACAGAAGCCTGAAAACCTCAAAATTGGTTCAACAACATCAGTAAACTACGTTAAAATCTTCACCGAAGACTAAAAATTTCAAAATTGCCTCAACAAAATCAAGAAACTACCTTAAAAGCTTCACAGAAGCCTGAAAAACATCAATGTTGGTTCAATAACACCAGTAAACTACCATTAAGGCTTCACAGAAGGATGAAAACCTCAAAATTGATCCAAGAACTTCAGTGAACTACTTTTAGTTGGTTCAAACAAGCTTGAAAACCACAAACTTGGCTCAGCAACATCATTAAACTTAATACCGTCAACGCATTTGGGGATATGCCCACGGAAAGAGTCAATGCGTTGTCCCTAATCTTCTTTGCAATGCAGCCCTAAGGAATGACCTGGTCCCTACCATGTAGTCAGGTGGGGAAGAGCGAAACGCCAGTACGGTTATTCAATCTGCGCAGAGAGAGAGAGAGAGAGAGAGAGAGAGATCCTGGCCCTCGCAATAGCGCGCTCGTTCTCAATCCCAGCAATCTTTATAAGTCCAGGGACCAAGTAGAAGAGCATCTCTACGTGCTCCCGAGTCGCAGCAGCCATAGAGTCGCGGATACTTTGCGCGCTTAATGAGTCGCTATGAATTACAGAACCGTTTCCAACCGGGCACAGCGGATTATCTACAGTACCAAATGGTATGTTGCAACATGATCGGACGTGAAGACAGATGGAACACCCGGAAGAGTTCCACCGGCAAACAATGTTGAGGTAACATGGAAGCTAATTCTCCCTTACCACTTGGAGCTATCTGTGTATGGACCACGAAATACGAACGCAATACACAGAGTGCTGTGGAAGCTTTGGTAGCTGCGATGTGGCGATAACATTTAAAATGGCATCCTTGAGGGTTGCGTCTTAGGCAGAAGCATCAGCGGAACCGGTCCGAGAGTTACATAGAGCTCTCGATTTTATAAAGGATTTCTCTTGCCCTGAAATCAAAAGATTTAGGACATAGGCACCGACAAGATTGCCCGCGGATGAAATGAGAGCCGTTGGTGACAGGGATTGACGCTGAACCCACGCGTGCAAGCGTATAATGCACCACGTCGGAAAGAAGGCTCTCTGTAAGAGATGTGCGGAAGGCACCAGTTCGAATGCAAAGGAATAAATCACGCATCCATAGTCATTCTTTAAGCGAAAGAGAGGATGGTAAAACGAGAGGAGGATATCCCTGTTAGTACGCTACGTGCTGAACGCCTCAGAACGTAGAATGTCAATGGTGCTGGTACAAGAGACCATAAAGCTGCGAACATGAGGTTTGCAACTGAAGCCTCGGCGGAATATAGAACAAAGGAATGTAGCGAGTGTATCATATCCATCAGGACCGGGAGGCATGGAGTGATGCCCGTTAAGAAGGAAAAGGTAAACTACTTTCGCTCCAGAGTAGGCATATGAGCGGCACCTAAAGAGATCGAAAGGTCGTCTATGTAGAGCAGGACGAGAACTTCTGCCGGCACCACTGAGGTTATAACGTTGATGCCCGTGGCAAAGAGGCTAATGCTTACGACTCTTCCTGGTGGGGAATTTTCAATTTGCACTACGAACTCGGAGAGACCTCCCACCTCACCCGTCAGCGGAATCTACGATCTCGCAAGACCTAAGATAGAAAATTGGGAAGGCGTGATCTCACTCTCATAGAATAGAAAGTTTACTATGACAGCGTATAACCACGTAGTATCAGGGGCATTCTCCAAATCGAAAATCAGCCGCGAAATGCTGGCTGATGATGAAAGCTTCGAAGACGGTACTCACGATGTAGAGCAGAGCATCCGAAGTTGAGTAGATTTTTATTTTTTTTTAAGAGCTCATCTGGCGACTGCCTACTTGGGCATTAGGGTGAAGACACCTATGCCCGCTATGAATAGCGGCGATCGTGCTTGGAAACGAAACAGAATCTGACCCTCAGACAGCAAAATTGACTCATTCGCGCGAATGACGCTAGTAGTCGTGTCATTATATGCGTATCGCTTCTCTCTGAGAGCTGTCTCCAATCAGCCGACCGAAACGGAAACAATGAGGTTACCAGATAACCTAACTGCCTCATCAACTGACCAAAACTTACTGACTGGGATATAGATGTGTTCTGCTCCGTGGCGCGAGTAAGCGAAAGAGATTTGAATGGGGAAATAATCGCTTCCATGTCGTTGATAACTCTGCTTGCGCATCCTGAAAGCACAGGGATAGGGCGCGAGAGTAAAAGAAGCGGTTCTTAAACACTGTAAATTCGTATACATTTATAACACCCAACTCATGTTCTTCGATCAGATCCGCAAGAACTCGACCCCTGGGAGTGACTGTGTAGTCCAACCGAGGAGAAGAAATGGCCTCGGCAACCATGCCACGAAGCAGCGAAAATCTGTTTCATCGAAGTTTGGGAACAGCAGAATATATCATAATAACAACAGATAACATACTGCCTAGGCCCAGTTGCACTCCTACTCCCTGTAAAGAGGTAGAAACAACAGAGACATCACATTGCATGTATAAACCAAACCCACCTGTCCGGTGCCCATCCCGGAGGGTGGCGCAAACCGTTGTACTTTAGAAGAGTGAGTAGGTGAGACATACCCTGCATGATTTCCTGAAAGCAGACGCCTAAAGGAAAACGTGAGGACACGAGCCACTTCGCTCGTCCCACTTAGGCGGGACTCCACGGTAATACCATTGCAGAAAAGGGATCTCCAAGTCGATTTTGAATGAGCTGTGGTAGCCCACTTAGAGGTGAAGACCCTCACCAGAATAGCCGCAGGCCTGTAGCAGGGTGTCAATGAGTTCTCGGCCTAACATACGAGGAGGGGAGATAGTAGCCCGCCACAGCCGGATCACGTTCATACATGTTCCAACGGTAATGCACGGGCTGGCATCCTCCCAACGCATTTTGTTCAGTTCAACAATGACTTTTCCTGGGTAAGGATGGCGCATTCCGGCAAAATGAGTGAAGTTGAACAGCGGTGGGCTGTGATAAAATTTTCCGTGATTCAAGGGAAAGCGCCACAGATGATTCATGAGTTGAAGACAACACTAGCGGACAGTGCCCCATCTTATTCCACTGCTAAACGTTGGGCTGCTCTCTTCAAGCAGGACCGAGGCTCGTGCGAGGATGTCCCTGGAAGTAGTGGTCCGTCAACTGTCGTCACCAGGAAAACTGTGAACATGGTGGAGAACATGGTCATGGATAATCGCCGAATCTCAGTGCAATACATTGCTTCTCAACTGGTGATAAGTAATAGATCCATTGTTACCATCTTGCAAGATCACTTCAACCTTTTCAAGGTGTCTGCCCGATGGATCCCAAGAATGCTAGGCCTGAGCAGAAGAATAACTGAATAATGACTTCAACGGAGATGTGGACCCTCATGAGAGCGTATCTGGAAGGATTCATGGCCCGAATCGTAACTCAGGATGAAACGTGGGTTCTTCACTTAGATCTGAAAACTAAAGCCGAATCTAAGCAATGGAAGTATCTCTCCTCTCCAACGCCACGAAAATTCAAGGTCACCAAGTCATCTCGGAAGGTCATGGTGACAGTGTTCTGGGACCCTGAAGGGATCCCCTTCTTGGACTTTTTTGATAGTCGCCGCACCATTAACTGAGCATACTATGCAGATCTACTGGGGAAGCTTCGGGAGGCTCTCCTTTATAAACGCCCAGGGAAAATGACCAGAGGTGTTCTTTTCTTGCAGGACAATGCACCTGCACACAAGAGCATGGTGGCCATGAACAAATTGGTGTCCTGCGGCTTCGAATTGCTGCCCAATACCCTTATTCCCCCGATCTAGTACCGTCAGACTTTCACTTTTTCCCACACATGAAGAAGCAGCTGCGGGGTATCTCTTTCGCTGATAACGAGGAGACCAAGGAGGTCATGGAGGTTTTGGAGGGATTCAACCCATGATTCTTCAAGGACGGATTCTCGCAAATGAATAAGAGACTAGAGAAGGGCATCAATGCCAAAGACGATTACGTTGAAAAATAAATAAAAGTAGTTGAGTGAACCTTTGCTCTATTTATGCTCCTTCGGAGTTAGTCCGAGCACTTATTGAACACCCCTCGTACTAAGAGTTTGACCTCTAAGATTATCCGTAGACTGCTCTTAACGCTTCCACCTTGATTGCTTACTGCCTTAAATCATTTGGCTGGGGGCGCGGCTTTGGAGTCGAGGTTCCGTCGTCCTTTAGGGGCACCCGTCTTTCCGAAACACCTCTTCCAGCACCTGACAGGGGCTAAGGAGCCGAAGCGCCCTTGTTGATACTCTCATTTCAAGAGAGATGAGAGGTGCCCCGATTTTAACCTGGGCAGGGCTTGATCCCTTATTGCTGTTATTCGTGTCGGGTGGCGCCCGGGGAGGTAGAACCAGTAGAAGTGTTCCTTATTGGCGCAGAACTACGTTTGTAGCCTTGGAAGGGTAGGCAGTGCAGAGGACATTTTCCACCTAAGAGGTGTAGGAGGTGGCGGGTCGTGCAGACCGGAACAGGGCTACTTCTGAATAGGAGCTTTCGACGACCACGAATGCCTTCGCACGATAGCGATATCAGACAGCTCGACTGATTCAAGGGGGGAGGGGGTTGTCTCGGTCAGATGAACGAAGAATGTAGAGGTAGGTCTCAAGCCCCCTCCCTGTTTCCTCATTACACGATCAACTTTGTTCATTGGTCGGTCAGCACTTCGATAATGCCATCTAGATAGTAGTCAAGTAATTCGTTTGCATAGACTACCCTTTGACAAAATTAAGAGTAGAGTCTGCTATCACTTCTACGTGTGAACCAGACGTCTTCCGTTTGAGAGAGAAAGGAGACCAGCGAGAAGTCTAGCTAATGCCTGACGCTGATAAAGCATGTATCTGTCGGACAAGTTTGCGCAATCGGGTGAGCAAATGATCAGGAAACGTTTGAAACTGGCTTATTCGAAGAGGCAGGGGAGGCTATCGATAAGCAGGCCCTATGTCTCCGAGTCTCCACTCACTTTTGTCTTATTCTGGGGGAGATTTAAGGAAAGGGCACTCTGTCCTCTTATCTCCACTATCCAAGGGGGGTTCGAGATCGGACGTACCAGTCTCGATCTGGTCCCTCACTGGCTTGGCGCGAAATCCACCTGTCCTTGCTGGCTCCCTCCTGAAGGAAAGCTCTTGCTCGTTTCATAATTTCTTTCTAGGTGAGGATGTCTTGATTCTCACCCTTTTCATTCCATACCCCAAGGAAGACCCCATTTTGGAGCCCTCCAGAAAGAAGGCGCTCTGGGCGGGAATGGGATGTGGGGTGTGATATGAGTGAGTGGTGTCATCCATGAACAAGTGCTGAGTTTTAAGGATCTAGGGTGCGTTGTAAATGATAGTGGTAAAGATGTAATAGATTGTGACCACAATGTTTTAAATGGTAGGAAAGTATCTGGCGCGATTAGAGCGTTAGTGAATGGTAAGAGTTTGGCTGTAGAATGTGCCAGGAAGCTGCATGAGAGATTATCCTGGTACCAACCATTATGTGTAAGAGATTCTATGGGATGTTTGGTGTGCAAGGGATGGATAGTGAGGTACGACTGGTTGTTAAGATGTTTTTGGTGACTGGAAGTGTTCTGGGGTGCTATAGGCAAATAAGGAGATGGCTGTGAAGAAACTTGCAAAGTGAATATCTGAGAGTGAGTGTGAGGGTGTAAAACGGCGTAAAAGGTTGCTTATGTGAATGAGTGTTTGAGAGAGGCTGACCGAGGAGAAAGTGGATGATATTGTGTATGAGAGGTGTGCTTGGAGCCTTCTGCATAAAGATGACCCATGATTTGACGAGATACTACAGCACATAGAACCCCATCATTATGAAGAACCTTTGTGGACAAAATGATGGGTAGCCTTTTTAATTGGGCACTAAGGGGGGAACCAAAATATAATCTAATTCTCAATGATAAATAATATTCCAATATACGTAGTCGAGGAAATTTGAGAATCACTTCTTACATGTTTAGCCGAGACAGGGTGACAATGGCTGCCGGATCAGCTAAAGTGATTAAAAAATTGGCTTCCTTTTAGTTTAATTTCACCAGGATCAAAATACCTAAATAATTTCCAATCTGGCACAACTCCCCAGAATTCTGGTGCTTCCTGGGCTACAAGAGGAACGAATCTAGACGATTAGGCGGTAAGTGCCTGGACGAACAGTAAAGAAGCTCAATAAGAGAATAACGAAAAGAACTGGCAACTTAAAATAACAAAAGAAGAGATGGAAAAAAGAATGAGAAAACTACAATTATACCCGACTCGACGCCAAGGTCCTGTAGTGCTCGCAACTCGCCAGAATCGGTCCCCGTTACGTCAAGAAGGAGGGTCCCGTGCGGGAAAATGCTTATCCAAAACGCTCAAGAACAGGTACAAAGGAGCATGAATACCCTAAACGCTCTTTCTGTTAGTTGTGGAAGAACGTTAGAAAGTGTGGAAGAATAGGATGAGCATTAGAAAACTATACCAAGGACGTGGTAGCGCACGTCAAAACAATGGAAGGTTGCATGAGGATAGGCCACCCTTTCCCGTTGGAGGTCACGTTTTGCGTAAGGAGAATGCTAATAGGAGATGCACGGGCGGATGGGGGTGGGGGGCAGAGGAGTGGGCATTTTATCCCCATCTGGGCACGCAGTGTGGGCCAACTCACTCGATGAGCAAAGGGCGAATAAGCTTCTATTCTGAGAAGTGTGTAAGCGCATAATAACGTTCTTATATCCCTTGGTGCGTGTGGGCTGTGGACAGGTGTGGAGGGACGGGCAGAACGAGGCCTGCCCAACTGGCTCGCTATCCGGGGCTCCGAACGGAGTTTCTCCCTTTGTTTGTTCGTCCTCGAAATGCGCCGTAGATCGGAGGCGAACTCCGGCCCGGTTCTCTTCTGGAGGTTGTGTCATCATCGGATTGAGTTCGTTGAACCGCGAATTCCGGCCGCTATGGACAAAGTGCTAAGGGCAATTCAAAGGCAGGGGCGGAGGGAGTATTTCGAGGCACAGGACGATTTGTGATTGCAAATGGTCCTTATTTGCCCCCACGTGGGGTACTACTAAATGCTTTCGTTGTGAAATAGAGACAAGTTCAGGATAACTGCACTCCGTCCCGGACAAATGCACATTTATTTTTTATTCCCGCAAGGTGTTCATCAAGTAGAGCATTGGCACGCAGGCACAGGATATCTAGAGAACCACGTACCCTCCTGCCCCCAATCCCCGCAAGTGGATCTGCAGTTATGCATCTTCTGCATATGTCCACTTCTTTACAAATCTCTTATTAACTTTTCTTTGAATTTTGAAAAAACACTATTTTCATTATTAAACTTTAAAAAAAATAATGAATATTTTTCCAGTTGTTTTTAATCTTTAAATAACTAAATTACCATTGATGTGAAAACGCGTTGATAAATAGATTCTGTAAACGAGTCAATATCACGGTTTGGCACAAGATTTAGGACGAGCACAACATTTTTTTTGTCCTAAAAGGTAATTTTTAATTTCCTCTTTTCATTATACAATGCATTAAAAGGTAATAAATTTCACAATTTCACAGCCTCAGAACCTTAAAAAAGTAACCCATTTGTTACAAAATAACAAAAGTGGCAGCCCTAATCCAAAAGCTGATCACCGCCAGAAGTCTGAAACGTTGAATGAAGAAGCAAAATTGAGCGAATCAAAGTGTCCCGTCCCGGGTTTCGCGGTTTCGCTACCAATGACGTCATGGTGGTCGCGTTTTGAATATAGCTTCTGCACGAGGGGAGAGATATAGCGGTGTCAGGTCGCTTGGAACTATTTCATTGAAGCAAGACTAACCGAACGAGGAGACTATTGGGGCTTTATGGACTGGTAAAGAGCACAACTCTTCTTAAATCTGCCCATGTCGGGCAATGAAGTCATGGGCCCTTTCATGGCGAAAGGAGAGGCGATGAATTACAGGATTAATTAGAAAACATGGATAGTTTTTCAAACTATTCTGGTCTTCATTTTTAATTCGATCTTCCAGATATCTATTCCAAGCTGTTAAGAACTCAGGGATCGTATCCTAATCTTCAATATTAAATGCTGCACAAATGAAGCCAAAATAAGTAGTCATGTAAGCATGTTTACATTGAAATAATACAACTTAATTGTCTCTCATTTAGTGTTTATGAGTTAAATGAATATGGTCTACCACAACCCTGTATATCAGGAACATTTCCTATACATACATTCATTCCCATTTTGAGTTGTCTAGGAATTTTGTTTTCACCATTATAATTTTAGTGTTAATTTTTGAAATAATTTATGAAACTAAATTCCTTTAGAACAATCAAATGATAAATAAATCCTTCTTTCAATGAATCATAAGCGTTTCCATTTGATTTAATGCCCAGATATCGGTTAAGAAAAACAATTCAAACTTCGATAATTGAATAATCCCAAACGGGATTAAGCAGTTTGCTTTTTTTGTGAATTGTTAATTCATGATCACCCTAAAATCCTTCTTTTGGGAGCCAAGTACCTCACATTGATCCATGTACACAAAAGTTGTGCTCATGAAATCCTTCTTGCCGCAGTCAGATGTCCCAGCTAGCGAACATCCGATCCCTCTTTGTTTAATTTATGTCCTTTTCAACCAGTATTTATTGGCCCTTGACCTCTAACACCAATAACTGTTTTTCAATTCTGTATCTTCCCCTCGATTCCGTTTCTACCTCGCTCTCTCCTGGTCGCACCCACCTTCTCTAAAACAAGAGAGTTTAATCCTTGTTTATAAACATTTCGTTAGACTCTGGCGATAGGGAAATCGTTTCCTCGTTTGGGAAGTTGAATTTCGGCGAAAATTGAGCGCCTCTTTGACCTTTCCTCGTTAATCATCGTATAATGTCAAAACTTTGGCACTTGATACATCATACCTATCTATATCTCTCTCTTTGAAAATTAATTTATGTCTCTCGTTATATTATTTTTCGTATCTATTTACAAATTTTAATATTAGAGCTAAAAACGAATCACGGCTATATTGTGTAGGAAGGTTAAAATGATGTTAGTAACGGGAACTCCCAGATGAAGGCGAGGAATACTAATTAACTGTTTAAAAAATGCTTGAACAAAATCGGAATGAGAAAGTGTAAGTGTATAGATTCGAGCGATTTTTTTTTTGTAATGAGTGAAAATAAAAAAACAACTAAGGCATCTCCGCCAGAAAAGTGTTGAAAGAGCTCGTAAAGAAATGAAAATGTGTAGAAAGTACAATAGTCAAGGAGCCAAAGAGGAGACTATTTGGGATGCTGTACTGTAGGCAGGGAGGTCACGCAACTTTCCCGATTCGCTTCCCTCCCCCACCCCCCCGCTTCTCAACGAACGCTGGTCCGATGAAAGGAACCTGGTCTACCATGGTAAACATGGTCAGTCAAGGAAACTTTATGCGTGGTAGACGGTCATTTGTTAAAACTACTGAACTTTCATAATTTACAAAACAGTATTAAAACAGTACATGGGGACAAAAATGGCCTGGGCGCGAACTAATTAATTCCCTTCCCATTTTCCCTCGACAGTAGCAGCGCTGCCCACGTAAATATGCGCTTTTTAACTTCAAATTGGGTCAACAAATAGTGATGAATCGAAGGGAATGATTGATTGATTTGAAGATGCTGAGTGGCCTTGAAATGTCCGGAATGTGCGATTGTAGATAAAATAAACCCGATTTCCTGGGCAACTTTTCAATAATTTTCATTTAAATAGTCATCACAAAATATTAACAACTTTAGTCAATTTTGTGTCGCTTCATCAATCATAAAGTTTACGAACACCTCCACCCCCCAAAGGGTGCCCGGTACTGCGTGCCCTTTAGAACCCAACAGTCGATCTGCGGCTATATACTTATATTTTGTACACATTCTTGCTTCCTTCATCGTTACCACTTTATTATTTTCTTGACCAGTGTAGACAGATGGCTCCAAATCCGATGAAAGGTCAGATTTCCCGCCTTCCCCCACCCTAGTTGAAGCCGTCGGGCATCTTCTGGACGCTGCGTCTGTCTTCACGGCCGAACTGGTTGCAATATACCGCTCGGTGCGGGAAATTACGTTCCGTTCACACGGTTTGGGCACTAAAATGTTAACTATAGCGACTCACAGAGTGCACTGAGTGCCCTCGAGGCATTGCAATCTGCACATATCCTGGTTCCCAGTATCCGTGACACCACGACTGCTGCATAGCGGGAAGATGTCTAGATTGAATTGTGCTGCGTTTCTGGACTTGTACCGGTTATTGCAAAAGCCCTGGTACAACGTTACGACGGTCGAAACAAAGAACACAAGGATAGTTTTGAAGCAACTACACACGTCTTTATTGTTTAACATATATGGGTTTAAATTGTAATATTAATGGGGCCACCTTGGCGGCGAGCACGCGCACAAGGACAGACCTGAAGGCTGCGCACACGTTGCGAGCGAAGTCCTTCCTCTTGCTGGCCCACACGCCATTGACGGAAGACTTCAGCTCGTCGAAGTTGCTGTCTCGGACTTTGCGGGCCTTGCCCTCGACATGCCCATACGGTGTAGTGGAAGTGATTGAGGTGGGGTGATTGCGGTGTTCAAATGTCCTTCGACCCTAACCATTCGTGTGGGCAGGGGCATCGTCCTGCTGAAAGACGTAGTCCGCCTTCTTCGTGAACTTTCTCACCCAGGGCAGGATCTTCGTGGCCAATATGTCCCTGGAATAAACTGCGGTGAGCTGGTAACCTGCCCTGAAGCACACCGGCGGCATCTTCTCGCCATTCGAAACTTGGTCGTAGACACGTAGTGGATTTTGGAGACGTCCTGACCGAAGCTTACCACGCAGTCTTTCTGTTTATATGATGGCCGGATCAACCGTGAAGGATTTTCATCAGAAAAAAAAGAGAATTCGAATGTCATGACACTTCAAGTCGTTGAGAAGACGAGGAAATCACTTCCAACGTTGTTTTCGCATACGGGCGGTCAGCAGAAGCCTTTCCACTTCCCAAATTTCAGCATTTCTTCACCTCAAGCTCTTACTGCCCTATTTCTTGAAGGCTCTGGACAACGATGTTCTTTTTCTTAGCAAGTGCAGTCATTTTCAGTTTAGGAGCACTTTCGAGGACCTTTCTCACAGCCAAACGATTGACAACTTGAGGTCTGCCTGAACGAGGTCTATCTTTGAGGTCTTCCCCGTTTTTGAGCCTCCCCGAGACTCTGCAGGCGGTCATCCGGCTGACGTTGAGCCGCTTGGCGATGTCGGACTTATTGTGGCAGAAGCGCAGAGATCTCGATTCTTTTCACTTCCATCTCGACACACCTGCACACAATGGATGGCGTTTAAATGACACATGATGGAAAAGTAGTACTTTAAGTTTGTTTGACGAAACTTTTTCTATCACACACATAAACCTCTCGAAACATAAAAAAACGAGTGTAACAAAACTTTTGCATAACCCGGTAGTGATCGCGGAAAATGCAGCGCGCTGATGGGGACGCCAAACAGTCTGCACGGACTGGCCGACCGGAATACCGTTTTTCTCTTCCTCACTCTGACTACATGACAGGAATCAGTTAACCCTTCGAGCTGCATGGTAAATAAGATGGGAAAAGAATGACTGCATACTAAAAATACCTGCCATTGTGTCTCGACTTTTCCCGTGGATCTAATCCCCAATTCCTCGACGGCTTTCGGTTGTTTTTGTCACTTCAGAATTGGTCACACCCGCGGGATGCAAGGACATTGAAAAAAGCGCTCCCCTTAACCTTACTGCGACGATTGTTTGGTCCCGCAATGTCCGACATATTCTGGTTGAATGTCCCAGTCTGAAAACAGGTCTGAAGGAAACATGAAATTAAATAAATTCAATACATCGAGTCTCCTCCATCAGTCTCACAAAGTACCCATTCGGTGCCGGTTAAGCTGAGATTACGGAGAAAACAGAGAGGGGAATTACAGACGTTAGCGACTTGATTTTGAGAGAAAATTTAATGTCAAACGGGACGCTCAGATTTTTTTTTTATTGTACCGGAAAAGGGGGCATGTGGTCGCCAAGGTCAAGATATGAGCAGTAGTTTTGCAGAGAGCCATGTCCGGGGTGTTGTCATGGTTGAGTTTCAGAAATTTGTCCGAGTCATTATGTGAAGACTATGAACGGATGGTAGGTTTCTTAGTCTCGGCTAATGAGATTGGAGAAGAGGATAGATAGCTATGCGTGCCATCACCATATGAAATTATAGAACAAAACGACGCCTAAGAATAACAAGGGAAGGAGGATAGAGGCGAAACAGTATCGGCCCAAGAATCGACCCCTGTGGAACACCAAAACTTGGACGTTAGCTCTGGCAGTGTCCAAGTTTCATTTTATAGAACACTGGATAAAATGACTTATGTGGAAAGTAATGGCTATTTGAAGAAAGCATGCGTACAAAACTAGAGAACGATAAGTATAAATACAGTTATATCCAGAAAACAATATAATCATCTCATATACAATTGAACAAAATATTAATGAGAAGTATAGAGACGATTGTTCTAAATGAGTTGAGGATATCTTCGACCGTAGGGTTTCACCAATTTATCGCATTATTCGGGCGTGATTTTATTGCATTCTGCCCCGCCCCCCTCCCCGGGATCTTCAAGATTCGTCGGTTTCCGAGCCGTAACCTTCTCAGCAATTATCTTCCATGGGTTTTCTATCGGGTTTAAATTAGAATTTTGCACATAAAAGTTAATCACGTCAATATTTGTTGCATCCAAGAACTAGATGAAAATAAACTCACGTACTCCCGATATTCGGAGAGAAGGGATCAGATGTTCCCGAAGCAGATTCTTGTCTACCGCAACGCTTACTTTGCCGTGCAAACAGGCGAACATACAACATACCCGCGCTTGAAATCATATCTCACTCCATAACGCTGCCACTTCCAAATTTTCTATGTAGGATTCAATCTTTCACCTTCATGACGCCTTACATGTTGCTTCCCATCCGATACAAACAAATTAAATTTACTAGTTGCTTTATTCTTTTCACTACTAAGTGGTTTCTTAGTGGGGAGGAGGGGGGGGGGGGCAGAATATGAGTTCCACCTCTCAAGCGAGGCGAGACAGTGTGGCGACTGGACGTGAAATACCGGATTCGGGCTTGAATCGGTCCTTCATTGAGATCCTTTGCGTCGTGCGATCTTCCCTTGGGGTGGTTTCGAGAAGGCAGCCCATTTTCGTCGTGGACCCACAGGACCCGGTATCGTCATGGAGCTTACTTATTTATCCAGGAAATCAAATTTGTTGACCGATTATAAAGTCGCGAAGCGTTGGACAGTGCCATTCTTTCACTCTTCCACTGGACAACCTGCTTTCTGAAGCATTTATCTACTTTAACTCGCGTCAACATCCTGATAAATGTCTGGGGGGGGGGGGGTTCTGTTTTATGTGCGTGAACCCATAGGGTCATAGGCACACATCCTGACAAATGAGTAACACCATCAGTAGCAGTCCAAAATACACATGAGATAGTGATGCCATGTTACGAATTTTTACGTGTAAACTGAAAGAGGTACGTCTTCTATTTTAGGACGAATATTTTTTTAAATACACATTATTTTCCTAATCCTTTTTTTAATCCGTTGTTTTATGAAATGACATTTAGACAGTACCAGAGGCAAATTTCAAGGAATATTCTGTGCACTTTTTCGAGTGAGTATTTCCAAGAAAATGTCGATTTTGGAAGATTGTTCTCTAATTTTGGACAGTACTGTATATTAAAGTAGATCTTATAGTAACAGTACATTTATTTTTTTCGGGGTGGGGGGGGGGGGGTGGGGGGCTGGGTGATTAGTATAACAGCCACGTCAGATAAAGTAGAGGAGGTAATGTTCGTAATTTCCTGCAAAAGAAACCCATTAGTCGCCGGGTGGGATCGAACTCGTCAAGAAATGCATCCAGATTACGGTAAAATCATTTGCAGGATCATGTTAGTGAAGATGATTCCGGGAGGTAAAGGGGCTCCTGGTCTCTGTTCATTATGTTGATCTCTATAGTTCATAACTTAGGTCGGAAAGATGACCGGGAGAGAGCAGTTCTGTGACATGTTCATATATTGAAACCAAAGAAAAAAAACAACCATGAGTCTCAGGATGGAGAAAATTGATTTACTCCTCGGTATTTTTTACGTGCTCATGAATGAAAGATGGCTTCCAAATGCGTTCCCAATGCCCTTGTAATAAACTCAAGTTTCTTTCATAAGTCTCTCGCTCTAGAATTATACTGTTTATGTTCATTGGCGCTCTTGTTGGTACACACATTTCAATACCCCTTATTGCCCGCTGAATGTAAGGGGAGGGGTGAGGAAATCAAATGCGCACGCACACGGCCGCAATTTCGTCAGAAATGTAAATGCGTAGCTCTCTTGCGGATGGTGACGTCGCTATAACGTTGGGGGGCACGCTTCTTTTTGGTTTACGAGTGCCACAGCCAGATGGTTGCGAGTACGATGGGAGGGGAGGGAGGGAATACTAATCTCCCAAGATGGAGAGACGGGGAGGGGGATTGAGCGTTCTTGTTTGTGGATTTGAAGCCAAAGATAGGCGGCAACGCGGCAATTTGGTGGGGTAGCTATCTAGCCTCATAACGTTCCTTAATTACCCTCCCCAGAGGAGAGCCCTTAGTTTGGAGGGAGGGGGCAGGAAAATGAGACGGGTGATCGGCTAGGCAGGCCTTATTCGAGCCGAGCGCTATTGTTTGCAAACAATGCGCCACACACCTGATAAATGCGGCGAACACAACGAAAAGACTATTTTTTATCAGCCCTCCTCCCCCCCCCCCAACAAGTGGGAAGGGACGAATTCTACCGTGTTGCCTTTTTCCCCGTTTGCGCTTCTCCTTCGCCGTGAATGAAGCAGCACGAAGGGGAGGGGGCAGGGGAGACTAACACCCGCGACACGCATACATAAGCCTATGTGGGGAGAGAACGAGAAATGTCAACCTTGTTACAAGTAAACGCAAGAATCACGAACGAGAAATAAAAGCAAAATCAAATCTTTAGGAACCAGAAATATATAAGGAGACGAACGATAGTTACCAAATTGCTAAGAATAATGGTATCACCATCGCTAAAGAAAGGTTGCATCTCCGTTAAAAAATGGTAAGATAAAGAAAGCTGACCAGCTGAAACTACGTAAGATGCTCAGAGCCCGGAGGGCACACACTCTCCTTAACCAGCCCAACTTCCTCACTGAAGGCAAATCCCTCTGCGAGGTCGTTAGGGACACAGAATGCGTCGAGTGTTGGCCAACTTCTTGACAATGGGTGAACGAAATTGCAAACAGAGATTGCAGAAAAATATCTTCAAGAGCATTGCCCCTGGCTTCATTTCTTGCAAGGATACATATTTAAAAAAAGAGAGACAACAGGAACATATCCGTTAGATTGTAAGTTTGAAACACTAGAGCAAGCGACTTGGAACCTACCTGTGTTCTGCAATGAAAGCAGACCCCCTTTACGGATTTCTCAAACAAGTATAAACAAATTTGATATTCTTGTGCCAAAATTTAAAACGGGTCCTTTCTGACAACATTAAACCAGTTAGTTACACTTGCAAGCTGAAGTCAGTGGATGCTTTGCAAAGGAGAAGCCAGTGTATAAGCCGAACGTGAAAGAGAAAATAACTCACTTTAACAACGTTGCGGAGGGCCGGGGGAATGTGGTGGTCACGTGATATGAGCAATAGAGTGAGATAGAGTAGGGGGAGGGGGAATGCGGTGAGGAGCGTATTTGGATATTTGGAAATAGGAATTCATCGGAGGCGAAGGAATAGGCATTATTTCGATTGAGTAACTGTGGCAAGTTTTGAAATCGGCTTCCCTCTCTTAACGATCCGCAGAAATTCGAGCTAGTATTTTTATACTGCTATGTTGCAAACAGCATATTATCGACATTATAATTAGAAATGCTGCTTTTGGAATTTGAAATTTTTGAAATATTCATATTATTATATAAATAAATAATTTTTTGTCAGAACTTGTTTTAGCAATATGAATAAAAATAATAATTTTATATTTGTACTAATTTTCATTCTAAAGTATAGCCATTGTTTGCTTTCAGCTTTAGTTTTATATATATATATATATATATATATATATATATATATATATATATATATATATATGTGTGTGTGTGTGTGTGTGCGTGCGTGTATGAATATGGTCTAACTAATGAATGGAAATGGAGACAAATTCCGATTTAAGCAAAGTTAAGCCACTTTGGAGATCAAAATTCCCGTGAACGGCGATAAAAAAAAACATACTAAAATATAGTATTCAGAATAACTATGAAGACGTTAAAAAAAAACTATACCCGTCAAGCGAATGGTGGAGATTCGAACCAGATGGCTTAATCAAGATGATAAAAATATCGAATCGGTATTCGCTACAAGAAATCCATCCATACGCACCTACACCTCATTTCAAGAAATTGAGGACTTCTGTGCAGCACTCATACACAAGGAATTCAACCATCAGTTCAAGACGATTATGTGTAGAAGGGGAGGGGTGGGGGGGGGGGTGCGCTTCGATGGAAAGATTGGGGAACAAAGACGCGAGAGTTGATCGGTAGGAAAATGACCAAAATAAGCGAATGAAAAGAGCGTGAAAACAGCTTAGTAGAAGTTGGAGAAGTAGCAAAGCCTTTTTTGCACTATGAACGCCTTCGTCGCCCCCCAAAAAGGGCAAAGCAGAAGAGGGGCAGAGATGGAGCCATTAGAACAAAAGATGTGATGGATAACATATACGCTTAAAAGAGGGGAAAATTCGGTTATCAGTTCAAACTAAGTAGCCACCACACATCTTACACTTCTCATTGCACACAGCCAAATACAACACTACGATCTTCGCAGCACAACACATACATTGTTTCAAGGAATATTTCATATATCCACATACCTCTGACTGTGAACAGGTCCCTCTGCCCCGGGGCGAGGAAGGTTCCCCCTGAACGCTGTTTGGTGTCAAAAATATAATACTTCCTGGCACCTCTCCCCAAAAGAGGAGCGTCCCTGGTGCCCTCGGGCTTACCAGCAATTGTCATACTGACCTTTAAGTCCATTTCATTACTCGGTCGAGATCCACCTGGATAAAGGCAGGTTGGGGAACCACTACTACTCACAAGGAAGATAAAAATACATAGGTAGATCTAAAATAACACAGCAAAACACAGGACAAAAACAACTCGGTGAAAAAAAAAACTAGCCACATTTGTTATAGCAACTCGCCCAGTCCCTGGGCATAAAAACCCAAGCACTCCCATCTTAACCTCTTCACGCGCAACTTTGATACTCACTATCATGCATTTCGAACTCGGTCAGCCCTTTCTCTCTCACACACATTCAGATAACACTGGCCCGCGTTTCAAACCTTTTGTTCAAAGGTTTTAGAATTCCCTTTTCAGGCTGAATTTAAGAATATAATTAGTTTTCTTTGGTCAGGTCTGGTTTCTAAGATAGACTCGATTTATATTAGAACGTACGAGGGGTGGTCAATAAGTTTTGCGAATCGGTAGGGCACAACAGAGGAAGGGGGATGGCTGTTTGTGGTGGTGTTAGGACAAGTTATGACAAGTCAGGACCTGCAGTCGCACGCTCCTGTCTCGTCTATTTACGAAGCAGTTGCTGATCGTAGATCGTGTCACAATTTTTTGAACAATGGAGAAGGTTGAGCACCGCGCAGTGATCAAATCTTTGACCAAGGAAGACAAGAATGAACGCATGGTTGCAGTGTACACCGACACCGCCCCTTCCTATACAACCATTGCTCGCTGGAATAGGGAGTTCCGCCATTGTCGTGAGTCCCTTGAAGATGACCCCCGTCCAGGACGCCCGTCAGACGTGACCGACGAGGACAATGTGGCCCGTGTGGAGAGGATGATCCTCGAAAATCGACGGCTGAAGGTCGAAGAAATCGAGCGAGAACTTGAATATCACATGGAAGTGTTATCAACATCATCCACGACAATTTGGCCATGACCAAATTGTGCCTAGAAACCTCACGCCCCATGATCGACTTCAACGTCGTCAAAGTCCACAAGGCCAGAGTTGCACAAGCTGCCCTGCGCAAGTGCGGATTCGATGAGCTCAACCATTCTCTCTACAGTCCAGATCTGGCCCCTAGCAACTACTTTTTATTCCGCTAGCTCAAGGCTGCACTGCGTGGACGCCGGTTTGGGAATGATGAAGATATCCAGCTCGCCGTCCAGGAGTGGATTGAACAGCAGTCGGGAGATTTCTGGTTGTCGGGAATTCGAAGCCTCAGGGACAAGTTGGTCAAGTGCATTGAAGTCGAGGGTAGTTATATTGAAAAATAATAAAACACTTTTCCTCATATCTCGTTTCCTTATATCCGAATTGCAAAACTTATTGACCGCCCCTCGTATATCTCAAAATATCTCTTCCAACCGTTTATCACTTCTGTTTTATCACATCTAGGGATGAGTAACCATACATAACCTCTTTTATTCATCTTTTCACTCTCGATTTGCATTACAATGGATCGTACGTGTAAGAATCATCCGAATATGTTTTGTTAGATCTGCGAACCTGTCGCTCTTCCAGACAGTCAAGCAAAAATCACGGATTTATTGAAAAAGGCAGATCATGCTTACTTTGGAGTAAAACTAGGATACGGGGATAAAGCATTTGCTTCCCAAATTTGCTGTAAAACATGTGTGGAAAATTTATGAGAGTATGCCATTTGGTGTCGCAATGATGTGAAGGGAAGGCAAAGATCACGTCACCGACTGCTACTTCTGCATGACAAATTTGAAAGGCATCAATCGCAAGAACAAGCACCATGTTCAATACCCCAATGTTCATTCTGCTATAAAACCAGTCTCACATGACCCCGATCTCCCTATTCATGATCCTGATTTTATCAATGGTTCTAGCTCTGATTCCGAGGCTAGTGTCACTACCGATACAGCTGAGTTTGATGCAACAAGCCAGAAGAGGGCTAACAACTGGTGTCATTTACGCAAGCCAAACTTAACGACTTGACATGAGACCTGAACCTTTCCAAAGAATCTGTTCAGCAATTGGATTCACGGCTTAGAGATAAATGTATCCTGGCACCAGGGACAATACTCTATTGGTATCGGGACGGTGAGAAAAATTTAGGAAATTTTTGACGTTTGATGAATTTTCTTTACTGGATTGCTGTAACAACATGTCTGACCTGCTCAACTTAATGGGGCTGAAGTATGATGCTATGGAATGGAGACTTCTTATTGACTCATCTAACAGAAGTCTCAAAGAAGTTCAAGTCAATAAAGGCAATAGTTTTCATCAATCCCTTTTGGGCACTCAGTGGCAATGAAAGAAACCTGCAACATCATGGACCGTCTGTTACCTGCTCTCGACTACGAAGAACACAAATGGATGATCTGTGGAGATCTTAAAGGTGTTAGACTCCTCCTAGGCCTTCAAGATGGGTACACAAAATATGCATGTTTTATGTGATTGTGGGACATTCGGGCTGACGACCAGCATTATGTCAGACAAGACTGGCCGTCAAGAAAAGGACTATAACCCGGTTCACCCTACGTTCTGTCCCACCTTCTGGTTGAAACGAGCAAGATATTGCTTCCACCCCTGCACATTAAACTCAGTTTGATGCAGAACTTTGTGAAGGCAATGGAGAGGGAAGGTAGAAGATTTGCTTTCCTCCGTCAAATTTCCACGAATCAGCATGGAAAAACTGAAGGTAGGTGTATTTGATGGTCCTCAAATAAAGAAAATCATCAAGGAAACCAGTTTGGATGAAGCACTGAATCCTGCTGAACTCTCTGCCTGGTGGTTCCTTAAATCAGACATTGCAAACTTCCTTAGCAACCACAGAAGACCTTAGTATGAGAAAGCGGTTGATGAGTTAATGGAGAATTTCCGCAAACTTGGTGCGCGCATGTCAGTGAAAATGCACTTCTTTCGGTCCCACTTGGACTATTTTCCTGAGAATTGTGGAGACTTCAGTGAAAAATAGTCAGCGCTTTCACGAAGATATCCGTGTGATGGAGGAACGCTACAAAGGGTGTTGGGATGTTAACTTTCTGGCTGACTACTGCTAGTACCTGAAAAGGGATTGGGTGTCTGCTAGGCACAATCGGAAGTCCCTGAAGAGACCATTCATCCATGGGTAGCTGTTTTGTATGGTGTACGCTTCTTGGTATCAATTAGAACATTCTGTAATCCTTCTGTGTATAAATCAGTTTAAAATTTACTATTGTGTTTACATTCGCCTACAAATAGATCGGAATATAGGAATTTCTCGCATGTGCTTATATCTCAAAAACTTGATCCGATTAGATAAAATGAGCATGATTTTCAGATTCAGCGCAAAGAAAACTGACCTAAAATCAGGTATTATGTGTTAGACCTTTAAAACAGCAGACCTGTGTAATCAACCTACCTTTTACGGGGTCTTCCAACCCTCATATCATGCCACTCACTCTCATATTTTCTCTCACAACTCTCTTTCTATTCATTCCTATTACCTGCCCATACCACTTCAAAAAGACTGATTCACAAGCTCATCCGTACACTTCACACCACAAATACTTCTTAATCAGGCGTTGCCCCTCTCTCTATCTACCCTTCGTACCCCAAGCATCCTTCCCCAAATTGCCCATTTGCACTGATCTCACTCGAAATCTTTGCTTCTTCCATACCGCATTCTCACTCCAATATACTAACATTGGTGCCAGCAGCTTCCTGGTGCATTCATCAATACATCCAAGATACCTAGAACCCCTTACATTTTCAAGGCTAACATACCAAGCTTCTAATACCACACCGGAGTTCAGAGCGCTGGTATTGACCAAAAAGTACGACATCATAGGAATAACTGAGACATGGATACATACAGAGTCACGTGATATAATTTCAGAATTCCAGTTAAAAGGATACAAGTTATTTCATAAAGATAGATTACAGAGAGAAGGTGGGGGTGTTCTTTTATATGTACGCGAAGATTTGCACCCTGTAGAATGCAACACTGACTCTGTTTTTGAAATGGTAACGGTTAAAATAAACCAAAAAAAGAACCTATATGTTATTTTAGTTTATAGGAGTCCACATCAGCTCCGGGAGACAGATGACCAATTTTATGAATACTTAACGAACATTTGTAAAGACAAGTTATCAGTGATCATTGGAGATTTTAATTGTGCTAAAATAAACTGGCCTAAAAAAACTGCAGACTCAGAAGGACAAAGATTGATTAATTTTATTGAGGATAATTTCCTGACTCAGTGGGTGAAAGAACCAACAAGAGATGAAAACATATTGGATTTAGTGTTAACATCAGACGATGAATTGATTTCAAATTTAAATGTTGGAGACAGAATAGGAAATAGTGATCATAACGCAGTAGATTTTGAAATTAATATACCACGTGTCCTACAAAATGACACTACCGCTAAACTTAATTTCAAAAGGGCAAATTATGCTGAACTAAGAAAGAGTTTGAGCACTTTTAGGATAAATAATGAAGAAATAAACGTAGCATGGCATGAATTTAAAAACAATCTTCTCAACAAACAGTTTTAATTCATACCAATGGCTGTTATTAAAGATAAAAATGTTAATAAACCGAAATGGCTATCTCAAGAAATTATGAAACTCATTAGAAACAGAGATAAAACATATTAAAAGCTAAAATACAACCATAACATAGAAAACAGGAATCATTATTTGGAATTGAGAAGAAAAGTTAGAGCCGAGATTACAAGAGCAAAACGAAATGAAGAAATAAGAGCAGCTCAAAATTGCAAAAATAATCCTAAAGAGTTCTTTGCCTTAGTAAACAGCAGAAAACACATAAAGAACAATATTGGCCCAATAAGAGATAAGTACAATAATTTGCAATTCGATGATATTGGAATAGCAAACACTCTCAACGAATATTTTGTATCTGTTTTCACAAAAGAGCGTACATCGTATGACTATACAGAAACACGTGAAATGGCTAATATTATACCACTCGAATCGGTTCGATGCAGTGTCGACAACACAAAGAAACTAATAGAGAAGATGAATAAATTTAAATCCCCGGGACCGGATAAAATATACCCAAGTTTTAAAAGAAGTCATAAATCAAGTAGCAGAACATCGTACGCAAATTTTCAATTTATCCCTAGAGAGTGGAATTGTTCCTCAAGACTGGAAGATGGCAAATGTAACGCCAATATTTAAGAATGGATGTAAAGAGACTGCCAGCAATTTTCGCCCTATAAGTTTAACTTCCGTAGTTGGGAAACTCCTTGAAACTCACATTTCCAATACAATTGTAGAGCATTTAGAAAAGAATAAATTCCTACATGATTCTCAACATGGCTTCAGGAGAAAGAGATCTTGCCTCACAAATTTACTAGAGTTTTTTCACTATATAAATACCTTGTACGACAATAATAGATCGGTTGACATCTTGTATCTAGACTTCCGAAAGGCATTTGATAAAGTTGCGCATAAGAAGTTGATGTGTAAAGTAAGAGCCTTTGGAATAAAAGGGGAAATTGCAAAATGGATAGAAAATTGGCTTACGGATAGAAAACAGCGAGTAGTTATAAACGGACAAGCGTCAGAATGGGTTTCCGTTTGTAGTGGCGTCCCGCAAGGCTCTGTCCTTGGCCCGTTGCTATTCATTATGTACGTTAATGATATAGATGATGGCCTACTATCGAAAATTTCTAAGTTTGCTGATGATTGTAAATTAGGAAAAGGGATAATTACTGAACAGGACGTTCAAGAATTTCAAAATGATATTGATAAAATAGTAAGATGGACGGAAAAATGGGAATTGCCCTTAAATCTTGAAAAGTGCAAAATAATGCATATTGGTTATAATAATCCAAGGAGAGAATACAAACTGTTCGACAATAAGATCAAAGAAACTGAAAATGAAAAAGACCTAGGTGTCTACATTACAAACGATCTAAAGTTTTCACGGCAGTGCATCGAAGTCGAAAAGAAAGCGCAAAGGATTCTTGGATATATAAACAGCAAATTGACAAACAGCCAATTGACAAAAAAAGAGTTAACTCTTGCATAATGTAGCAAAAGTAGCATAATAAAAAGTTTGGATGTAGCAAATAAATACAAAAAAATAAGTACCTCCATTGAAATGGAACGAATGTTCTTTTGAGGTACTTACTATCCTTGTAACTCCTTGTATATTCTCCTCCATACACCATTACCTCATTCTTTTCTGCATCTACTTTTTAACTCTTCCTCTCCCAGCACGTATCAATCAATCAATCACTTCGATCAACAGTATTTCCAAACCTCTCTCACTCTCAGCTGCTAAAACCAGGTCACCAACGTCAGCAAAATTAGACCTCCCACCCCCCTGCCAATTTCACACCTCTTCCCACCTGGCCCGGATGGGTTTCTACCTAAAGTGTTGAAAGAAGTGCGCGATCAAGTGTCACAACACCTGAGCGCAATCTTCAACATGTCAATCCGGACCGAATGCGTTCATAGAGACTGGCGTGAGGCGGAGGTGACTCCTATCTTCAAGAAAGGAGACCGTAGCCAACCGTCGAACTACCGACCTATCAGTCTGACTTCGATAGTCGGTAAACTCATGGAAAGCATGATGGTGGACAAAATGACTTCGCATTTAGAGTCAACCCTGCTACTGAGGAGTTCCCAGCACGGCTTCCGAAGGCAACAGTCATGCCTGAAGAACCTTGTGGAATTCTTCCACTTCGTGTTCAGTGAGCACGATCGGGACAAGGCGGTGGATGTGGTGTACTTCGACTTTCAGAAAGTCTTTGATGGTGGATGTGGTCTATTTAGACTTTCAGAAAGCCTTTCATAAGGTACCACACCGCCGCCTTCTCCGGAAAGTGCAAGCGCTGGGCATAGACGGAAAAGTAGCCGACTGGATCAAGAACTGGCTAAGTGGCAGACGGCAACGGGTGGTGGTGAATGGACAGGCTTCTGAGTGGGTGCCCGTTACTAGCGGGGTGCCTCAAGGTTCTGTCCTGGGACCACTACTATTCATCATCTACGTCAACGACATGGACGGTGACATGGTTGCCAAGATTTCCAAATTTGTCGACGATACCAAGCTTGGTATGAACGTTGCAAAGGATGGAAATACTGCAAGCCTGCAGGAAGATCTTCGGAAGATTGGGGAGTGGTCTGATACGTGGCAAATTACTTTCAACGTAAACAAATGTAAAGTGATGCATATCGGCCGCAGAAACCCCCAATCTCAGTATATCCTTAAGGGCACTGCTCTTGAATCCAGTGACACTGAGAAGGACTTGGGTGTAACTATCACGAGTGACCTCAAGTTCTCGAAACAGTGTATTGAGGTGGAGAAGAAAGCCCAAAGGATGTTAAGCTAGATAAAGCGCCAGTTTGGATACCGTAACAGGAAGATAGTACTTTGTCTGTACAACTCCCTCGTTCGGCTGCACCTGGAGTATGCCGTACAATTTTGGAGTCCTTCATTCCGAAAAGACATCGCGAGATTGGAACGCGTGCAAGCCAGGACAACCAAACTGATTCCCTCTATCAGACATAAAAGTTATGAAGATAGATTAAGGAAATTAGATATGTTCTCGCTGGAGACCCGGAGACTACGTGGTCAGCTTATTGAAGTATATAAAATACTTCGAGGCTTCGACAGACTGAACTACGGGGATATTTTCCAGCTCAGCGAGGGGAGAACAAGAAATCACGGCTTTAAACTTGAACTGAAGCGATACCACCGTGATCTGTGTGGGAAATTCTTCACTTACAGTATCTGCTGTAGTTGGAACGCACTTCCGACGGAAGTTGCCAACAGTGAATCTGTTGACCAGTTCAAGTTAAGACTAGATAAAGTCTTGCGAAATCGCCGTTAAGATCCTCGTGAGTGATCTTCGAGGTTGCCAACGGACACCTTCGAAGATTGCGCCAAAAGTACCCTCCTTGTATGGACTGTAAGGTCTTCTAGGGTACTTATTTTCCTTGTAGCTCCTTGTAGCTCATTTCCATTCATACATCTCGTATATTCCATCCATAAAGGGGTAAAAAGCCACGGTGACATCACATAACCTTATCTTACAACCCCAGGTAATGCAATCGCATCATCTGCCATTATACTTCTCCAGATCCAGGAACCCAACATACACTTTACACCACCATATCCCTTGTTTTTTCATCTCTTTCACTGCAAATACTTGATCCACCTGCACACACATACATCCTACCCCCCCCCCCTCGCTTGTCCATACCATATCAACCTCTCATTTATCCTTCCTTAAGGTCTAATCATTTTTTTCCTTACCTGTTGCCTACACTAACTTCCATACAGACGTACCCTTCCTATACTTCTTGCCATCATGTTCCCCCCCCCTCCCTCCCCCCCAAAGCGTAATGCGAACAAGGGCGAATCCCGCATAAAGTTTGTAAGAAGAAATCTCCAAAGAAAGTAGCGAAGCGAGAGAAAGAGTGACTGTGTGGAAGAAATAGCCGCTGACCTTCCTGCAAGCATTGGGGTTGGCAGTACACACAATTATACAGATGACAGCCGCAGCATGGCAGTACCCATTACATATCCTTGTGGGATAGATAAAGGAAGTAGTGCAGCACGGGAATATGGGGAAAGGGTTTGGAAGAGTGCAGGCGTGTTGCCCCCCTCCCCACACTCCCCACAAACCGGAGCATAGGAAGAGCCCCCCCCCCTTGCCAAGCCCCAGCCAGGGAAGAGTGGATGGAAGCTGGTCATCGACTAGAATTTTGTTGTTAATCACTACTATTATTTTTCTATTCACCTCCTTCTCTGTACGCATTCATACGCACCTCCTTCACACAGAAATTCGCACCAGTTAGCATTTGCAACCATGCCGCCCTTTTGCTCTTCACTGCACATCGCTATTCAGCGTCTTGCTTTCTCTTTCCAGTTCCGGCCCACCCTCACATACAACCCTTGCACTGCATCCTATCAGACCCTTAAATTTGTGTCGCCTTTGCTCTATCCCCACCTTCACACTTCCCCTCTCTCTCTCATTTAACATCCTTTCGCTTGCGATTATCCTTTCCTTCCCGCCTTCCTCCCTCGCATCTTCTCATTCAGGCAGGCACCAAAACTAACTTAACCTTACACAGCACAATCACGGGATCAGATAAGCCCATACTCATACTACACCAAATTCCTCCCACACCATAATACACCTCCTTCGTAGATATATACAATATATATATATATATATATATATATATATATATATCTATATATATATATATATATATATATATATATATATATATATCTATATATATATATATATATATATATATATATATATATATATATATATATATATATACACTCTGTCTCTCTCTCTAGCCCTAGTGGATACGGCGTTGGATTTCTGGTGTCAAGGCAGGGGATTCAATCCCAGCGAGCGTGGACACAACGGCTCTGCTAGCTGGCCACCCATTGGGCGAATACGCTGATATTCACCCCTGCTAATCCTCACCCGAAGCTCCACACTTATCATCCCGCACATAGTTGGTGTTGCTCTAGATCCAGGAGGTGGCCGTTGGAAAGCCGTACGTGCGTCACACCTCGGGGATGACCCAGTCTTGGCTCTCAGTCAATTTCTTTGACCATATCACCTCCGAACATCTTCTGGCCTCACAACTCCCAAGACTGCAACCACCTCGACTTATCATGTGTGGGGCGTGGTTGAGAGAGAGATCAACCAGTCCCCGTGCAACACCAAGGTGGATCTTAGGTCAGGATCACCAGAGTTTTCACCCAGTGAAACCGGGGAAGGGTCGAGAAGGCCTCCAACAGGTTCCGACAACGACTGGAGGCCGTCGTTGAAACCGGCGGAGATTTCATTGAATAGCAAATCTTTCACGTCTTTAACGTGTAACTTTGGTAAATCTAACACTGGTCTGCGTCAAAAATGTACCTTAGGTTTTCTGTAATGTTTCTTATAAAATTGACCTCCTAAATCCAAATCTGGCATTCGTTTTTCTCTATCACCTCCAGTTTTTGCGATACAGGGGGTGATAATAATTTTATAGTTTATACATCTCCTATATTACATCAAATTTCAATAGTTTTTGCACTGCTCTATTCGCAGTAAATTTTGTGTACATTTTAAGTAATTATGCAAATAGGTTTATATTTTGCAGGTTAAAAATTGCTTAGCATTATAATAATAAGAAAAATAATAATAATAGTGGTTGAGTTAAAAATGAACAGAAAATGTAAGAATAGCTCCGACAGATTTTGCTATGTTTGCGGCAAAGTGACTTTTCCCGAGCAGCAAAGTACAATCCCTCCTGTAATTAAATCTTTGTATCATGCATATTTTGGAGTAAGGCTAAGAGATCAAGATAAAAGTTTTGCACCACATATCTGCTGCAAGGGATGCTACATAAGTTTGAGACGCTGGAGTCAGGGCGAACAGAAGTCCCTCTCTTTTGGTGTTCCCATGGTGTGGAGAGATGGCAAGGACCACACTACGGACTGCTATTTTTGCATGAGAAATCTTAAAGGTGAGCATTGTATCAAGTATTTAAGCTTTCTGTATTATACTGGCTCCTGAAAATGTCATTATTATGCAAAGACTTAGCATAAAATTAAAAACTAACATAGTTCACTTCAGCATGAACATATCCTTTACTAAACATTTATGTACTATCTGCAACTCCAAATCAATTCCTTTATGTAATATGCAATTATATTTTCCACAAGTATAATAAATAAGAAGAATAAACGTAGTGTGGCATATCCGGATGTTCCTTCTGCCATCAAACTCCTGCCCCATGGTCCAGGAATTCCTATACCTTCTCCCCTTGAACATATAGAGGTACATGAAGAGATTAATATGAAAGTTGATCAAGATTAGGACACATGTGAGTCTTATCAGGTTTCCACACATGATATGGTCGCAAGACCATTCATTCAAGTTTAGTTAAATGATCTGACCAGGGATCTTGTGCTTTCAAAGGACAATGCACAACTTCTTGGCTCTCGACTTCGTGAAAGTAATATTTTCGCTAAAGAAACAACATTTTTTTGGTACAGAAATAGAGAACAAGAGTTTCGAAGCTATTTCTTACAGCATTCTTCCAGCTCTTTAGTGTACTGCGCCAATATTAAAGGACTTGGTGAGGCCCTTTGAATTCCCTAGAACCCATTAGAATGGAGACCTTTCATAGATTCCAACAGTAGAAGTTTAAAAGCTGTGTTACTGAATATTGGTAACAAGATAGCTTCCGTTCCTATAGGCCATTCAATCCAACTTACTAAAAGTTATGAAAATATGAAAAAATTGCTGGATGCAATAAATTACTCTACCCACAATTGGAGGATATGTGGTGACTTAAAGGTAATATCACTTTAAACTTGGCATTTATAAGCTCTTTGATATTGACATTTTCATTTTTAATTGTTAATACTTGTATACACCTCTTCGTTAACTTACATTTTACAAGAATGCAAATCTGGAAATCATGAGTCATTTTTGAGTTATATTTTTTGTTGAAGTGTGTCCCTATAGGTTAATGCATCATATTGGGTTAATGGGGAACTTATCCTAATTGAGAAGGTATACAACACAACTCAATAACCTCAAAATAAGATGTACATATATCCAATTAGTTCCTATACGATGATTTAATGCATCGGCATACAGGATTTTTCAGTACATATTCATATTCTTATTGTTTTAAGAAATATTACTTTGAATTTGTTTTTAGAAATATTACACTTTGAATTTACATACCGTGCTAAATTTTTTTTCAGGTAGTGTCTCTTACGCTTGGGACGCAAACAGGCTACACGAAGCATCCCTGTTTCCTATGTTTATGGGACAGTCGTGCAGATAGTATGCACTATGAGAAGAAGGTTTGGCCTCCACGAGAAGCATTTAGAATTAGATCAAACAATGTGATAGCTGAACCTTTATTGCCTCCTCAAAAAATACTCCTCCCTCCACTGCATATAAAGCTTGGCATAATGAAAAATTATGTCAAAACCCTTAATAAAGTAGGCCAAGCTTTTAAATTTCTTCTTCAAAAATTTCCACAAATCAGTGACGCTAAGCTCCATGGGGAAATTTTTGATGGACTTCAAATCAAGAACTTGATCAGCAATTTGATGCATCAATGAAGGACATAGAAAAAGATGCCTGGAAAGCTTTCAAAGCTCTAGTTAACAATTTTCTAGTCAATAAAAGAAGCCTAGAAGAATATGTTGCCCTGGCCAATCAGCTCTTAACAAGTCTCAAACATTTGGGAGCTCGAATGTCTATAAAGATACACTTTTTACAGTCCCATCTGGATTATTTTCCCGACAACTGCGGGGATTACAGTAAAGAACAGGGGCAAAGATTCCACCAGGACATAAAAACAATGGAATCCAGGTACCAGTGTAAATGGAACGGAAACATGCTTGCTGACTACTGTTGGTGTTTGAAGCGTGATGCACCAGATGACAGGCACAAACGAAAATCGTCAAGGGCGTCTGTTCTTCGAAATTATAGTTATTTTCTTTATTATGTTGCATTCTTTTATTTTTTGTTTATTAAAAGAATTATAGTTTACATACGTGTATTCCTGTTTATATGATATAACAGTAATAATGCATTATTAGATAGAGAAAGTTTTTTTTTTTTTAAATTCAGAAAAAATGAGGTAATCTCAATGAAAATGGTGTATGCTGTACTGAGAAAATCTGACCTGATTGAACAAATATACATTCATTTTTGAGCTCAGGAGGTTGGATTCATTAAGAAACAACAAAGAAATCCTGGGGAACCTAAAAAAATTTTTCAAACGCAGGCCTGTGTAATTGGTAAATATACCGTTATTTTCTTTTATATTGAAGTTCACAAATTCATGCCCAGCTATTGCACCATGCCATTCAACACTCAAAAGCATTACCACACCATCTTTACTTCTCCTACCATTCTCTACACCTGATCGCACTCCATTCCACACAAACTCTTCATTCACATTCATATCTGACTCACATAGTGCAATCATCTGCCATTTCCCTCTTTTAAACTTATTGACTACTATTCCATTCTTTCACAGATTACACACACAATTCACAAAGTGACGCGGATAATGGATGGGGACCGCGACAGCTCCACTTATTATCGTTATTCCGGACTTAATTATCTTTTACGATACGCCCCTGAAGTCCGTATGGGTATACTTCCTGGCCTACATCCAGGCTCAGAATCCAAATTAAACGAAACTATTTGTCATTTTCGCCTTAATGAGGGTAGTTTTTTTTTGCCCCATAGAATAATAGTTAATTATAACAGAATTATCACAAGCCAGCATCGTAGTTTGATTGACAACCACCCTCTTGGGAGCTTGCGACTGGCTCTTGATGGGAGCATGGGGAAGGTATTCAGGAGAAGAACAAAAAGAACTGGAGAGCGATGGGTCACCTAAGCGAGGGGATGCTCAGAAGCGACATTCCTCTGCGCTTAAAACGCAGCAAAATATCCAATCTTAATTTAGGGATGTCAAAATTATAAAAATGAAAATAAAGCAGACGGAAACTGAGGTCAACTCAAAGAAACAGAAATCAGACATGTTACGAGTAACCTGCAGGGGCCATGAAGGAAATACATGGATAACAACACAAACAAGGGTGACAGATGTAGTAAAAAAGAGTACAAAATTTGAAGTGTAAATGGACAGAACAATTCATTCCATTACAAGACTAGTTTTGGTATCTACTACCATCTAAAACTGTACAGTGAAAGGCCTGGGCACACAAATGCTTTATATTTAGGATGGGATGGTGGAAGGATCACATGGAAGGGAACAAAGGAAAGCAGAAGTTAATGAAAAGGTAAATTTGTGATGATTTTCGAAGCAACTTTTTTGGCCGAGAGAATTAGGAATAACTTTGTTAAATTAAAATGAACCCTTCACACATACGGTGATTGGAAATTTGTTTAATTATGTAACGCTATTGTGAAGTTATTTTGCATATATATATATATATATATATATATATATATATATATATATATATATATATATATATATATATATATATATATATCCATAACCTTATATTTTAAGAACGAGATTTTTTGAAGGTTTGAATAAGATTTTTTCTTTTAGTTCGGTTGTCACCTGAGTAGATTTATATTTTTAATCAAAGTTATTTCTAATAATTCCTTTATAAGAAGATGAAGATGAAGAAGAAGAAGAAGAAGAAGAAGAAGAAGAAGAAGAAGAAGAAGAAGAAGAAGAAGAAGAAGAAGAAGAAGAAAAGGGTGTTCAGTGTGTTAAAATAAAGAGTCTATAAAGGGGATTAAAAAAGGCGGTTAAGATTAGCAAATAAGGCCGTATGCCACACCCCGCAGGGGTGCCTTGTGTAACCAAGCTTTTCCTGTTAAGGAAGAGAACAGGGGCTTGTATGTGTATATATATATATATATATATATATATATATATATATATATATATATATATATATATATATATATATATATATATATATATATATATATATATATATATATATATATATATATATATATATAAAGTCAACAGCCACGAAGCAAAATGAAACACTGGAGATCTGCGAGGCCTTTTCGATTAATCGTGGCTGTTGACTTTATTTATATATTCATCGCGTCCATATTTTCATGATTCAGATATCATAATCATTATCATCATCATCACTAACTCTATAATTTAACAAGGGGATTTTTTGGAGTATTTGAACAATAATTTCATCTTAGTTTGGTTATGACTTATGTTTTTTTATCAAAGTTATTTCTAATAATTCTTTTATAATATCAAAAAACAAAATCAGGAAGTTCAGAAATAAATATAAGTATCGAAATTTGGTGATTTTTTTAAAAACTTAATGAATTAGAAATGGTGAGGTTCAGAAAATTTATTTGTATATATCTTTTTCTTCTTCTTCTTCTATAACTATATTTTAGCAACGTGATATTTTGAAAGGGGGGAAATTTAGTTTAGAGTTCCTTTTTAAAATGATTATAATTGGCGAAGTTCAGAAAATTTCTAAAATTCAACCATGGCTGCTTTTTGTAGATTTTAAATTTTAATTTTAGTAGTGAAGCGCAAGCTCCCATTGGCGAAGCCATTGCCTGGTATAAATATATCATATATATCTTTCATGAGCGCGAAAGAATGATGAAATAAAGCCAATATACCTCAAGAAGCAGAAAAAAATAATTTCTTCGGAAACAGTTATTTCCTAATTCGGAAAATTCCGTACTGGGATGGGATTCGAACCAAGCACACTGAGGCAGCTAGCAACCGCTTTGATGTCAATTAAACCAAGCATTAGACCACTCGGCTACGCGGAAGACCAAGAAATCATTAAAATAGACAAGCTTTTAAGGCACGCTTCTCAAGGTCGATCGGGACTGTGAAAGAGAGAGAAATTAATTGGGAATTCAAAGAACAAAGGAGAAATTGAGGTAAACACGCGACGAATATACATTTCATATTTAATGCTCGGTTTAATTGAATTAGGAAATAAATTTTTCTGAAGAAAAATTATCCTGTTTTCTGTTTCTTGTGATATGCTGGAGTTTATTTCTACATGTCCAATGAAAATCATCAAATTGATATTGATAATGCTAAAATAGTTTATAAGTCTCACAATTATATACATCGACGCTTAATTGAATCGGCACTTATAAAAGAAATTCCCAACTTTAATACTTCCGACGGCCAATTCAATACTAATACCTTAATAAGCAAGAAATTCATACTTCCGGTTCTGAAAAATGCCGATACATTCTCGCATCTTCCACCTTAGCGCCACTGATTTGGGTGTTTGTACGTTAAGCAACTTTTGTATTTTACTTGTTCACTAGCTACTGACAATGACGGATGTTTCCGTTGAAACCTGTGGTTTTATCCATATATATATATATATATATATATATATATATATATATATATATATATATATATATATATATATATATATCTTATTTATACTCCATTTTAACCATAAAATGTCGTGCGCATTTTTCTGAGACCGAGAAGAGAGTCTTGGTCATAATGTGTTGCCGTAAACGTTTGGAATCACATAAATTCGCCTTAGCTGAATACGAAAAAACATCCGATGACGTTTTTCCACGATTTCGTGCGCTACTCCTCGATTTAGGAGGCAGAAAAGCTTAGCTGATGGTGAATAAAATTGTGTACTACTGGGATGCTATAATGACGATCTATGACTAGTCACACTTCCTCTGGTTCTAGTAGTTAATGTAAACTTATAAAAGGGCATTGACTTATGAAGAAGAATCGAAATAAATTTAATTATTATATGTGGAAGATTGAATTTTTTGTTTGGCCAAAGATCTATGAAGTTTATCGGATCCATGTTAAAATGTAAGCATCCGCTCGGAGATACGAATTACTTGTATAAACGATCACAACATATGAATAATCTTTTGTTCCCTTTTAAAAAAAATGGGAGCACTTACGAGTAACTAGCGAGTGGATGGAATGGCATTGTTGCTTAAATTATATTTCAGCATATTTTTAGGCTATTTTCAGTTAAAAGAACAAAAGCAAAAGGAAACAAGAACAAATAATACCAACACACCCCTAAAATAATACAAAAGACGCCCAGGCACCGGGAGGAAGTCCCGCTACATACTATGGAAGATTCCTGTCTCATCTAAATACTTAAATATTTCGCATTTATGAATGCACGAACCCGTCCCGATTTCAAGCGACCCCTCCCTGTACTTGGACTTGTAATGCGCGCGACGATCACCCAATCTCGGGGAAAAGCAGTTCCTCGAACTAAGGCTGAGGAGAGCGTTCGATCGGGTGGCGCTGCGTCCCGCGACCGACAACAGAAAAGGACATGAAGCCTTTGGTGCATTAGGGGTAGGATCTATGGGAAAAGTTACTGCGCAATGGAACGCAATTTTAGATTCCCGTCAATCACCTCCCATCTCTTTTGCCATGCAGCCCAAAGGACTGACAAAATTACTTGTATGTAGTTAGAGTGGGGAAGAGCAAAGCTCTTGTAGGGTAGCTCAGTCCTTAAAGACCCTTTGGCACCCTCAGCAGAGCGATCATTTCTCGCAATCCCTACATGTTCAGAACTTATCAGAAGGCAACCTTGACATCGTCGCGACTAGCAGTAGCCGTGGACTCACAAACGAGGAATAGGAGGTGTGGATATTACAATGCCTCGAGTGCGCTAAGTGCGATTTGATAGTCACTTTAAATCAGCATCAGAGCAGTGTATTGGAACTAGGAAGGCTGCGAAGAGCCCCGAGGGCTCTAAACAATTGGGGAGAAGCGTGAAATTCGACCCCCGCTTTTTACCCATACATTTACACTGTTATAGCGCCATCGTAATACGATGTGTGCCCCCAAGAAATATGGAGGGAGACGCTGGGCTCGCGCGTAAAATATGATAATAGTGTGTATGTCTTAATGCGACCAAGATTTCGGCATCATCGACAAGGAATCTCATCGCCACACGGCATAATAGGCCTTATCCAGGTGAGGAAGTGCTTTGTACGAAGGCAGTCATCGCAGATCGCACTTGCAATCTGCAAGTGTAACTTTGAGATGCCCCACTGTTATCTTCACTCTGCACAAAATTGGGTAACCTAACATTAATTAATTTCTCCACCAACACAGGTAGAAATCGAACAGAAATTAGTCGGGATTGAGTGACCTCTCCATGGTTTGCGAAAAGTAAGCATAGTAGCCACCATTCGCCAGGAACCTGGTCAGATACTCTCTGTCCAGATTCTGTTGAACAAATCTAAGAGAGCCTCGCTGCTCAGTCAGGTTCAAAGTATTACATACAGGATTATCCTGCGGCCTAGGGGCGGTATCTTGGCATGAAGATAGGGATGAACATAACTCGCTTAGTGTACACAAATCGTTGAAAGGGTTACCCGCCTCTGGAGGTGAAGTCCAGTCTGCGGCTTTCTGCGAGCACACTTTGTGCTTTAAATGCTGGAGGAACAACATCCCAAAAGAATTCGCAAAGGACTCCGCCAAGGACGCGGGGTTCGAGATTGTAGTCCCGTCTTGGATGACTATTGGGATCATGCTAGAAATTGCCCATGATCTTCTTGGCCCACTTCAACCTCTCTGCAGGAGGGGTCATCGAGGAATCGGGTGAGAGAGAAATCAGTCGTTTCAAAGAATGCTGGTCACCGCGCCCACTCCAATTACCACCGGGAGAGGGGTAGGGGTTTCAGGTGGCCTCGGATAGCTAGATGTATGCAAGGAAACAAAGCGATTCTCAGGCAATGATACGTGAATCCATCCACATTTAGAAGAACGATATCCAAGTCTTCGATCAGGTCTGCCAAACCTGGAACCTGGGATTGATCGTGTAGTCCCTCCCAGAAGGGGTACTAATTGTTCTAATTCTAGAGGAAGAAAAAGTGGCTCGGCAACCAAGCCACGATACGGCCGAGGTTCACCACATCGAGGTCAGCTGTCGGTGGAATATACACTGAAAAATTAATATACCTCCCATCCCGTTATGGCTGCATTGCCACTGCCTGAAAGGAATTTAAAGCCAAAAATAGGAGGAGCACATTATGTCGGGTGTAAATTGCACTTCCACCTGCCAGGCCCCTATCACGTGAGGATGGGTCGCAAAAGGTCGCCAGGAAACACGAGCTCAACATAGTATCTTGAACACAAATTAGCTAAAGGGGAGCTGGAAAACAAGAATCCCCGCTGCTCCTCCCAATTACTTAGGAGTATCCTAATATTCCATTGAATGACTATGCCCTAAAGGGCGCATTTGTGAAGGCCACCACGAAAATGGCAGTAGCCTTCCTAGATACGGAGCTACAGTGGCTGTTGGGCACGGAATGCGCTGCAGCCTTCGCGGGCTTACTTAATGAGCATTTGGTAGAACGGAGACTTTAGGGTTGGCGATCCCTCGTTCTTTGGAGGGACCCAATTTTCCAGCCTTACAATGGGGTGAGAGAGCGAACCTCCATTGTTGCTACCCTCCTTTCGGTGAGCAAGATTGGTAAGCCCCGGGATGGTCTCATAGCCACATTCCAGGGATATTCTGCATATGAATCTAACGAATCGTTTGAGGTGCGAGGCCGCTTCGCTTTTTGCGAAGGGGGCCCAGGTTTTAACCGGGAAGGAGCCCGAGCCCATATTGCCACCAGCTTTACTAGGGTGGCACCAAAGAGATATAGAGCATGCAAAAGGGTTCCGAGAGGCGTGATAACTACCTACTGTGTTCATAGGTCTGGATGATCCAGGGGCAGAGGGCACTTTCTCAATCTGTGAGGCACAAGAAATTCTAGGTTGCGCAGGGCGTGACAGGACAAATTCCTTGGCCTTTCGAAAAAGAGATTCTTTCAAACAGGTACGAGTCACAGTGCTTCGAGGAAGTAGGATGCGCTCGCCACATATCACACATTTGGCTTCACACAATACAGCTTTATCGAGTAAGGCCTTCGGGCAGCTAACACAGATTTCGGGTTGACCCGACTTCAGGCGTGTGCAAGTTCGATTTGTATGGCCGAAGCGGTAGCAATGATAACACGGCGGCAATGGTACGAATATTTGACACTGTAACGATGCTAACTAGCTCGCACCGAGTGAGAAAGCCTGTCACGATCAAAGGTAAAGTGCGGTGTCACCCGAAAATGCACGTCATTAAGTGTCTGAAGAGCACTCACAATCACTACCTAGGTAGGGTCAGCCGCATTCACCAGAATCACTCCGTCCGAGAAATGAGCGACTTTCGGTTCCCTACCGAGACACTAGCTAATGCCTGACGATGATGGAACATAGTGTCCCTTGAAAGGATGATCGAGATCTTTAGCAACTGGCTGACTCGAAAACGTTGGGCAAACTCTCAAAGCAGGGGGAGGAGGTTCGACTTTACCGAGGCGGGCGACGGTCACCTTCTTCTTGGGTATTAATCGTTAGGTCTTACCCTTTCCGATCGAGACCGAACGTACCATTCTTCATCTAGTTACGTGCCGAGTGGTCAGGAAAAGCAGGGAATGCACCCTTTTCCATCTCCCCACATAAGGGCTAATCTTAGCCTTCAAAAATGGAGAAGTACCTAGCTACTTGCGGGATCCCATCGGAGGGAGGAAGGTCCTCTTCTCCTCTCGAGTCGTCGGGGCCCGTCTTACTCCGCGGTGGTTTTACTCAGGAGCGAAATATCTAGGGTATTACCAGGCAAGTCAAAATTCCCTCCCGGAGAAGAGCCTGCGGGGGTACCTTCATCAACTTAAATCGGGAGACGCATCTATTTGGCCATTCTTCCCAAGAAGTCGGAGATCCCGACCAGTGAGTCTATGCCTGTGGTCTACTGGCAAGTGATTCGTCGTGGAGGTCCGGCAAACCGACCTCCAGTGGGAAAAAGTGAGGGGCGGCACACCGCCCCCCAACAGGGTCAGAAGTTGCGGGTGAAGGAAATGGCAGCATGACCCAATGGGCACACTCACTCTATGCCCATCTAAGGGGATTTGCCCTCTCCATGTTCCCGACTGGAGTGGGCGCCCTTACAACGCAGCAACTCTGAGGTTAGTGGCAAGGGGAAAACTTACACGTAGTGATAGGAGGAGGAAGGCCACGTCTCCTCCAGAAGAAATATGGAGAGATGTCCAGCAGAAGGTCTGTTCCTGAAGGCTGCAGCTCCCAAATGAGCATCCATGGAAGCAGGTGAGACAGAGTGAATCCCTTTAATAAGTCGCCTTTTGGGTCCATAAGACGGGGGTGATCTGAAGATCTGTCCTGTCACAAACTCAGAAACTGGACCCGAGACTTTATTTGGCCTAGACTCCAACAAATCAGTAAAGCCCACCCCCAGAGGCAGTACAGCTTTATGCAGCATAGAACGGCCGCGGGGAGGTGGACAGCCCATTAGGCTCATGGAAGGGGTTAGTGGGGTAAAACCGACCTCTCCAATAATCGCGCCCCAACTCCCAGGGCCCCTCAAGCATGTTCTCTTGCAACTTGAGGTAGCTGGTCAAGTCCTTATAACTAGATAGGAGAAGTAAAGAGGGGATACTCTCAAATAAATGGGTATATGGAGAGACAGGTGCAACGCGCCAGGTTCCCCAGGCCCTGTCAAAGAGTGCAAGTCATCTCAGTGAGCGAGATTTTCCCTATAGGCACTCGGGTCGGGGGGGACAAGCTCCTCCAGGTAACAAGTGAGACAGGCTATAGAGAGTACACCCCTGCTGGTCAGAATTGAGTTAGGATACTAGTGAATATACGTAATATTGAAAATAGTGGAAGATATAATGCCGCAGGTGTTGCAAATAGTGAAGTAGAAGGGTGTACTACTTGCTGCTTGCTATTGCTTCACGAATTGGCGGTAAGATAGGTAATCGATGGCAATTAGGTGCTATATTCTGAGTACTGTCGTTTTAAAGCTACCTAAAAGCTCTTAACTATCTGTTGTCTCCACGGTATTAAATAAGTTTTTAACGTATAAGAAAAATTGCCGATGCTGCAGATCATAAAATCAAATTGGCGTTTATCTTTGGACCTGTTACTGAGCATTGCTAGTAAAAAAACAACGAAAAAGTATCTTAACAAGCCCCAATATAACAATACACCAGTCAATCGGCACAAGGAAATCCAGAGCTACAAACCACATAACAGTGATATAAAAAAACTATCAAAATGAAATTCCCCCTACTGTGACCTCGAATATCCTTCAGTAAATTGTTTCCATTGAAACACACTACAGGTATAGCGAAAAATTAGCTAAACTTCTACAGTAATAAATCTTACACAAATAACTCATAAATGCATACTAGTGAATAACTATCAACAGTTGGGAATAGCTTATGCAAAGATCTACTGTTCAACTAAAGAGATTAATATTTAAAATGCGAGGTTTTCGTCAGTAATGGCAACTAGTAGACTTTTCAAACACTCGTTAGTGCGCCTATATGTATCCGGGTTAATATTTTGGCACTCTTTCAAGTGGCCATATAATTTCATGTAGGTTCATGAAGATTTGGGACTTCTAACTTTCTGAACCAAAAAGAATTCATTGGTTTCAAAAAAGGAGATTGAATGGACCATTCTTAAACGTTATCTCCCTGTTGATCGTCTTTATAGTTTCTTTCAAAATATAGTTTGGGATGGACAGAGGTCAGTTTCTAATATCTCTGGGTAGTTTGGTCTATCTATTGTTTCCTAAATTATATGCAATTACTCAAAACTTGACAACTGGTAATGTTCTTTTAGAAATGGTTGGTACCATTTCCTTTTTCTCGGGATGTGGTTCTCGGCGCTCTTGCTAAAAAGTTCAATTTTTTTTGTCATAGTTAGCACACGTCCTCTCGAGGCTTATTGAGGCAATAATGGTAGGAATTAATTATATTCCTCAAAAGGCTTTGCCTTCAAATGAGGATTCTTCCTTGCAGTCCAAGAGTCGAAGAATTTCTCTCAACTATCGTCCTCAACCTTTCCGCGACAGTTCACACGATACGCCTGAGGAATCAATGCTTTGAACATTCTCCCATGACATCCTGTGTGCGGGCCGTTTATTGAAATCTGTAACTCTAATTCCAACCACGATCTGATATTCATCCTGTTCAATGATGTCATAGTATTTTCATGGAAAATAGATAATCATAAGTACGGGTATTAGATTGATGGAAGGACGTGTTAACTAATTAAACAAGGATGAGTTATATTATCTCCTTATGGCATCCCTATCCAAGTTGGCACTTAGTTTGTTACTTGAGTCAGGTATCTTATACACATTTTCAATTTTCCTATCATCACTTTATTTATAAACCTTTATTTTAGTCTCACTGGCAAAAATGGCCTCGTTGTTATCTGATAGAAAACTAAAAATTGCCCTAGATTTTCTAGATTTAACAAAATCTGCTCCTCTTATTGGCATTACAATTTGTCATTATTGAATAGTTGTGGAAATGGTCTTTGTATGAGGAGCGGCAAGATTCTGCTCAATAGATCAATCACCACTTCGCAGACACCAAAATAAAGTTAAGGACTACAATGGTGAAACGGGTTTAATCCAAATGAAGCGCAGAAGATATTATCCACGCCATGACAAAATGCATCGAGAGTTACGTGACAAACTGCAACCCCCTGGACACTCCGAGTTCCTGCTCTTCGTGATCGCCCCTTGGATGATGAACTTAAAGCAGAAGGGCGTAGGAAAGGAAAATGCTGTCAAAAAAGAAAGCGTCAGAGCGGTAACGAGAATCGAACCTCTCTCTCCGTTTCCCTGAGATCAATGGACGGGAGACCTAATCCATTCATTTATGGCCGCGCCTAAAACGGTTCACAGTAAACCGTATAAACGTAGGCTTCGCGCTTGCAACGTAGCAAAATAAATATTGCATGAATCCAAAGGTGATTTGGGGCCTCATTTAATTGTCCAAACGTTTCTTCTTTCAAAATATCCTCTTCACGATTTGAAAGGACAAATATGCGCTTTCTAAAACAAACAACTTCCGAAGTCTTCATGCGATTCGTTGCTCTTAAATATCGACTAATTTCTTGAGCAAAGAGGCTTTGAAGATTTTGACGGGGGTTTAGCATCCTCACACGTGGTCAGGTCTATCCATGCGCATAAAAGAATAGGTGAGAGGGGAGGGGGGGGCATGAACAGATAAAGTAAAACAAATGAAAAGAGAATTAGCAAAAAAATATGGATGAAAAGAGATATCAGAGCAAATGTGATCAACACTAAATGATGTCAGCGGTAGGGAGCATTTGAACCCGCCATGAACAAATTTGAACAAATTACAGGTTCAAAGTAGAGCCCCATTTTGGGGTTGGATGAATATGTGATCAAGAGAGGATTTTGCGCCAGAGCTTTATACAAACTACTGCATGAAGCGAACTTCAAAGTGGACTTATAATACTGACCAAACTGACACTTCGAGAAAATACCCCATTTTGCATGACTTAGAACAAGCACAAGGATAAGTTGGGGGGGGGAGGAGCTGGAAACTCCTCTTTCCCATCTCGATTAAATGCCCTGAGAGAGGGGCTAGGGTACTTTACACCCACCCGTTGGTTGGAACTTTTTCTGTCGTATGAGGCAACTCCGCCAGATTCTGAAGGAGGTTCGTAAAGGAAGTAAAAATGTGTGAAAGATACATAACTCGAAACACCTAAAGAGGAGACTACTGAGTGAGAAAGATCCCCTAGTTTGATATGGATGGCAGATCCCACCTGAATAGGGGTGAAGGTGGGGGTGCAATAAATCTTTATGGTTAAATACGAGTGGATTTAGTGGTAATTACGTACCGTTCGATCCCTTTTCACCTTCTCTCGCTAGGGTTTCTTCTCTGGGGTGGCTTCCCCCTTTATTTTTAGGGCATTAGGGAACTTTCCTTTTAATGCCGCCATTAATTCCTGCTTCTCGAAAGGTTGAACCGAGAGAGTTGCGAGGAAGAGGACTTGATAAGATCTTTCGACCGCATGCAGGAGGTGCTATAACAGATAGGCCTTGATAGACTTCGGATGAGAGCGTAGCAAAATGAAGGCTCTATCCACCGCCCACGCAATATGCGAAAATGAACAACATAATAAATAACAAGTATGTGGATAAATGATCATACCTAAAAATTTCGATAAAGCTGAAATAATAGTAAGATTTCGATAAATAGATTTTGTTAAATTTATTCAGTTAGAAAAGTGCATAGGATAAATGTCAAGAATAGCGAACTCAAAATTAATCAAGTCAAAGAAGAGTGAGCCCAGTGTGAATAAATATCAAGGAAATAAAAAGTTAAACATAGAGCAGGCTCGTTATATTGATGAAATAATAGGTGAGGATAGATAGATCCCTTTAATATTCATCCCCTAATGTAGCCAATTTAACATCCCTCCCCTCCAAAAGGTTTGCCAATTGACTACTTATCATCTAACCTAATCTTTGGGTTAGGATGGGTATCCAACTCGACAGAAAGTCTCACTTGCCCACGTATGTTCTTCTTAATCCAATTTTCTTCCTCCAGCAATAAATACATTAGTCCAAAAGGCCTTAAGTGAAGTCTAGATTTGCCCCAAACAGACCCGGTTCTTATGGGTGTCGTGTTCTTTTGGAGTTTTCAATTTTTGTTTTTCCATTTCCAAGCAAACACATTTGCTTGTTTTTTGAGGTGGATTTGAAACACTTCATTTTATTTAGGACAACCTGGAGTAGATACTCCATAAGCAGAGGAAGAAGGACCGTCTGGAACGTGTTCTCACCTAATTTGACCATGTTAGCAATAGCCGACACAAAGGTACTGTGTTCATTATTCTTGATATGATCAAGTTTATCTAGTTGTTTTTTTTTTAACTTATCAATAGCATCGTTGTTTTCTACTGTAGTAGGAAGCAAGTTCCAGTACTCTACTATTAGGTAGGTGAAGAAGTTCCCCACCAGAATGGTATAAAACCGCAGCAACTCCGACTTGCACGCGTGGTTCCGTGTCTTATTCTGGTTCAGAGGTTCTATCTTCCGAAGATCAATATTTTCCACCCTCTGGTCAATGGATTTCAAATGAAAGGGACCCCAACTCTCGCAGACGAGTCGATAGTTCCTATTCATATTCTATGTGGTCAGTTTAATACCCTGGGCTTACACCGTTTCCAAGCGATCGATCTTCTTTGAACATGAGGAATATGGATCAGAACTGCATTCTGAATGGGTATGAGCAACGATTTAGAAAGTTTTAATGCCCTTTTATTCCAGAAATTGAATTGCCTCCTTATGTAGCCTAATAGGCGGTGGTCTTTCTCCCCAACCTCAACGCACTGCTTGGAGAAAGTCCTTCAAATATTTGCTAATCAGTGCTTATATTTGGCCTTTTGTCGCGTAATCGAACTCGGGATTCGCGTAGTCGATAGGCATTACCTACCATTTGTCCAAGTTGAAAGGCATCTGCCACATATCAGACCATTCCCCTAATTGATGTACAGTAGGTCAACTTGAATCCATTACACGTCTTCAACCGACGCTATACACCCACCTAGTTTTGTCCACAAACTTGGCAATTCTGCTCATCAATCCTTTATCAAGATCGATGATCGCTATTGGTCGATCATCAGTCATATACCTGGCCACCCACCAAAACACTCTATCGCTTGTCCGAAAACCAATTAATTCTCTATCCATTTTGTCATTTTACCTCTAATCCCTAACAAGTGCATCTTAATCATTAGCTTCCTGCCGGGTACTTTATCGAACGACTTTTGGAAGTCCAAGGAAAGTATGCTCTCTGCTCAGAATCGGTCGAGCACGGACCTCAGGCATAACCTCTTTTGACGAAACCCATGTTGGGAGTCCCTGATCAAGTTATTCGACTCCGAGTGTTGCATAATTAGAGACAGTAAAATTTCTTCCAGTAGTTTAGCAACTACATAGGTCAGATTTATGGGCCGGTAGTTGCTCGTATGATGGGATCTCCTTGGCGAGTAGAGGGGCAACCTCGTCCTTAAGTAGCTGTGGCAAAGATCCATCGGATCACGGCGAATTGGACACGTTTAGCTTTCTCAGCTAACATAGTTGCGACCTCTTCAGCAACTGAATTCAATGTATTCAATTCCTCTAGAAAAGTGGCTTTTGTTTTCAAAACTCATATTGGGCATTGGAACTTCGTCATCCCTCTTTTTTAATTACCGATGAGAAGTTATCATCGAGCACATAGGGGTAACTTCAAGAATCGAGTTTGAGAGGGGCTCGTCATGGTCTCTAAGTGAGGCGATACGCTGGCGTAGTTCATGCTTTCTGGCTGTTTATGAAGTTTATTAACTTCTTCGGGTTCTCTTCGTGAAGAGAAGACACACGAAATTCTTTATTACGATTTGCATCCTTCACCGGATGGCAAAGCGGAGTGTAGGTGTCAAGGTTATGAAGCCTAAGACTTGTCGCGTTCGTACCTATGATTCCGATTCCACAGTTGCACCATTTCGGCTAGTACCTGGCGAGTTTAGCCGATTTCGTTGATACAAACTTACCCTGCTGAGCCTTGAACTATTGACATCTGTCTCCAGTCTCAACGCCGTCCAACGGGGTGGACTCCAAGAGCGCAACCTTGTCTGCTAAAATCAGCCACTCTAAAGTGCAACTTCTTGGTCCCAGTACCTTCCAGTTTATGCGAGGGTACTTTGACAGAGAACCTCATTATGCTGTGGCCATTGCTCACCACAGATATTGGTCCACAGTCATGCCTGAGACAAGGTTGTCCTCGGTAGTAAAGTTTAAATCTCGTGTTGTTCCCTATCGTTAGCTCATGGATGCAGTTAATTAGGTAGCTATCACCAACGAAGGAGGGGTATTCACCCATTTGGCCAGTTGTTCGTACTGGTACACATCTACCTCAGCTGTCCTATGTGGAGGTCGGTCACAACTATGATCCTGCATGTGGCGGTGTAGAAACAAAAGAAAAGAGAAAAAGAGAGGGATGGCATCTGATAGTGTAGGGTACCATAATTTCCAATGTAATTAATCGTGCTACAAACCATTGTGAAAATTTGCAATAATTCTTTGTTGTTAAAGTATTAAGACTTCGTAAATAAAACGATTGCAAAGTGGCATAAGGGGGATCGATGTTTGCACATCTGGAATGGTCCTTAGATACGAACTTGCACCCGGACATATAACGACATATAACGCGCCCTTCTAGTCCCGGGTGTCACAAGTAATCCCATTTTTAGAGTGCTCGGATTATGTACGTAGCGCAGATTTTCACTTCCCTAATTTCACCGTTTCCTCTCTGTTAAGCTTCTTCATAGCCTGCAGGAAAATTAAGTCTTTCTGTTTTCTGATAGGTTGATATAGGAAAGGTTATGAATAATTGGGAGAGAGGGGCTCAATTTTTTCCTCTTATCCTCCCCCCCCCCTCACCTTCTTTCAAAGGACTTTAATAAATTCGTACTTGTCATTTTGGGGGGCGCATTTACTCGATATCTCACCAGAGCGTTGATTTAATTAATCCCATCTTATAATATTGCGAAAATCTTTCCTTAATCTCCTTTATCAATTTCCTCATCCACTACGGATGTGTGTGTCCAGACGGATGAAGGGGGGGGGGGAGGGGGTCGGCAGTTATGCGAACTTATGCGCACTCAACCCCTGACGAAAAGCACAGGAAGGCTCATCATGGTTCCTCGGTCACGTGACATCGTCCCAGTGACGTCACCGCGAGATTTCCTAAGCCCCCTCTCCCCCAAATATACATAGGCGCGAGGAGGGCGGGGGGCGGGGGCATGGTTACACCGCTCGTGGTTGTCATAAATGCAGCCCCGAGCGAAGTCAAAGGGGCAAACAAGTATTCGAATACCGAGCGATGACTACAAGTGTCTCTACAACAAAGTTCTTTTCTTGGTGTAGAGAAAGAATGAGAGGTGCGATGTTAAAAAGGGGCGAATGATGATAATTATTAAAAAGAAAGTGGGATTATCGGAGAAACAAGAAAAAGAAGACGAGAATCGAAGGGTATGTATGAGTGAGCATTGCGAAAACCGTGTGCGTAAGAGTATTATTATTGACAAACTGGCAAAACTTAACGAGGGCATGTTCACACAGCTATGGCAGTAGGAGAGAGGGAAGAAGATATGGAAGAATGAGAAAAGGATAAAAGAGCATAAAAGACAATCGAGTGACAAGGACTGATCTGGATAACGCCACTCAACCTGAAATATTGAGACGCAGAGAACGACGTATTTCAAAGCACCAGGAAAAAGGTCGTTCCAAATGAGGGCACTCGAAAGTTCGAACTTTAACCTCACAATGGGGTCAATGTGGCTGCCTGGTCATGTTTTTTTTTGTGTGTATTCCGACGGAGGGTATGGGGGCTAAATTCGAGGATTCTCGTTTCGTCTTCGACACGAATTTGTTGCTCTCCTAACCTTCATTCTTCCTCTTTGCGTCTCAACAGCATCTGGCAATTACCGTTTGGCACTACATTTCATAGAATGATTTTCCAGGAGATCAGCCAACCTTAGTTGCCATAATTGCAAATATCTGAACTCCTTACTGCTACTGCTATTAACTAGAAAGCACTTGAGAACCCAAACCTCCGCCAGCGCCATTGTAATAAAAACTCCAACGATCACGAAATAGTTTCCAAACCAAGGCAAAAGCTTATTATAGTGTTCATCTGAGACACATCACCATTGACTAAAATACAACCATAAATGTTTATTCGCATAAAATAGAAACATTCAAATCATAAAGATTAGCCCATACAAAAAGCAGTATTACATTTTGTAAGAATAACCATTAGATTCAAACTTCTAAGCATATTGTGAGTTACCAACAAAGTTATGATTTTCCGTACTGGCGGATGAAATAAGGATTCCTCCTACTCTGGATAATCCATAGGTCAAATTAACTAACACCCTATAAATTTCTTGACCCTGGAAACCTACCCGTAGCATGAGGACTCGGTGTCAATCTTTACTAGTTTGTGAATTATCAACAAAAAGCTGATTTTCCTTAGTGACAGATTCGGATCTTGTATTCGTTCAAATGATATGGCAGAACCGCTATCATATTCGTCCAAATAATATGGCAAATTCGGATATCGTATTCGTTCAAATTATATGGCAGATCTGGATATCGTATTTGTCCAAATAATATAACAGGTGCGGATATCGTATTCGTCCAAATAATATAACAGGTGCGGATATCGTATTCGTCCAAATAATATAGCAGAACCGGATAGCGCATTCGTCCAAATAATATGGCAGGTCCCCATATCGGATTCGTCACACTAATATGGCAGATCATCATCTTGTATTCGTCCAACTAATGTGGCAGATATGTATCTTGTATTCGTCCAACTAACATGACAGATTTGCATCTAGTATTCCTTCAAATAATATGGCAGATCTGACTCTCGTATTCGTCCAAATAACATGGCATATCCGGATATCGTATTCGTCCACATAATCTGGCATATCTGCATCTCGTATTAGTTCAAATAATATGATAGATCTGGATGTCGCATTCCTCAACTAATATGGCAGACCCGCATATCGTATTCGTCCCCAAAATATGTCAGATCCGTATATTGTATTCCTCCAAATAATATGGTAGATCTAGCTCTCGTATTCGTTCGAATAGTATGGCAGCCCCGGGTATCTTATGCGTCCAAATAATATGGCAGAACCGCTCTCGTATTCGTCCAAATAGTATGGAAGACCCGGGTATCTTATTTGTCCAAATAATATGTCAGATCAGAATCTCGTATTCGTCCAAATAATATGGTAGATCCGGATCTCGTATTCGTTCTGATAAAACTCTTCACCTTTAACAGATAGACAAATTTTATTCTATGTTTACTAAATCTACATATCAGCTACACATTAGTGGCACTCCTATGTTGCTACCACTTCCAATAACTATACTGAACTCGGCAAAAATTGTCCCTCCAAATATATATTTGGATTTCACAGATCCGGGGCGAATGGTATGTTCGTATATAGAACGTCATAAGAGGCCCATTCCTGCGTATTTTTAATTTTAATAGTCCATTATTTTTTTTATTATATGGAGAAAAAATGTGAGAAAATTACCCTATCTCGTAATATTAAAGTGAATAAGTGATCCAGCTAAAATCCGGAACTGGATCAGCCCCCAAATCTAATAAACTCTTCCGTGCCCGAAGACCAGCCAGCCCCCCCCCCCAACAAAACTTTATCGAAATCCATCAATGTACACAAACAGAGACGGGCGATGATCACAAAACCTTCAACAAACTCTGTTGGCGGTGGTAATATGATAATAATTCGGGGTCTCCACACCTCTTAATATGGGAGTGGCGGTGCCTAGTTTTGCTATGTGTATTTATGTGTTCGAGGCACACCATAAATACCGGCATCCTTCAAAAACTTCAATGAAACTCGAATTAACACATAAAGTTATTAGAATTGACAAATGATTCATTATAAGTTAATTTTAAAGAATATTTGTGGAAGAAGCGATTTTTTTCTGTTTTATTTTCATTTTTTACAATTTCTTGAAATAAAGAGTGTTCCATAAAGAGCGCCGAATTTGAATTGGGCGAGACTTTTGTGTTTTGAAGTTTGAAGGCATGTTTTTATCATGTTTGATCTCTCTTCCCAGAAATAGTTTTTTTTTATTTGTTTTTCAGAATACTTGTGTTCAGTGCGTCACGGTTCAGTTTACAACTGAGCAGCGCGTTCTCATAGCGGATATTTTACTAAAATTGATAAACTGCGACGGAAACAGTTCGAACACTTCGTACCATTTTGGGAGAAATGAAGCACTCGACGATTCTACGATTCGCAGACTAACTGTCGATGTTTAAAACAACTGGTTCAGATGTAACGGCCAATTCGCCCGGGGGGGGGGGGGGGGAATTGTTGTTTGTCGGACAGAGCCACAAATTGATTTGGCCTCGTAGCCGAATCCTGAATCATCTAGCTTCTTTTTGACTTTTTCCACCTTCGTTCAGATGACTTTGCGGAAGTCTGAAATCTCCTAGTCTGTCCTTCCGGTGTGGATTTCAAGGACTAAAGGCCTCTTTCACAAATTAGATGATTCAACATTTTCCAGTCAATTATTCTGAAAATAAAGCAAAAATGGTTATTTTTTTTAAGAAGAAAAAGACAGACCAATGTAAAAAGTATGCGCAAAATTAGCAGTTGAAAATTGCCAAAGAATACCTTCCCCACTCTCCACCCCAAATGGTCCTTGGGTCAGTCAGTTATAGTCTTATAGGTACTATACTAGTACTTGTCCTTCTTGCTCTTTCATAGTATTGTAGGTCCTACAATAGTCTGGTTTCTCTTTAGTCTTTTAAAGACATGTAGTTCATATACTAGTCAGAAGAGAGAGACGGCCGAGGTGAAACTAAAGTTACGTACCAGCGCGCCGCGACTGTTCCCATGGACCCACCACCCAATGCAGCGACGGCTTCAGGTCGCTTTCTGTCGTCTCCGAATTGGCCGCACCGCTATTTGATGAAGCGCTCGCCTGCGACCTACAGTGAAGACTGCGTTGTCCCCCAGACTGTTCGGCACATTCTTGTTGAATGTCCCAGTGTGGGCGATCACAGCGCACGTTGCCTGTCGAGGTACTGGGACGAGCGGAGTCGCTACCGCTTGTTCCTCTTACTTAGGACGAGTTCGTTCGCACAGACTTGTATGTAGACTATCTGACCTTTTGGAGGAGGGTGGCCTCCGTTTTATTTGACTCTCTTTTGTGTTGGTCGCCAGGGGGAGGCGGGCCGGCACCCCGACGCTGGAGCGTGATTCCTTCTTTGCTTCTAGCCTAGCATTAGTCTGTTAGATGATTACAGAGACTTATGCCCTAGTATGCAGTCGCCAGATGGGCGCTGAAAAAAACCATGCACTAGTTCCCTTTTCGTCCTTGGTATTTAAGTCTTGTATCTCCTATACTAGGCCTCGTTCGTGTTCTTTTATATTCTTGTATGCGTTATATTAGTCCGTTATTCTCCCTTGGCTTTATATCTTGTAGTTCCCATACCAGTCCTTGTCACCGATTTTTATTCGCCTATAGGTCCTATACTAGTCATTGTACTTCTTTGTCTTTATAATCTTGTAGGTCCTATACTGAATGCGGGCGCCTTCGTTGGATTGCCTCTTCCTATATTGCATAAGCAGTCCTATATCCTTCCGTCTGGTGTAGTGGTCAACGCCCTTGACCGGCAATCGCTGGGGTGGCTGTTCGAATCTCCGTCCGGTTTTTTTTTTAAGCTGACGCTATTTACTAAGGGGAGTTACCGTCGTGTCTGGCCAGTTGGGGCCTCGCCCTGGCTGGCGTCCGCCTGAAACCAGCAAACCTTTTTCTTTATTTCTATGATATTTAATAAGCGACTTCTTTTTATCTCAGTTCCATCCTCCCCCTCCGCGCATCGAGGGTTGCTTGACCCTCACCGACTTATCCAATGAGTCATCCTGGGACCACTTCAGTCTGCTTGGAAGGGCGGGGCGCGCCATGAGGTTGCTCACTTTCACTCTGCATCTCCCCCCCCCCGCCCCTTCAAGGTCCCTTACATCTTCCCCGTCCGGCAATCTACCTTGCCTCCAGAGTCAATCTACTCACGTATGTAACCTTCCACGTTTTCTCATCACTAACTTTACCACATTTTTTAATAAACCTTTTTTTAATATATATTTTGATTTTCGCTTATTTTTAAATAAATCTCCCCTCCCCCCAAAACTACCGATGTAGGGAGTGTCATAGTGTCAACCAAATCTGCTATTTTTTCGAATCGGCATCAATTTTTGTTTTTTTACCATCTGCCAATTTATCATTAATAACTGATATCTCCATTTTTATCAATCTATATCGCTTCTTCCTTTTGATTTGATTTTTTATCCGTTCTTTCTTACACTTAAATTAAGTCATCCATCGTAAAACATTTCCCCTTTATTTCCTAAATTAATTTACGATGAATTCATGTTAGGAATCACTTTTACTGTTGAATGCCATTAAAAACGATCATTTACTTTCATATTACTAGTTTTATTAGTATTTCTTAACTTTTATAAACGAATACTTCTCGTATATTTACTTATTTTTTTCCTATTATTACTCATGGTCGAATGGCGCATTATTGTTACGCAGGTGCGAATGTCGAGTAACAATGTTATACTAGGCCAACCCCTAAGATGAATGTTGCAAAATTGCTAAATAGTTGAGCATTTGTCATAAGTTTTAATGTTGTGAATCATCTTAAACTAATTTGCGATGTCTGAATATTTTTTATTAATTTAAGTATTGCGCAAATTTAAATTATGCTTGCAATGCCTATCGGCATCAGCTTCTGGAAATGTGATCAATTATAAATATAATTTTTGCATTATATAAATAGAATAATTCTTTTCAATTAAAATATATTATCATTATCATAATCACTTCACTAACTCTATAATTTAAGAAGGTTTTTTTTTGGAGTATTTGAATAATAATTTCATCTTAGTTTGGTTATGACTTGTTTTTTTATCAAAGTTATTTCTAATAATTCTTTTATAATATCCCCCCAAAAATGGTGATTTCAGAAATAAATATAAGTATCGAAATTTTGTGAAATTTTTTAAAACCCAAAGAATTACAAATGGTGAGGTTCAGAAAATTTATTTTTATATATCTTTTTCTATAACTATATTTTAGCAACATATTATTTTGAAAGGGGGGGGGAATTTAGTTTAGAGTTCCTTTTTAAAATTATTATAATTGGCGAAGTTGAGAAAATTTCTAAAAATTTAACCATGGCTGCTTTTTTTTTTAGATTTTAAATTTTAATCTTAGTAGCGAAGCGCAAGCTCCCCCCGTAGGGAAGAGTGGCGAAACCATTGCCTGGTTTGATTTATAAAAAAGGAGTTAAATATTTTATTTTAATTAATCGCCACAAGCAAATTAACTGGGTGACTAAAGGGTTAAGGAGTAGTTTTCAACTTGGCACTTTTGAGTTCCTTGTTTTTGTGCGAATTTGCTCCAGGGGGCATTGAATTCCACGTAACACACACGATATTTGAGGTTGATGTAGGCGAGTACACTCCTTTCTCTTTTTTTCTGCCCGTCGTTGGATTGCGCAGCTTTCCCCCATTATTAAAACGCAGTTTACTGAGGCTTGGCTTCCCCAAGCAAGCAAAATGACTCACCTGAAGAGAGTCAATTCATTTCAGGGTGACGTCATTCCCTTACTCGTATCCGCTTGCGCGCGCTCAAATCGACGTCGAAGAAAGCCCAAGATAGAAAGAACAAGTTGCTACCTCGGCCATGTATTTTCTACGTATTTCCTCTTTCCATCATTTTCCGACGGAGTTGCCTTCGTTGTTTTTTGTTTAAATCATTTGAACAAATAAAATAAAAATCAAACTTGAATTTGGGGATGGAATAAGATAAATGTGTCTGTTTGTATGAATACGTGTATACTGGCGTTCCGCTCTGATGTGCGTCGGTGTTGGGAGAAAAAGGATGCAGCCGGCAGGCCACAGGCGGCAACCCTGCACTTCCCGGCCGTTCTGTGCGCGGGCTTACCTGTTCCAACTTGTCTCAGCCGAGCGCAGGTGAATGCTGGGTAGTGCGTCAGGTGGCTACGCGCTATTTCAGGATCAGACTCGATCACAAGATCCTCGCAACACTCGTCTCCTTTGTCTTTTGACGAACTGGAGCTTCTATTGCACTCCATTACGATGTGATGAAAGAATGACAAATTGGCACTTAGTCGTGTAATTTATCATACGAATTTCATTAGTTGGGTCGTGACTCAGAGTGGAACCCTCGAAACCTGAGATAATCGACCAATCAGAAAGGATTTAAATACCTGTTTACCACCTCGCGGTACAACTCAGTTTTATGCATTGCTGTTCACTGGGAATAAAAGTAAGCAAAAACGAGAAAATACAATTCGCTTTATTTATTTTTAATAAAGGCAGCGCACTACTATAAAGTTGTTAAGGAAGGAAGAATCAAAATCTACCCTAATCTGTTTACTAATTTGCAGATTGAAGAACAAATAAATGACCATCAGACAAATTAAGGAATCAAACTTGACATATATATCCTACTCATTCGCCGTATCCTTCCTTATACATTTCGGAGAAAAAATTTATTCCCTTCCGTGACACTACTTTTAACGAGCTGACAACTTTAATAGGAAACCTCCTTCTGTTTACGCTGAAGCTCATAAAATAACCCGATAATGCCTATCTATGCTAATGCATTTATAGAAAAATTATAGTAACCATTGTTACTAAATTAATCTTTTCTATTTTAAAAATTCTACACTGAGAGAAATAGGATTAGTTATTCTTATAACGATTTCCTTAATTCTTAATAAATGGTCATAGTTCTGAGAAATATTTTTGAGAACAGTAACGAGCGAGTTCTTGTCATTACAGAGACTGACAAGTTTTGTTTCAATTATCATGATTTGTCTCTTATTCATTTACTCACTTCTCCAATACTCTTATTTCCTCCTTTGCGTACCTGCCTTTATGAATCTTTCGCTAAAGAAATTAATGGATACAGGACCGTTGTCACGCACATACTTTAACCCAACTCTTCAGTCTACATGTGGGTTTAAGCGTGTGAGTGGGTGAAAGAACAAGCCCAGACTTGCATTGCCACCACGGACCAATAGATGCTCGCTACGTCAGACGTCGGGTCGTGTCGGCTCTTGCACGCCTGTCCCAAAGGCTTTCATGGGCGAAGAATTTCCACCCCAATTTTTTTCGACTGGGCCTCAATATCCTCTTCTGCGTACCTTGGAATGCGGGGTGGAGCAAGGACGGGACAGGGTGCACTTCAAGAAGTAGGGGCAGCATCGGGAGAGATGTATTAATATGTAAGGGGTTCAGGCTGCAAATTGTTGCAAAGCTCCTGGAAATGACGGGGCGCGGGGGTCAAACTAGGAGTGACGAGAACTTGGGTTTGAAGTCCGCAGCACAGAGATTGTTGATCAGGGGGTCTTTGTTAGTTCGTATTTTTTAGTACCTGTGTTTTGCGTACGATTCTGTTCCTACAGATAACGTGCCCTACCCACTCAGATATTCAGAGATGACGAGCTCTATTATCCCTCTTTTATCATTTACCCCTTTCGGCCTCTTGTTTCTTTCATGTTTTTACCTACCCCTATTCTTTCTACCTTTAAAATTCCCTTCTTGGTTACTCCAGATTGTTTGCATCCAAAAATAAGACCATCCCGTACCTAAGAACGAGCCAAGGCGCTCGTAAATAAATGGGTGAAGTTAGGGGAAGGCAAAATGAGCGCAGGAAACATAGCTCGAGTATACTATTCGGGATACCTATAACCGAATGGAGCACAACGTCACATGGACCTGTTTCCTGTAATGAAACCTGAGTCCCATCGAAGGGCTATTATGTACATGGTGGTCATAATATTGCTCAGATAATTTGCGGCCACCCTGTACGTATTGGACGTAACAGTATTCCTTGCTTGTTATACAGAATAAGTTCAAAACATGCTACAGTTTGACTTATCAGAGCCATTTCTCTCACAAGAGAGAAGCGCGAGCCGAGCGAAAAGTCAATTCTTCCAGATAACACTTATCGAACATTGTGTATGTTCGTGTGTGTGTCGACAAAGTCCGCAACATGTTTGGACTCGCCATAACAAATGGATGATTCATGTTCAGGGCATGTACTCATTTGTGGTGAGGAGTAAACGTTTGTTTTTAATCTATAAATGGTAATTTTTTATAGGTTTGCAATAATGGTGAAGAAATTGATGTTAGTGAAGTTAATTAAATTAGGTTTGCGCAAGTCAAGCGAATTAACGAAAAACATTGGCGCTAAGAATTAATCAGTTGTACTATATAAAGAATTTACTAAATAATTACGTCACACTTTCAATTAAAGAATAGTAAAGAAGCTAAATTTAGTCTCTTACATGAACCCTCGAGCACGCACTTAGTAGTAGTGGGACCCGTCCAGTAACTACGCACACACGCGAATCCGTCTAAGGACATCTTTATGCACTTGTTCTCACATAATAGTGTACACGGCGATGACTTCCGTTCCTGGCATTAGAGATTAAGCGATTAGCGATAAACCTAAATCTATTTATGAGGGGTTTTTTTTACGCATGACAACACATGATGAACCTTATGGAAGTATGCGAAGGTCCGGGGTCTACCCCTTTCTCCACTTCTCTACATCGCTTTCCCATTTATTTCTATTTCCTTTATTCTGTTTCTTTATTGGGTACCCTCCGTCCCCCCTATCACCCTATATCGACAACATATCAGCCTCCTCTCACTTTCTTTATTCTCATTATTCGTTTATTTTTTCTTGATTCATTTTTTCTTATACACGGTAACTATTAGGCACTCTCCCTACCCTACCCACCCTCTACTTACAGCAGGGTCGCCATTTTTAGTCACGAGCGACTCTACATTTGACTATGGCATCGGTCGGTTCGTTTTGCTTTTTTTTTTTGTAATAACATCGTAACTATTCGGCTGATCCTAACGAAATTTGAAATCCTTATGTTTTAAATTCTCTTTCGAAGGATATAATTACCAAAGTCATCCCAAGGTTAGCCGGGGAATTATTTGGCAATATCATCATAACTACTCGGCCAATTCTAACGAAAATTTTAAACCCTTATGTTATTTACATTCTCGTTAGAAGGATATAATTACCAAGGTCCTCTCATGGTTAGCGCGGGAATTATCTTTTGGGGGCAATAACATCATAACTTTTCGGCCAATTCTAACGAAATCTGAAACCTTTATGTTGTTTTACATTTTCAGTCGAATGATATAATTGAGAATGTCCTCCAAAGGTTAGTCCTGGAATTATTGAGAGATTTGAAGGTCGTAAGGTCATAAATCAGAATAAGTGGGAACACGTGACTCTTGTTCCTTCCTTTCTGTGATTATTCACTCTTTCTCTTTATGCATTATTATACTACCTCTTCTTTATTATTCCTTCCACCCCCATTCGTTTCTACTTTATACTATAATTCACGCCTTCTTCCCTATATATATATATATATATATATATATATATATATATATATATACAGTTAAATTATTTAAATATTAAATACATGAGAAAAATGTATTTAGTATGTAAATGTATTTAGATACATTTTTAAATACATTTCAAATACATGATATATATATAATGACAATCGATAAGGACCATTGATATCACAACAAAAACAATATCCATTAAAAAAATTTTTTAATTATAATTACTAATGAAGGAAGTTCCATAGAACGAAATTTCAGTTAGCTATTTATATAATCATTACATTTAAGTAATATCAGTTGCTGAAATGTTTCGTAAGATAAAGAACTCCGTTTTGGAGATAAGGTCAACAATCCTCCTAAAGAGAAGAGCCGTTTCACAGGAGCTGAAGACGAAAGGGTGGGGGTTGTATTAAATAAATAACTTTTTTATGTTTGGATATCTATCTAAACTTTGAAGTGTTTTATTGGAATCCTGAAGTTAACTGAACAATTCTAAATCTGCAGTTGATCGTGTTTGAGTGGGTTTTGTAAATCCAAAATAATCATCACTGTCCGATACACCAATGGATGATTCAGCTTCGGGTCCCTCTGCTAAATTCTCAATCACTTGAATCATAATATTTTAACAATCTCGGTGGCTTGAAATGTCCCATGAAATACTGATATCTAACCAGCCGAATTTGAAGAATGGATGGCTTGTTGATGCAATAATGGCATCTGTAATGCTGGTTTCATTTGCCAAGGTCAAATAAGATTGGTAGCGCTTTCCAAAGCCCTTAGTGACTGCACTTAGAAGAGGCTGGCAAAGTTTCAGAGAACGTGACTGAAGACTCTTCAGTTTTTTCTCCACAGTGAGCAAGGTAGGGAGGGAGCAATCAATTGCCACTGCAATAGGAGCCAAAACTGAGACATGCTCCCCAAGAAATTCAATTTCGTGACTTCTGAACACTGGAAGTTCAAGGGACGTCATGAGTTGATGTAATTTGTCCTTGTATTTTAAAAGTAATGGCAATGCATCAAACAGAGAGTTCAACCTTGTAATGCAAGGCACCTTTAATGAGCAGTTGATAACAGTTTTGATAATCTCTGCTGATTTTGGACGACAGCTTTTGTTCCATAATGGTGAGCATTTCACCATCGCAGCATGATTGATATTTGCAAATGAAGATATTTTCAGTGCCTGTTTTGCATTAGTTGTGGCGACGAGACTGAGTCTGTGTGAAACACAGCACACATTCTAGGGCGGCTGAAGCTGCATGAGTTAGACAAAAGGTTTTCTTCCTGATCTAAGGCAGTTCTCATTAAGAAACTATCCTCCAACTCGCGCTCACCCTGATCTTCTTCACCTACCTGGATTCCATCTTCTGAATCTGTGGCCACATTTGCAGCAGTGACTGCAAATTCATTAAATGCTTTAACAAAATTAGAGCCGTTATCAGTTTCGGTGGTAGTGATTTTCTGCAGGGGAATGTTGTATTCATTGATGATATTCTCCATATGTTCAGCAATCTTGATGTAGTTATGTTCTCCTTTGAAGCGACAGCATGCCAATACTCCACTGTGACGGACAAGAGCAGATTCCTCAAGCTGAAAAAAATATGAAATAACAGTTCAATGTTTGTCTCATAAATGTTTCCATAAATTTTACATATTAATATAATCGAGATAAATTCCACCAACAAATAGGTCTGCTTTCAGCCAAGAGCTGATAACTCCCCAACTGTAAAGATATTTTCAATTTCATATTTCATATACGCAATGAACTGTAACGGCCAAAGAACTACGGTGACGAGTTGACCAAATATCTGCAGTAAGACATAAGTAAGAGGTGGTGTCTAGTTTATTCTTCAGTAAAGCTCTTGTCACTTTCTCTTCTTCTATAGGATTTCGGCCTAGCGTCAGCCTTGAAATGACGTCAACTGAAGAATTTAGACCTGCGGTAGTGGAATGTGTGATTTATTGTGAGTGAAATTGATTTTCACAGTGAAATGAGAATATATGGTATGCACATATAATTTTATATATAAAATGTAGTTATATAAATTTCCTATAGCTATATAGGACTGGTACATTAATTCATAAATATATTATTAGTCCTTCATATTCAGAATTACATAGTAAAATATTGACTTTCAGTATTGTTAGGAATATATACATTATCAATCTTTATTTTCTACTTTTTGACGGGCGGGCATGCTAGTTTTGACATAATTATATACAGGTATTGCTACTATAACGAAATACATCGTTATAGGAATTCATCTAATAACTACATATAATCGATCAATAATTGTACTAATTACTCATGAAAATTTTTTATTCAATAATATCAAGTAAATGATAGCGCACTTTAAGAATATATGTATGTGTATTCTCATGAAATTATTGCAATATATTAACCTCTGTTGTTTGTATATGTCTTCCTTTATTTAACTTCGTTATATAGCCTATGTAGTGACCAATGATCCGAACACTTTAGTATTCGGTCGTTATAAGAGCTTAACCTGTACAATCGCCCCTCCATATTCGCGGGAGATAGGGACCACGAACCCCCACGAATATTGAAAAACCGCGGATAGTTGACGCTACCCCCAAAACACCCCCCAACCCTTCCCAAACATCGTAATACGCTCCCCATATTAATTCAAGAAGTTATGTTTTGTCATGTTCATGAACACATACAGTACGAAATAAAGTATCAGAACACATTCAATTATTTTATTGTATAATGTTTACTCACCTGGAGATAGTTTTGTTTTGATTGAAGAATGATGACTGATGATTGCAGATGATGTTGCCTGTGCGATTCAATGATGACGATGACAATGATGATGATATAACTGCACAGGGAAGCTGAGGAGATTCTAATTATCCTCAGACTCCTGCTCAGTAAACACCGGAGGAGAAGGAGGAAAAGTTTCCCCAGAGGTGGAGGGCATAGTTTCGGGTGTGGTTAGGGGTTCAGGCTTTTTACTTGGGGTGAAGAACACTGTAATGGGCAATTGAGATCCTACGTAGGTTACCGCGGATGTCTGGAAATGGTGCAAATTTTGAATTTTAAGGCCCGACAAAATTTTCCGCGGATAATTGAAGGCGCGGATGAAGAACCGCGAATAGCCGAGGGTCGACTGTACTCCTAATACTATAATTGTAAACAACATTTGTAACTCAGAACTCAGCTTTAATTAACGTCACAAGACTTTGGAACTTCAAAAAGCCCGGAAGTACACGACGTTGGACATGAGTTGCGTTTTCTTGACTGACGAAACCAGGACGACCCGTGACGGACCTGACAATTGGGCAAATGGGTGGGTCTATTTCAGAGATGAGCGTCACCAACAGGGAGGAGGAGTCATGTTCTGGGCAGGTATAATTGGACACAGACTTCTTGGCCCAGTCCAGGTGCCTGATGGGGTTAAAGTGACCGCAGCCGACTACTGCAATCTCATTAAGGAGGTCGTGGATCCCTCGCTAGATGACATACCGTTGTCACTTCTTAGAGCTCTAGTTTTCATGCATAACAACGCCCCATCCCACTCTGCCAGGGCGACTCAAGCTTTCCTAGGCTCTTAAGGCATGCAAAGTGCCAAGTTGATCTCAACCCAATCGAAATTTTGTGGTCCATCATTAAACAAGATGTTTATGACGATGGATGTCAATTTCCGTCTAAAGAAGTCTTATGGGCGACCATCAAAGCTGCAGCAGAGTGAGTCGAACCTGCATTTATTAAGAAAGTGACCTGCCTGTTAGTGTTTTTGAAGTCATCCGTCGAAATGGCGCTCATGGGAGCAAATCATTCATTATGCCCATTAATCGTTTATTATAATTATGGTTTTCTGTTAAATATATACGCAAAGTATGCTTTATTCGTATAATTACTCTTCGTTTTCTGCAAAATATGTCTAGATGGGCTACTTTCACTCCAAGGTTCTACCTTGGTTCGACCTCAAAACGACAAATCTGAACTAAAAATTGAAGGGCGCAACACAACATAGTGAAAACATAACCTTAGCGTTGCCATATTGTTCTGATCAGGTGGGAAAAGTTTCATCAACATAGATTCACAAAGAACCGAGAAATCTTAACTTTCCCTACCAAGCTATTAGCGTGGCTGAGGGTGTTGTGGCCAAGAACCATTGGACACATTGTCGATGAGTGGAGATGAGGTGAATGGAAACATGAACGTCCGGGAAAAGGAACAGATGGTCACGTTGAAGTCAGCAGAGGTATGTCAGGCTTGTCGGCAAGGACTGTGCGAGAGGAAGAAAGAAGGTCAGAAATACAGGTGTGGAAGGGTCAGTATTGGTTAGGCGATGATTTAGGAATGAGAGGGGGACTAGACTAAGTGCACTTCAATATGTGTGAGTGGTGGATGTAACAGACAGGTAGAGAAAGTAGTCTAAAGAATTCAAGAAGTCGCAGATCGGAGGGAGTATGCTGGAAGATGTTAAAATCTCCAATAATAAGTAAGGTTGCAGAGGTATTAAAGAGGGCCATGGGCAGAATTTTACTCAGCTCATCGAAGAATCTGTCTGTGGGATGACCCTGGGGGAGGATAAAGAATAGAACCTGTAAAAAAGCTGCTCAGAGGCAAGGTTGGAAGCGGGGCCTGGAAATTCTATTCGAATGGCAAAGGAAGTTATGGGGGGAGTAATTATTACAGTAACCACACAACTACGTCCAGGGCTTCTACCCTCTTAGATGAATAACGACGCAATCGGACAGACAGCAGGAGTAACTATTTCCCTCGGCTAGCTAAGTTTCTACTAACTGCACTATGGTAAGCTTCGCAGATGACCATAAGGTCACAAATGAAGTTAGCTTTCCCTAATGCGAACTACGAGAATTTAAATAAAAAAGAAGAGGGCAGTGGGCATTGGAGAAATGGGGCGAAGTTTGTAGGAGGGGAGGAGCTATATTTAGATGAACGAGTTTAGGTGTATTTGTGAGTGTGTAAGAAAAACCCTTCATTTCGAGAGAGCGCAGGATTTAGAAAGATAGAAAGCACGATGAGTTCTGGTAAATGACTTCAATATACCTAGATACTTTATTAAAGAGAAATCTATTTTTAATCCTTCTTCCCTTTTATGTGTCGATCCTCACTGGCTTAGTCAACATAATCCTATTATGTTCTCACGCGTTGAACATATCGTTACATTATCCTCTTCCCTTCACAATAATTAATTATTAAACCTTTTCGTTCAATCTTGGCAATTTCAAGTGGTTGATTTTACGACGTGTACTAATTCAAACATCAGTGTTTATTCTAGCCAGTTAGCTAAGAGCGGCACGCATGAAAGAACTGACCACTCCTGAGTTGAAAGAGAATCAAATAGGAGACGAAATTTAGCAGCTTAAAAGTAATGACAAATCTGTTTTTTTTTTATGCGAATATCTATTTAAAAAAAGTTAATGGGAAAATAAAGCCTATATTTCAAATTGACAGACTAAAAATAAATTGATAAAGACATTTAAATCTTATTTGGAAGGCTTGGATACCATGAATAGCTTCCTAAGCGGATACAAGTCCAATATGGTGGAGAGCGGACCGAGTATTAAAAAAATGAGTTATGGCCAAGAAAGAAAATGTCATACTCATCTGAATGAAACTGTTTTGTTGTTTTATTTTTCAGAGAAGAAAATGAATAAAAATTAAATGCATATGATGTGAAATTTTTAGAGAAAACACTTAATTAATCCTATATTTAAATCTGTCCTTGCCTACAAATTTGGCAAATGTAAGCTGAACGCTGCTGTTATGCAGTTGCTAATTTATTAGGCGTAAAATAAACAAAGATTTCGATGACTGAAAAAAAAACACACTAGTAAAGTGTGTTCAAAGTTTCCGTTAAAATTATATATATTGTTTGGGGTTTTAATTACATGAATCTAGGAGCATTAGTACACAACGCAACATCACCAAAAGCAATTTGTAGCAGAACTAATAACTACTATAATAATAAACCATTTCAATTAAAGGCAGTTGTGTGTAAAAAGAAGAAATGAGAACAAACGAAAAATGTGTGGAGAAGAAAGGATCAAGGTTTACATAAACCTAGTCAACCGGTAATGCTGAAACTACAAGAATGGTAAAGCAGAAACAAGTAGCTACACGGGAGCCTAAACACTCAATTAAACCAGACTAATAGTTGTTGGTAGCGCAGTGATTAGTGCGCTGGATTTTAAAACAATAAGTCCCTGCTTCAAATCCAGACGTGGTAAATTTTTTTTTAAAATCTACTGTTGACTACTTTCGCTGACGACCCCCTAACCACCAACCTACATTGGGTCAGCATGGTAGGTTGCCCCCTCACCCCCCTTCCCCGCAAACTTCTCATAATGAAACAACTCATCCGACGAGAAAGGCTGGGTTCTGTAGCTAGGTTCAACTCCCCGATCAGCATTCAAGTTTGGGGTCGAACCACACGAGGGGTTCGTAATTTTTTGAGTACCTGTGCCCGCGGTACGAAAAACTTTCAAGGGGGTTTGAATGCCCCCCGCCCCTAGTAATCGGGGTTGAGAAAGTCCGTTGTGGCAGTTCTTTTCAGATGTTCTTATCAACATTCTTATCTGCGATAACTCGAATTTTCTTCTTCTGTCTGCCCGCTTCCTTAATCTCTTTCCCACTGTTCGCCTTTCACCCAGACAATTGTTAAAACTCAAAGTGAAAACCAACGAAAGCATCTCCACCAGGAAGCTTGTAATGAGAGATTGTAAAAATGAAGTGAAAATGTGCGGAATATAACCCTAAATCCAACTTGGGGCGTTGGGTACCGTGAAGACACGCAACCCTCCAGATGTCAGCTACAGCATAGTTGCTCTTGCTACACCTAACCCAATTGTGTGGACCCTGTTAGACACAATCACGACAAAAGAGGGCATTACACTCACTTTCACTTCACCACCGGGATGGTTCGTACTCTTGAATGGTGCTTGTGCTACTTCGTACGAACAGCATTTTTAGCCTTCCAAAACTCTCCCCCACCCATCCCTTGAGTTTGGGTTCCCCCATGGCTGGAGGAGGATCAGCGGTTAGCTCTCTTCCATACATTTTCACCTTTACAGATCTGTCATTAAACAATTCGTGCGAGAGCCCTCGTTAGTGCTACTATTTTTATTCGAAATGAAAAACGGAAGTGCTGAGTGAATTGCAACTCTTTATATTAACTGATCAGTGAGAGAGCAGCCAGTTCACATTGGATTATTCCCTCTAAAAAAAAAAAATCCAAACATCGAAATCTTACAGATGGCGGATTAATATAGTCCGTATATTCGCGGTTTTCATATACTGTACTCGGTATATTCCCGGTTTTTATATAGTCCGTATATACGCGGTTATGTAGATAGTGCTTATATTCCCCGTTTTTATATACTCGGTATATACGCTGTTTTTATATAGTCCGTATATTCCAGGTTTTTATATAGTCCGTATATACGCGGTTTTTATACATGGTGTCCCAGAAAAAAGTTAACCGTACTTTGAATTAGTATAACTCAAAACCTATTAGAGAGTTTTGAGTCCTTAAAAAAACAAAACAAATTTAGCAACTATTTATCTGTCGATTCTGGAAATTTCATGAAATTCCTTTCTACGATATTGATACACTAATGCGTTTAGTGGAGGCTATCAAAAATATGTTTGCGCAAGGAAGTAAAATAATGAAACTTCGAAGTTTAAAATTAACAAATATATTTAAATCCATTTTTAACAAAAACACCTCTTCATATGGGTAATACAAATTCATTTTTTTTATTTTCTAAGCACCGTTTCCTTCCACATGTCCTCCATTTCTTTCCAAGCACAGTTGCGCCTTTGATCGCATTGATTGAACAACTTTTTTTGATTAACTTGTGATTTTCCTTAAGTCTATTAACTTCACGTGTGATACTATCTCTTAACTGGTTGATGCTTTGTGGTGGAGTAGAATACACTTAATTCTTTAGATATCCCCATAAGAAATAATCGCACGGTGTTATGTCAGGGGATCTTGGGGGCCATTCAATTGCATGAGTTAGCGCGACAATGCGGTTGTCAAACGTTTCTCTTAGTTTTGTTCTTACAGCAAGATGTCTATGAGCTGGTGCGCTGTGCTGAATCCACCAAAGTCTATTCACTTGATTGCCGTAAATCTGGCGGAGTTCCGGTAAGAACCTTTCGTTGATCATGCTCAGCTAGGTAGCACCATTCAAGTTATTCTCATAAAACAATGGGCCGACAATATAGCCATTCCCGCATATTCCGATCCACAGAGACACTTTCTGCTGTCAAAGTTGAATGCTGGGGGGGGGGGGGTTCAGCGGCGCATATTGCCAAATGTTATGGCCATTTACCTTTCCATTCATGAAAAAGGCTGCCTCGTCACCAATCACAATGTTTTCCAAGAAACGAGCAGGTTTATGGAGAAGCCATTCGACAAATTGTCTACGACGTGGAAAATCAGTTTCAAGAAGCTGATGTCTTGCATGCATCTTATAGGGATGCCATTTTAAGTCATGTTTAATAATGCGGTTAAATGATGACTTTGACATTTGTAACCCATTCTTTCTGACTGATACATGTGGATTTGGAAGAAGTGTCATCTGAACATTTCCGATATTTTCTGTTGTTCCTATGGTTCTCATACGACCCGAACGACCTTTATTTAGATTTAAGCATGTTCCTTCATGTTGGTATTTGCGAACATTTTTCCAAATTGTGGGCTTGCTTGATGGGTGTCTACATGGAAAACGTTGTTCAAATGAATCTTGTACTTGTTTAAAACTGCCAGTCTTAATAAAGTTTGTGACTACAAAAACGCGTTGATCTTTTGTTAACTATGCAAGTAAACTTTTACACAGACACGCTTTGATTTGCTTAATAAGCAATAATGACGAGACTATACCACAGCGAGGTGAAAAACCACTGTAAATTGGCCTAGGCTTTGCTTGAAGAATCGCACAGTGACCTAGGCTACCTAGGCTTCTCTTGAAAGTGCACGGTGGCCTAGCCTTCCTAGGCTTCGTTTCATTATTTTAATTCCTTGCGCAAACATATTTTTGATAGCCTCCACTAAACCCATTAGTGTATCAATATCATAAGAGGAAATTTACTAAGATTTCCAGAATCGACAGATAAATAGTTGTTAAATAGAATACTTTTTGCAGGACCCAAAATTTCCAATATTTTGGAGGTATACTAATTCAAAGAAGGGTTAACTTTTTTCTGGGACACCCGGTATATTCCCCCTTTTTATATAGTCTGTATATTCGCGGTGCGTCGTAGCAAAATTGAATGAAAACAGGAAATGAATAATTATGTTCAGGCCAAAAATTGCGTGAAGCTTGAATAGCTTATTGCATGAGAGCAGTCATGCACCTATTCATCTCTATCATTCAGTCTATACACCCCCCACGACCGCTCTCTCACACACACAAACCACTTAACTAATCGCTCCGCCCCTCACCGATGACGTAAGCGACTGCCCTACTTTCAAGTCAGTCTTCCACGGAGGGGCTTCAATAGATTGCCCCTCCCCCCCCCACTAGCCAGATGATTGCCCCAGCCCCGGCAATGCATCGGTTGGGGGGTTTCGCTCGTAAATAATAAAAAAAAGAAATTCATTTACTTTAGGCTTGCTTCTGAAAAATAGCAATGCTTCCTTCCTTCTCCGCTACATACCATTCATTGGCAGGGGGAGACTCTTACCACCGTCTTTCACCCTTGGTTAGGTCTTTGCGTGCGGAAAATTAGCAAATAAAAGAACCAATAAAGACAAAATAGAGATGAAAAGCGTTAATAACTAAGCGTAAGTTGTACAAGGAAGCCTCGATTGCTACTAGATTTCTGTCAAAATCGGTAATAACAAAATTGAAATTAATAATGAATGGAGAAGGGGAAAGGAATGGCGAAATATAATTAATTCTGCTGAAGACCTTGTCACCTGGGCTTGTCGTGTGAAGGTGTGTGTAAATAGCATTATACTTTTGATTATTTCACCGTGGCTTCAATGACTGGAGACACCTATTCGAATTATACAAAATTGAATGTTTTTTTACCTTACAAAAATGCGTCAACTACTTGAATTGTTGATAGAATTAAGAGTTGATAAGTTCTTAGGGACTGGCAGCACACTACACACAACTTAGATCTTTAATAAAGACAACCAAACAGCTAGAATTCAGTTGACAGACTTGAACAGAAGAGATCAAGCCCTAACCTGTCTTAAAAGCTGGGACGTGATTGGTTGGTGGCCGTGACGTCATTCTTAACTTCAGCCAATGATCTCATCCCGAAGCAAGGTGTCGCAAGGAGGCGTGTGGCTCTTTTTCTGCGCGAAGACAAACAAGAAATAACAGGAAAATAGGAGTCTTTTTTAAAATTTCCTATTACTTTATTGCAGCATTCCTAGTTTTCTTTTATCACTTATTCATTTGCCCTCTCCGCCCGTTCCTTACTCATTCAACATTACATTAGGGTATAAATGCCTTCTATGCCTCTCCCCCATGCTTATACACATAAAGTAGTGTTAAAGGACGGTTTTAGCGGCATTTACTAAAAGACCTTTTAATTTTTTTCCATAAAAAAGCCGTTCCCTTCAACTTTATCACTATCTAAGCGTGTAAAATCAAACCCAATCAGTTAACGCTTATCTCATATTTAACGGTTTCGCGTTTGCCTTTTTAAATTTACCCTTGCTGATAAAATTCGGATTATATCAGACATTCATTGAATTGTACATATTTAATGTCGAAATTTGGTAGAGAGGTTTTACCACCAATCTCAATAAATTTAAGATAACTTTATTTCTCAGTCGTGAAGGTAACCCGATTCGCACTCCATCCAGCTACAAACCAGAGCCGAAGTGACTTAACTTCTCGGTTATCGGAAGCGGTGTCTCCGATCGGCTAAGCCGTGCCCCATCAGAGTGGCAATATTATTATATATTGTGGTTGCATGAGGATTTTTTTGCCAAGTAATCTGGACACAACCCTGTTTATAAGATTTAGAGAAGGATGTTATGGGCTAGGTGCAGTGTGTAGCTGATGATTTGGATGAACCTTGTTAAGTCCTGGCGGCTTTTGTCATCCCTAAAATTATGTTGTTAGGTAATGTTATGATTGATTTACCACTCCAAGGGCACTGGTAATCGGATCCTTCAGGACAGAAATTGAATATCCCTTTTACCCTGACAAAGGAAGTGTGGTCAAAGTCGTACTTGTGAATAGCTTGTCCTCAATTTGCGACTTGGTTCGTAGAGGCACCTACCAACCCTACCAACCCCAACGTTTTGGGTGGATAAGGTTTAGCGTATAAATACCCTGCCTCTTTTTTGGGGGGGTATTTTCTCCCCTATTCCTCCTTTTTCTTCGTGTTTATCTTCCTCTTCTTTCATTATATCCGACGAGACAGAAGAGGCTGGTAAACCTCTCAAGAAAACCTATCATTCCGGTTCCAACCACTTCTTTCCACCCCATGGGGCGGGGACTTCCAGCTAACGTGGGTACCATTCCGAACCACGCCGTAAAAAAGGCCGAAGTCTGCTCCATCCGGCAACTAATCACACGCAATGTGGTTTAACTTCAATGCAAAAGACACTAACCCGCAGAAAAAAGTGTGATAGACATTATCGACAGCGTCTATTTCAAGATATCTGACAACCAATGTTGATAACGTGGCTGCCCCCAATAGAGGGCGCAGCCACCCGTAACACTACAAGCGACTGACAAAAGACCTCCAATGTAGCAGTTCTTTTGCGAACTCTTAAATTGCCCTTTTTTCTCATATATATCAGTAAAAAGCGAAGACCAACGAGGGAATTTCGCGAGATTGTTATGAAAGGTTCGGAAAGAATGTGAAGTTGGGGTATCTAAAAAGTCTGGAGGGTATATAGAGCACGAATACTCTAAAGAGCAGGGGTACCTGTTACCCTCGAAACCTGGAAGGTGAGCAACTGTACAGAACCGACCCATTATCCCAAATAAAGGAGATCCCGGAGGGCACGTAACCTGCCGGATGACAGCTACAGCATGGTACCTCGTGTTGTCCTTACACACTCATGCGGGTTTGGTCAATTGAACCCACCCTTCCAGGAGCTTTAAGATTGGTCTGTTGAATCTTTTTACGACCCTTCGATTGGTCTATATACATTTAGTTCAGCATTTTTTATCCAATCTTTAAAGAACCGTTTGATTGGGTCTGTTGATTCTTGTATTTTTAGGGTTGTTAGATTGGTCCAATGAATTTATTCTTGTAGAGACTGTTGATAGATCATCATATTTATTCTTGTTTTTTTTTCAGAACTGATGGAATGGTATATTGAATCTTTTTGGTAACTATTCAATTGGTCCATTGGTCTAGTGCTGTTAGATCAGCATTTTTTAGCCAATTTTTACAGAAGTTTGATTGGGTCTGTTGCGTCTAGTATTGTTAAGGATGTTAAATGTATCCATTTCAGCCTGTTATATAATCATTTTTTATTAAAGTTATTTTTTCGGAACGTTGAATTACTCTGTCGAATCTTTTTTCGGACTACTATACGGGTCCATTAGATCCATTGGTCTTTTTTTATATTTTTTTTTACAAAAATTAGAATTAGCGCAGGGACTCCATTCTTGTTAAGATTCTTAGATGGGTACATTGGTTTGATCCTTCTAGAGACTGTTAATTCAGTATTCTTTTATATAATGTTTCTTTTAGAACTGTTGGATCGGTCTGTTGAATAATTTTAGAGCAGTTAGATCCATTGTATCCATTCTTCTAGAGACTGTTAAATTAACCTGTTTAATTGTCTTTTCCGAAATATTGGATCGGCCTGTTCAATCCACTCTTTTTAGAACTGTTATATGTGTCTATTGAATATAATCACTTGTTTGGCCTGGAGGGAGACCCCCCCTCCCCACCTGCGTGGAAAAACAACATAATTTAATGGATGACAAAACCATCATAACCTATTAAGTGTCAATCGGCTAACCATTGAATCCAGCCGCTAACATCCTTCTATAAACCCCACTCAGAGGATTGTATCAAGGATACAGCCTCAAAGTCATGCCCAATCAAGACTTTAAATTTGAATAAACAAAATGGTGAAGTTCAGAAAATAATATGTGTATCAAATTTTTGGAATTTTCAAAAACAAAAATAATTAAAAACCGTAAGTTCAGAATATATTTGTATATCAAATTTTTGGAAATTTTAAAAACCAAAGGAATTAAAAATGGTGAGGTTAGGAAATAAATGTGTATCAAATTTTTGGAATTTTTAAAAACAAAAAGAATTAAAAATTGTGAAGTTCAGAAATAAATATGTGAATTTTTTATTTATTTTTTGTAACAAAAATAATTAAAAATGGTGAAGTTCTGAAATAATTGTGTCTTTTAAATTTTCGATTTTTTTTTAAACAAAAAGAATTTTTTAAATTTTCAAGTTCAGAAATAAATATGTTTATCATCAATTTTTTGGAATTAAAAAAAACAACAACAAAATGAATTAAAAATGGTGAAGTTCAGAAATAAATATGTGCATCAAATTTGGGGAATGTTTAAAAACAAAAAGAATTAAAAAATAAATGTGTATTAATTTTTAGGAAAATTTAAAAACAAAACTAATTAAAAATGGTGAAGGGCAGAAATAAATATGTGCATCATACTATGGGAATTTTTAAAAACAAAAGGAATTAAAAATGGTGAAATTCAGAAATAAATGTGTATCAAATTGTTGGAATTTTTCAAAACAAAAGGGATTAAAAATGGTGAAGTGCAGAAATAAATATGTGCATCATACTATGGGAATTTTTATAAACAAAAGGAATTAAAAATGGTGAAGTTCAGAAATAAATGTGTATCAAATTGTTGGAATTTTTCAAAACAAAAGGGATTAAAAATGGTGAAGTGCAGAAAATGTAATAAAATTAAGGCATGGGTGTTTTTTTTACATATAAAAGTAAATTTAGATGGGGAAAAGAGAGCTCTGAGGACCCCATAGGAACAAAAGGGGGCTGGAGAGGGTTGTGTAATATTTCTTAACCAAATCTCGAATACTGGAGCGAGAAAGTTCACTTTAACACCCTGCGAAGAAAGGCACACAAGTCCCCCTCTAAACGATGTACCCCCCGCCCCCATCACTGGTTGGGAGATCGTTTGAGGTTGAGTATTTAATCACTGGATCGAGATATATCTTAAGAACGTCTCAAACCATTGGGTTAATTTTATAAAAGCGATTTCTCCAGCAACCCCGGCCAATCCTAATTTGAGGGATCGAAAGAGGAAAGTAGTACTAGCGGCAGTGTTTCGCTAACCTGTCTTTATCCAGGCGGATCCCGACCGGATAGTGAAATGGACATAGAGGTCAGTATGGCAATCCCTGGTGAGCACGAAGCACCAGGGGCTGGTCCAAAGAGGAGAGTAAGTATATATTGTAGATTCACAGATACGTAGGTCGTCTTCTTTATCACCTTGATTAAGACATTTTAAATTTAATTGAAAAAAATAGGGTGGGAGAAAGCTAAAACAATTTCCTACTTTGATTAAACATCCGTAGAGACAAAGGATGAGAGAGAGAGAGAGAGAGAGGAATTTAAGTCTGAGTTCAGCCATGACTAATTAAAACTCTGTAATGAGACTCATTAATATTTCCCGTGAGAGAAAAGAAAAACGACCAACCAACTTGCAACATCCTCTTCGATTGGTCCGTTTGAAATTCTCACTAGCAAATTACCGTTACGCTGAGGTATGATAACACCGAAACCAAACTTACAACCGAACTATGCTTGTTGACACTACGTCACTGTTTTTATGTCGTCTTATCTTTTTAGAGTAGTTTATTTAAAATTTGAATCTTGTTCGAAAGTACTTTGTAACTTGCCGTTCGAACTTACAACCATATAACGGCTTTCAGCGAAGTGGGCGGAGCTGAAATGCTCGATTTGTTTACATGACAAAATTGTGTATGCGATGAGGCGAAAAGGTCATGAGGTGTAATATACATTTCGAACACCGTTTCCTACTACACACCATCCTTGACCACTGCTTCCTGAACATTTCCCAACACATTCATGACCCGATCCACTCGATTCAAATGGGTAAGGGGTCATATTCCATACCCCACAGGTAGGTTACAGAATGGAGGCAGGGGGAAAGTTGTAATAGGCTTCCTTCCGCTGTTCTAGCGCCCCCAATTATCTACGTGGGTTGTGTACCCCCCCCCCCCCCTACACTCTTAAGACTAAGCATTCTCACTATGACAAATGTCACCGATTCCCACCGTATGACACCTATCTCAGTGGGGTTGTTGTGACTTAAAACTAAGGAGAGAAAACCAACGAGGGAATCGATTGAAAGTTTATAAGGAGAGATCTGTAAAGAAAGTGGTGAAGTTGGAGGAAATGTAAAGATGTGGAAGATATAGAGCCGAATACCCACCTGCAGGCTTAAAGTCGGTAAAGCACCCCCACTCCCGATGTTAGCTGCAGCAGAGTTGGCGATGTAGATGCGTACGAGGATGATACAAAAAAGATGGGGGCCAAATTCTAGATATGTTACCCCCCCTCCGAACGGAGCCAAGAGGGAATGATGACACACACACACACACACACACCCCTCCGGCAAGGGCTGAATAGATTAAACCAGGTCGACGACTAGCCTGCAAAAGTAACCGCCAACCCAAGAAAATAAGTCAGAAGAGACTTGTAAAGTGGCGAGAAAAAAATAAATGGAAATGTCTAAATGGTATAGTGTCCAGGTAGTCTCAATCTAGTTTGAGATTACTGAGTTCACTGAGGCCGGGAGAGCGTACGGTTCCTCCAGTTACCAGATGCTGCAGTCTATACGGGGAACCGCCTTGCTGGGTTTGAGGCCTTGTGGGATTTCACTGGGAACTACTGATTAGCGTGGGATTCGAACCCCTGGTATCAACAGTCATGACTCAAAGTTTTGAGGGTAATTTTTTTTTATTATATTATTTGAAGGTGAAATATCACACCCATTTTATTAATAAATACAGTCAATTGATGGGCGTAGTCAATATTTACAATGATCTCCTTCATTCTTCAGGACTCCTTGAATTCGTTTTGGCATGATGGAGACCAAATTTGAGATGACATCTGCACATTCCTCCATTTTTGTGCGAGAAAAGCACCAGCAACTGGATGGCTTCGGTCTATCAAGCGCCCGTTTGATTATCGCCCACAAATTCTCTCTTGGGTTCAAATCTGGCGAATTTTCAGGCCAAGGTTCGATGTTATTTTCAGTCAAGAACTTTGTTATTGCTTTGAATTTGTGGCAAGGTGCGCCATCACGCTGAAAAATACAGGTGACATCCTCAAATTGGTCATGAACTATTGGGAAAAGGTACTGATGAAGTATGTTTTGGTTCCATTTTAAGTTCATGCCAGTGTTTTGGGGCAAAATTGTTACTGCTCCAATTTCTTTAGATGAGAAGCAGACCCAGGCATGGAGTCTCTCCGGAGGGTTCACCTTGGGCACGACTCAGGAAACGACCCCCTTTTCTCATCCTAACGGAGGGTTTCCCAGAAGCTCCAAACAAACGGAAGGGAACTTCATCAGAGAATATCACTTTGCCCGTCTTCAACAGTCCATTCCTTATGCACATTTCAAACCAACGTGGAGTTCTTCTTGTTGAAATGAGGCTTATTCGCAGCCAATCTCGCTGAAGCAACCCATATGGAAATAAGTACCCCAACTTTGGCCTTATATAGATTACGGACCCCAACTCTAGCCTTATGTAGATTACGAACCCCAATCTTGCCCAAATGAAGAATACAAAACTCAACTAAAATTAATAAAACAAACTTTAATATATATATTTTTTTAATTTAACTGAATGGTTAGGTTAGTTTTCTTGTTTTTACTACACTAATATAAAAAAGTTGTCTTTGATTAATTAAAAGGTTATTATAAAAGGTCATATTTATTATAAGCTTAATTAAAAGAATATTGTGAACTAAGGGTATTACAAAAATGAAAAATGGATTAATAAATATATTTTTTAGGGGATGAGATTATTATTTCAATTATTCTTTTGAAAATGACCGATGAAAATTTCAAAGCTAAAAAAAAAAATTAAAAATTGAATAATATTTTATTTCGGCGAAGCAACTTTTCAAATATTGAAATTTAACGGGAATCTATAAAAACCTAATTAAAATGGCCATATAGAGAATATGGATCCCAAACATCCCCTAATGTAGAATAGGGACCCCAAGGAAGGCTGGGGTCCGTAATCTACATATGATCCCTGAAGCGTTCACACCTGCTTCTTTCCAATCGTGAGTAAGCTTGGCTCTGGAGGTAACCCGATCCTTGATCTGGAACATTATCAGGAGGCGATCTTGGCCTTAATGTTAAGGAATGGGCATCCAGAAGACTTCTTCACACGAGTTAATCGGTCTTTTTAATGTAATTAATAATTCTTAAGATGGTGCTCCTTAATGCAATACCCCTAGCAGTTATATGCTTACAGTCCAGGTCACTTTGGTGCAGAACAACAATGATCGCTCACTTTTCTTTGAAAAAAAAACCCCACTTCTGGAATATTGAAAAAGATTCAAACTTTTATTTCCCCCCCCCTTCATTACGAAATAGATTATAATTACACATCATTCATTTAACCCAAATTTGTTATCAGTTTTTTTCATTATGATCGACTATCAAATGTCGAGGGACTGAAACTCGCCTCCTACAAAAATAGGACAGAACGTTATTTTGGATTCAACTAAGAATGCCATTTTCTTTATATTTTTGAAATGATGACCTTTAATAAACCCGGAATAATTTAAATATTCGAATAATTAATATCACGTAATTTTTTAAAAGGAACGGAAACCTAAAAATATATATTAGTCTCAAAACTTTTGGCCACGACTGTACAGTGTATGCAGCCATACTCGCTGTCGCTTAACTTCTCTTAACGAATGAAAGAATGTTTTTGTCAAATGTTTTGTTTGTTAAAAGTAATATTAAAAAAAAACAATTTTAATCGTATTTATTAAGAATAAATGAAACTAATCCAACGAGGGCACCGCTGCGCGAAAAACAAATTGAAAAGGAGTTTTGCAAAGAAAGTGGTGAAGTAAGAATCTGTTGCAAGACATTGCCTGAATCGAGAACTTACAGATCTTGGAATCTCAAGGATGCGCAACCTGCTTAAATAACGGCCCCTTTCGTGGGGTTTTAGCCTTCAAAGATATGTTCATAGTTGGACATCAAACACCAGGAATTCTGGTGTTTGATTGTTAGGATAAAGATGGAGAAGCCCATATATATGGTCTGACCCCCAACTGGTTTCTACCCATAGAAACCCACATATTGGTTGTGGTTCGATTCCTATCTAGCAAGTTTGCACTGAGATACGGGTCGCACACGCGCTAATTTGTACCAAAGAATTACCAATCCATTCAGAACTTAGCCGAGGGTTGGCTTGTCTATTAGGGGCGCCTCACTGCCCGCGATGTGACCAACCTGCGAAACAAGAGCAAGTTCTGGAGAGTTGCGTACCCCTAGATCCTCCCTGGGGTCTTTTCACTTCCCCTTCTTAGCATCGATTTCCTCCATGAACGGGGGTAGTCTTTACTGGGTCACATAGGTCTTTAGAGTTGGCAATAGACCAGTGGTTCTCAAACTTTGGGATAATCATCACATCCGGCAGTGCTTTAATAGATTATCGCTGCCCTTATTTTATTCCTCCTCAGTTATGTGAACTTAATGGAAATAAGAATATTGGAATGCTTAATTTTGTATGCATATTATGTATGAAATTAATTTGACACCAAAAATTAGGAATTTAGATTTTTGACATTATTTCTTTGGCAAAGAATAAAATTAAAGCATTGTTCCTTTTATTAAAATCGAAATTAAATCATTGTATCTTTGGTTATTAATAGAAAACAAAGAAAATATTGTTGCATTATTAATGGGAAACGTGGGAATGTTGGTATACGCGTCTTCAGCTGGTTCCTGGCTTTGGTTTTAATACCAACTAAACCCCAGCAACCAGCTTCGCAACGATAAGTTGTAGCAACTGGAATGAACATACTAGTATTAAGAGCTCTCTGTGAGAAGATGGGTGTCGAGGAATAGGCCGACGGGTGGTGGCAGTTTTCCCCGACTCTTATATATATATATATATATATATATATATATATATATATATATATATATATCCTATTATCCCAAATGCGGAGGAGTCGTCGTACTACTCTTTATACTTCCATCACCTTGTCCTGTAGTTGTTGGATGAATTGCCGCATGCGAACGCAGTCAAAACGCATGATGTGTTCCTTTATGTTAGCCACGACTTTGTAGCTCCGTTCCACCTACCCACGTCACGTCTTACGGCCTTTACAGTATTAACAAAGCATTGAGCACCAGTCATAATGTTGGCATTTTGAAACCCGGCGCGAATCATCATCATGCAGGTAACTCTTTCCTCTGTATGCTATCCAACTTCGTTGAATGTACACAGATACATCAATATTTTCCTAAAAAAAAAGAGATTAAAAACCATCAAATTTAGCCCGAACACCCTGTAGTGACGAAGGCCCTTAGTAGGTTCGAAGTCGCCTAGATGCTGTCATGGAAGCCACAGGTAGGTTCCCACCAGGTTCCTCGTGTGGGATCGACAGAACAATGTCATAAGAGAAACTGACCCAAATTTGACGAATTTATCTCATAAAATAAAATCACTTATTTTTTTCCTGAGACAGTCATCATACAAATGAATAATGTCTGCGCACCCTGTAGACTCATCACTCTTTATTTTCTCAATTAGATTAACTTCTTTTGCAGTGTTTTCCTCGCTAGAAAGATTGTTATTTCCTCATTTTAACTCAAGAAAACTGTGCAAAACTACACTGAAATAAAACCCCATTGTGGTTCGTTCCTATCTGTGGACATAAAGTTGTGAATATTCTTGAGTTCCTACCACTCTAATTGATATGGTAACCAGTAGATTCAAATTGAATAGCAAACGAAAAGCTGCTCTTAAGTTATGTTGTTACCTGCTCAAGGATGACATTGCTCATCTCGGCGATGCGTTTTTGCACTGTAATTAGAGAGCTTGTTCCTCGCCAAGCCCTCAGTCTCTTGCCTTCGATCAAGCATGGTTTAAAGAGGTCCTCGCCAGTAGTTTGAGCTTTTTTTTCCAATTCTCTCAATGTGAAGAATAATTGCAAATGGAGCTCGAAGAGCAGAGTCATTTTGCCTTGCATATTGACAACCTGAATCAATTTTCGTTGACTTTAAGCTACGCTCCTTTCTTTCCAATAGACAATATCCTACTCTTTTAATTCACCATATCACTCGATGTGTTCTTTTAGTTTGCTTGGCTTCCTATTTTCTGCCGTCAAAGCCTTCAAGCATATTAGACACGGGGATTCTCAACTGATTTATCACATCAGGTGGTCAATCCCCACTGGAGGAAGGCTTTATTTTAGGAGCGTTTTTTACTGGTTGCTCTCGTGAACTCGTTCCGTTATACCTGCAAAATCAAATGTACTTAACTTATACTTTAAGGTTAACCAATGCAGGTGTGTTGTATGCACATACAACGTACAGAATGTGAAGAAAATTCACTGATGGATGAAATTGGATTGTGCAGAAGCTTAATGTCAGGAAAAGGATGAGCTCTGCTAGTATTTTGCTCCTGTAAACCCAGACAGGGCACACAGCGCACATTATACAACTTCTTAAGTCGTAGATGCCTCGCACAACATGTTGCAATCTATATTAACAATTTATCACTTTACTCAATTTTACTCTAAAGAACTATTACTTTTAGAAAGTACCTCGTTATCCCCACCCTCTTTCCTCCAGAAGCGGCTTCATTGACCGCCTTGGGGGTAATTAGTCCCAGTTTCAGAACCACGGCAATAGACGGATTGATGGTTTTGGATAAAGTTAAACGCCTTCTCCCAAGATGCTTTGAGACGAGTTGAATCCACGATTTTCTCATTGCTTGATAGGCAGTTGTAGAAAGGGGAGAATTTTATTCTTTAAATATTTGAAGATAAAAGTGTTTAAAGTATGATAAAGGCAACTTGGGTCAGATTTCAAGTTCTCGCGTTTGAAAGAGGTTTGATGCAGGTCGCAAATTCTCTCGGTTGAACGCTTGAATCAAGGGGAAAAGATAAGTTTTTAATTAGTTTCGATAAGGCTAATTGATCTAAAAAGAGCCTGCACGTTTGCAGTCTTGAAGGAATTTCAAGAATTTGAAAGTACGTTACAAGGGCAACCACTTTCCTGCAGCGTTAAAAATAATTGACGGTACATATATTTATACACCACGACAAAAAAAGGAGTAAAATTGCCATGCCCCACTCAATACGAGCTTAAATTGACTTACAATTAACATACACAAAAATACTTGCTATATAGGAAAGTCACTTGAAAAGGTGAGAGGAGAAAGATGGCCGGTATTTTGGTAAAAGCTTTCGGTGGACCCCGAAAGCGATTGTTGGTCGCAAGAAATCTCTCGGAAGGAGAGGCCCAAGATCGATAGAACCACCCACCAACGCCATATAGGGGGATGAGTTGTAAACGGACCCCCACGATTGCCACAGGGGCCTGTCTTAAAATGAGATTGGCCGTAAAATCCAATAGAGTCATATTGTAGACTCACAGTCAGTAAATGACTATGAAGCGATGAGATGAAATTAGACCCGCCGACGATACACTGATCTGGTAGACAGACAAAGAGGGGAGACGGACGAAAGGCAGGTAGATAAACGAAAGGTTGGTATGCAAAGGAATGGGAGGGGGATAATTCACAGTCCGAAAATATTTGTTTACACCCTAACTTCACCTCTTTCTTTCCAAACTTCCCTTAAGAAATTCTCTGCTCAGGTTTCCGTTGGTTTTCCCTTTTATAGATTAATACAATACAGGGTAATCATAATAATGATTTTTGTATGGCGTTCTTCGGGGTCCTGGTCTTTTACAGAGCGCCAGTCTATCAATTAAGGAAAAAAGGGTTGGAAAGGCACGTTTAGGAGCATCATGGTAAAGAGATGAACGCATCGCAGGAGGCAGTTCATTCCACAATCTCGAGGCAAATACAGAGAAAACACAATCACCCACGCAGCACAGTCGACTACAGGAAACAGATGGTAGGGCAGAGCCTGAGCGCAGAGTTCGGGGTAGGGGTGAAATAGGGTCAGTCAGGAGGCGGATAGGGAGGCAGGAGTATTTAAGGTTGTATGTTTAAGATGAAGGTCCTTAAAGGTGATTCTGCATCGAATGCGGACACAGGGCGGACTCTGAAGCAGGGGAGAAACGTCCCAGGCGGGAAAGAGCAAAGTTTTGGACAAGTTGGAGGGATTGAAGAGTGGAAGCATGTAGTGGTCCAGGAGAGAGAGAGAGAGAGAGAGAGAGAGAGAGTTAGGGTGGTCAAGACGGGAGGTGACGGAGGCATGAACGGTAATCTCAAAGCTGTTGTAGTCAAAGTGGGGGCGGATGCAGCGGAGATTCCGGAGAAAGAAGAAGAGCGGATTGACCAAGATGAGTTTTGAGAGAGAATTGATGGGTCATTAGAAAAAGGACATTGACCAAGATGAGTTTTGAGAAGGAATTGACCGGTCATTAGAAAAGGACATTGACCAAGATGAGTTTTGAGATGGAATTGACCGGTTATTAGAAAAGGACATTGACCAAGATGATTTTTGAGAGGGAATTGACCGGTCATTAGAAAAGGACATTGACCAAGATGAGTTTTGAGAGGGAATTGATCGATCATTAGAAAAGGGCATTGACCAAGATGAGTTTTGAGAGGGAATTGACTGGTCATTAGAAAAGGACATTGATCAGGATGAGTTTTGAGAGGGAATTGACCGGTCATTAGAAAAGGACATTGACCAAGATGAGTTTTGAGAGGAAATTGACCGGTCATTAGAAAAGGACATTGACCAAGATGAGTTTTGAGAGGGAATTGACCGGTCATTAGAAAAGGTCATTGACCAAGATGAGTTTTAAGAGAGAACTGACTGGTCATTAGTAAAGAACATTGAACAAGATGAGTTTTGAGAGATAATTGACCGGTCATTAGAAAAGGACATTGACCAAGATGAGTTTTGAGAGGGAATTGACCGGTCATTAGAAAAGGACATTGACCAAGATGAGTTTTGAGAGGGAATTGACCGTTCATTGGAAAAGGACATTGACCAAGATGAGTTTTGAGAGGGAATTGACCGGTCATTAGAAAAGGATATTGACCAAGATGAGTTTTGAGAGGGAATTGACCGATCATTAGAAAAGGGCATTGACCAAGATGAGTTTTGAGAGAGAATTGACCGGTCATTGGAAAAGAACATTGACCAAGATGAGTTTTGAGAGAGAATTGACCGGTTATTAGAAAAGGACATTGACCAAGATGATTTTTGAAAGGGAATTGACCGGTCATTAGAAAGGGGACATTGACTAAGATGAGTTTTAAGAGAGAACTGACTGGTCATTAGTAAAGAACATTGACCAAGATGAGTTTTGAGGGAGAATTGACCGGTCATTGATTGGAAAAGGGGCATCGCAGGCAGCGAGGTTTAGTTAGATAGGAGACAACAGTTTTATAGTCAACCGCGTCACCATGAATGGCAACCACTGGTACTTGAGGGTGACTGGTTGAGTCCGGAAGGGAAAGCACAGACTGTACATTCGAGGACAGACTCTTGGGTCAGAACTCAACCCTATAAGGCTTTCCAGAGCACCCCAACGTCCCCAGCCATTTGAGTGACAAATTGCGTTACAGCGATGCTCATCAATCTTATCCTTAGTCTTTTCGTGTGAGTCGATCCTCTTGCCCTCGTCGACACTTTGGGGTTAACCCCTTCCCCTTTGGATTACTCGAGTTTAGTGTTTTATATAAGGGGTAGTTGCGCATCCCCACTCCTAAGGGCCCAATAGTATCCTATTTGTTACTTCTTTCTTCCTTGTGTTCTTTACAAGTCCCTTTTTAAAGAGTCCATTAATGTCTTCAACTGACCCAAAAATATCTTAAAATTAAATGATGTCCCCAAATGTCTGTATTAAAAAAAAAAAATGTCATAAATGATTCGATAAAAAAATGTAAGCAAATGTGTTCAACAAAAAAAACTTTCAAATGATCTAATTTAAAAAAAAAATTATCGCAAATGTCCTCAATTGCAAGTAGGTCCCCAAATTTCTTCAACTCAAAAAGGGCATTATCAACTCGAAAAAAATGCCCTCTTTCCATTGATTTAATTTTTTAAAATGTCCTTAATTTGCTCTACTAAAAAAAAATGTCCCTAATTTCCATAACTCCCCCCCCCCAAAAAAAAAAATTCCACAATTATTCAACTTAAAAAGTACTCGAAATAAACTCTCCCCCCCCAAAAATTTCATCATTAGTTTAACTTTAAAAATGTAGTCACCCGCCCACGCCCTTGATTTAATAGTACAAAAATGCCTCCCCGTGATTTAACTTAAAAAATTGATCCAAGTGTCCAAAACACGCCCCCCTCCCACCCATTTCACCATTAGTTTAACTAAAAACATGCCCCCCTCCGTACCCTTGATTTAATACTAAAAAAATGCATAAGGGATTCAACTAAAAATACAGTCCGGTTCGCATCCCCAAATTTTCATCTTTTATCCCTCCTGATTTATATTTCTAAGGGCCGGGTGAGTTTCATCTTTCTTTTTTTCAAGATAAAGTTATCATAATCACCAATTTACCAGGGAAGGAGAAAAGATAAGGTTGAACCAACCTCATAAAAACTTGTCACCTATCTACTTCTCATCCATCTGTGGTTGGAGTCAACCAAACCCAAATTTAGAAACAGGTGCATAATCTACAAGTCATGAAAATGGCCTGGTGACGCATCATTATTATTATTATTATTATTACATCTCCATTTCCTTAGAAGATATGGGAAATGTTGGAGTCATAAACTGTTTTAGTCCTTGTTGCTAAGCAATTTATTGCTATTTTATTGATTTTAGGGGTGAAATGTAAAATTTTGGACAGCCGTCAAATTAATGGGGATATATTAACGGGTATAAGAGTGAAGCAGAACGTAAAAAGGGAGAGTATAAAAATTATAGCGAAATTATTATCCTAAAGAGATTGTAAAATGTAGGTTAGATATTGTTTGAGAGAAATTGTATGTAGAAGGTTATTTGGGAATGAGAAGTAATATTTTAGATCTGAGATAACCTGTATAGATCATATTTGGATTGATGACATTTTTTGTAAAGAGCTTTGATACAAAATGTTATCAACATATTTTAGGGATATAGGAATAAAGTATATGATATGGTTATTGGAGTTGGCCTTTAGTTTTTCGGTTGGTGGTGTTTTTTTTTAAACTCTGGGAAGTTTTTTTTTAAGAGAGTATGTTGCATGTGAAAGTGGATAAAGAGTTGAGTTAGTGGTTTAGTAGATATTGTGGCCCCCCGTGGGCTGAGTGTATGTATTAAGGATTCCGCCAAAGTGGTAGGAAAGGTCTGCACTCGGCGAGAGACTAAAGGAAGTCTTCCTGTATGATTGTTATCCTTTGTCCTCGAGTGAGAATGAACTGAGGTCAAAGCTCGAAAGGTTTGCAAATGCGAGGGAGGAAAGTGGCGAAAAGGATGAAATTGGCGATGTATGGGGGTGGGAAGATAGGAGTGGCTACCAGAGTACTCGTAAAGGGTAAGAGCCTAAGTGTTGAATTCTGTATGTGTGAACCATAGGACCAGCTTTAATAATGAGAAGGGGGGTGTAGAAACGTTTACTTAGGAATAGTGAAAAAAAAAGAGGGACGAGTGTGCGGTGGAAGTGTAAACGAGCGATAACAAGGTGGATTGCTTACGAGGAAAGTTGTGCACGAGGTCAACAGAGCATGTGAACCTAATTGTGTATGATAGGCGTGGTATGATATGGTATATAAGGGTATACAATAGAGTCCAAAACTAGAGAAAAAACCCCCACCAAAATCTACATTTTGGGGGGAAAAGATATTCGTTTAATTTCCCTAAAAAAAATTTAATATTCCTTTGAATTTTGCCTCTGATGTCCAAGTTTCCTTTCATAGAACAACGGATAAAAACAGTTATGAGGAAAATAATGTGTATTTAAATAAAGGTTCCGTCCAAATTTAGAGAACGATAAGTATAAATGAAGGAATAACCAAAAAATAACATAATGATCAAAACGACGACAACAACAACAATTGAACAAAATATTAATATGAAATATACAAGTGATTGTTTTGAATGACATGAGCACATTTTCGGCCACAGGATTTTCCCAATTTCCTCCATTGGTCGGAAGTGATCTTATTTCCTTCTTCACATCTTTGCCAGAGATCTTTAACAATCATCAGTTTCCGAGACATAACTTTCTCCCTGAGTTTCTTCTATAGGTTTTCTAGATGGTTCAAATCAGGGCTCTGTGCAGGTCAGTTGATCATGCCGATATTTTCAGCATCCAAGAACAGCATCACCGTCTTTGATGTGTGGCACGGAACATTATCCTGCATGAAAACAGGTTCGCATACTCCCGATGTTTGGGTAGAGGGGATGCCATGTTCCTGAAGCATATTCTTGCATACTGTAGAGTTTAATTCCCCGCGTAAACTGACCAGCAGACAGAGTCCACCACTTAAAAACATATACCACATCTTAAAGCTGCAACCTCCAAATTTACCCGTCATTTTGTGCATTTAACATTCAATCTCACTTATACGATGCCTTACATGCTGCTTTCTATCTGATCGGAACAAACTAAATTTGCTTTTGTTCCTGAAAAGCACATTCCCGCTTTCAGCACTCATCATGATATGCTCAGTAGCAAAGGCCAACCTAGACGCTATATTCTTTTTACTTCTTAGCTTTTATATTTAATTTTATGTTTTCTGCAACTTGTCGTGAAATAACGTGAAAACAGTGTTGCCATGCATACGTTAAGAATTTTTACCTGAACCTTAACTTTATGCTATTGTTTTCTAGTTTTGGATGCATTCTTTCTTAAAATACACATTACCTTCCTCGTAACTGTTTTTATCTACTGTTCTATGGAATTAAATTTGAAAAGTATCAGAGGCAAATTTCAAATAATATTCTGTGCCATTTCCATGTACAGTAGCTTCCAAAAAGATCGGACACACCTGTATTTCTCTCACAACATCTTCCTTAACATTTTCCAGAGATTATCCAAGATTTCCAAAATTAGTCTACGATAACTTACAGTTATAAATTACGTACGGGTAAAGGTTATGTAAATTTGGATGAATAAAACGAAATTCATCAGCTGATAAACAGTTTAGTAAAAAAATTGAAATGTCCAAAATGATCCGAACGCTTAGGTTTCTTGTAGAGAGAACTGTTATTGTTTCCATAGCAACTAACTCCAGCTCAATCTCGTGCACTTTAGATCATTCATTATCTTGCTAATTGTGGTTCTTGTAACATAACGTGCCTAAGAAATCTGTTACGCCTCTGGCTGATCATGAAGCTGCATCACCAAGATTGTCTTTCGATTGGACCCTTGGCTATGACTGCTAAGCGCTCCGACTGTGTAGTCCATTATATTCTGTTAACCTATGCAAAAACAGGTGTATGTAAGACTGGTAAATCAACTGGTAAGCCAACTAAGGCTTAAAAAAGGGAAGAACGAACCATTACGCAAATTGTGAAGAAGTACGTTTCAAGACGGCCGCAGCAGTTCATGCCTAAGAAATCTGTCGCGCCTCGCTCTGTCCGAGAGCTGATCATGAAGCGGCGCCACCAAGATTGTCTTTCAATTGGAGCCATGGCAGAGACTGTCGAGCGCTCCAAATGTGTAGTCCCCAATATTCTGTCAACCTACATATGCCAAACGGGTTTATTTAAGACTGGTAAATCAACTGGTAAGCCAAGTAAGGGCTCCAAAAGGAAAAACCGAGCCATTACGCAAATTATGAAGAAGGACCGTTTGAATATTGTTGTAGCAGTTCTTCGAAAGATTTGGAAGATTTTTGACTTCAATGTCTCAGGATAAACTGCGTCATGTCAGCTGGAGGAACACAATCTTCGCGCACGCCCATCTCCGGTCAGGCTATTGATCCGTCCGAAGAACAAGAAGGCTCGTCTTGCATACGTCACTAAACACGTACATGAACGGATGCACAATGGAACCAAATCAACCTCAGTGACGAATCTAAGTTCGATTTGTTGGGACTCGATGGCAGAAGGTTCGTTCGTCGCAGAACAGGCGAAAGATTGTGTCAATTGTACCAACAAGAGCTTGAAGTTTGGCGGAGTAAGTATCATATTCTGGGGAGTGATTTCAGTAGAAGGTTCTGTACACCTGTGCACTTACGGGCTACAATGAATGCACAAGTCTATAAAGAATTGCTGCGACAGTATGTTTTTCACAATCTACGAGCCTCCAAAGCCCAAACGACGAGCACATTAATGTTATGAACAGGCTTTACAGAGTTCGGAACTGAAGCCCTTTGAAAATGTTTCTAAGACACTCGGAGAGAGGTCTAAAGCGATCAATCTGAAAACAGTTTAAGAACTAGAGGAAATTCTTCAATATAAGGGAAACAAGATTACTGCACAAGAGCGTCAACACTTGGTTCGTTCGTGTGCCAGATATCAAAGCATCATCGAGAATAAAGGCTTCCACACTGAATACTACTACTTATAACTTGTACACATGTTTTCCTCTTATAATTTAATAGTTATATTCCAATAGAAATTTATTTCCGCTGTCTTTCGGAACATTTGGGTAACTCACTTTTTTTTTGTAAATTACTTACCTGTTGATAACTTTCGTTTTATACATCAAAATTTGCATGACCTTAACCTATACATAGTTTTACCTCTAAGTTAACGTACAGCAAATATTGAAATACAGGTGTTATGACCTTTTTGGACCGTACTGTAAATTAAAGGGGTATTTTCAAGAAAATGTGGATTTGGAGACAGCTTAGAATCTGACGGATACTCATTTACTAGCACATTTTCATCGTAAATTCACCAGAATTTCACTTTGTTTAGTAAAGGACTGCGAGCACCGCTGACAGAACCCAGTCAATTTGGAAGTCTTAGGTGAATTTTAAGTGAATAATTCAAGAAAGAAGAAGAAAAGGACACAAGATCGTGGAAACCTCACTAAGAGGGTCCCCCTACGGACTATACATAGAATGAAAGCACCTGAAAAGAGCATGCTTTGCGGGGCGCTATTCGCTGAACTGAGAGTAGCCCTCGTTAAGATGATCCAGGTTCCCTCTGGCTTCATCGCCATTTGTGGGGAAACCAACGATGTCGACCGGCTCCTGTGTAAAGAGGGATCCGAAGTACTAAAATCAATTAACCTCGAAGCAAAGACACCCTCACAAGTGGCATCCAACCACAGCACACAAAGCCACAACGGAACGATTCCTCGTTTTCAACATGAGGATCCCTGGATGCAACATCGAACAGGAAAGGTTCCATAGCATCCATATGTGCTTTGTGTGTTACAAGTTGGAGAAACACACGACGACGACGAGCCCTGAAAAAGGAAAACTGTGGAGCAGGGAATGCGCCACAGAAGGACACAGTTACGATACCTGCGAAAGCACAGAGGAAAAATGTGTGAACAACAAAAGTGGACATAGGACGATGGCCCCAAACTGTTCAAAGAGGAAAGACATTATAAAGAAGATGGAGGAAAAAAAAGAAGAAAAAAACTAAATACATACGCAAGCACAGTGAAGAAAAGCGAAGGGACGCTATCAACAATGGCATCCTCATCCCAAATGAACTTCACCAATGACGTCAGTGCAAAAATCCTGATTTGCATCACGCACGCAAACGTGGCTAACGCGGTAAAGCCTGGGTGCTATAACTAGGTTCTAAAAGCGCTACTGAAGGCAAACAACCTGCCTACGGTCATTATGCACGCCAACCCCGAATGCTCCAAGGCATTCAAGAAGTCAGTCATTAGGAGCAACGCAAATATCAAGTCTAGATTGGAAGAAGCAATGGATACACCCTCATCAAGGGAGTCCGAGGAGGAAGAAGAAGAAGACAAGGAAAACAAAAAACAAGAAGACGATGAAACCACCTCTTCAGATAGTGGCGAGGGCCCATGCACTAGTACACGAGCGCCGAATAGTAAGTCAAAAACTCCTAGTTCTCCACCGAAGAGTGAAAAGCCTGGACACACTAGGACTGCCACACAGCAAAGAAGAAGAAAATGAACAAGAGGAAACATAGGTAATTACGCCTCACAATGGAACTGAGCGCACTAAGAATACTGGAAATCAACACCACCAACGGTTGGACGACAAAAAGGACTCTTTACGGAAACTTATTCAGAGAAATTGATGCAAATGTCATCTTGATTTCAGAACATGGGATCGACACTCGTAATTCTCAAATGAAAATACCGAATTACGATGTGTTAATCACAAATCACTCACAAGAGCGGTACGACGGTGCCGCTATTGCCATTAATTAAGGGATCAAGTACAATCAGGTTAGAAATCACGAAGAATCCTTTCTCGCGATTGAGGTCGAACTCGACATTGGGAAGCTGGTCATCGCTGCCGGGTACCAGCCGCCGAGGAGAGGATACTTACCGATACATTCTCTCGCTGGCTTATTTGGCAGAAGAGCCCCCACCATATGAATGGGGGATCTGAACGCCAGATGTTGGGAATCCGGCTACAGGACCTTCAATGGAAATGGAAGGTGCCTAGACACTATGCTGGACAGAAACATGATCCAGTGGATAGGCTCGGACTTTCCCACCTTTGTCCAAGGAAGAATTGCCACAAAACCAGACATATGCCTGGCCAATCGTCAGCTACCGTTAAATTACTAACTGGAACCAATCCAGGTACCATGTAGAGCCCATATAGGGATCCTACTCACCCTCAACAGGAACTCTATACAAGTCCCAGCTGTAGTTTGAAAAGACTACAAAAGAGCAGATTGGGCACGGTACGCGCATCTTCTCGAGGCCTACCATCTTCCCAACCTGGATTAGGCAATTCTCGAGGAGATCGACGAGGCACTCGACGACCTTAATAACCATCTCATCAACGCGGATAGGGCTTGTATCCCGAAAACCCAGTATAAGTCTATCTCAACCTACAGGTGGATTGGATACATGAAAGAACTGTATCGTGAGTTGAGAATAATGTATGAAATCAACACCAGAAATGCATCGCTTGCCTCAATACAGCGAAATAAAGAGATCAAAGAAGAGCACAACTAGTTGATCCTCGAACAACAGTGGAGGTGTTGGGACAATGCGATCGAGAGCTTCGATCAAGATGCATCTCCCAAAGATTTGGGGAATAAAATCAGGCGTCTCAAAGGATCAACTTGGAAAAGGAAGACAGAATCATTGAAACAGAAGAAAAAAGAATAGAAGAAATATTCCGACGTTATTGGGAAAATTCTTCAGTATATCCGAAGAAAAAAACAAAGATACTGATATATAGAGTTCGAGAACAATATTGTAGAACAGCTTAACACACAAATATATAGGGCGCATCCTGACCAGCAGGTGGAAAAAAACACGACGGAGACGCCGAGATCACCGAAGAAGAACCACTCGGCGCGCTCCGCTCATTCCATCAGAAAGCCCCAGGACAATCGGGGCTTAAGAAGCTAAACTTCGAAAAGGCACCAGCCAACATCATCGAGGGAATAAGAATAATTTCCAACGCGTGTCTAAATAAAGGATACTTTCTCATTACTATGTCATGGAGAGAGCGGCGTATGTTAGTTTAGGGTGCACGGACGGACCGAAGTTTCCGCTCAATGCGGACCTCCCGCAGGAGGGGGGGGGTGTTTGTCCCCCACTCTTTACTCGATATACACCGAGGATGTCCCAGTCCCTGTGTACCCCTCTTCCCTCAACATCCAATACGTGGATGATTACAGCCAGATAATCCCATCTCCATGCAGGAATGCACCGTGGCAAGCTCGCATCACAGCGGCAGAAATCGAAAGATTGAACAACTAAGAGACTCAATGGAAGATCAGAACAAACCAAGAGAAATTTAAAGTAATCTCCATTGGCAGGAGACTATTCGCAGATGCCAGGGTGGGGGATAGACGCTATCTCTACACCACGGAGTACAATGTAGTCGGAATGAAAATTACTTCATCTGGGTACAGGAAGCACGTCGATGATAGGATTTCTAAAGCCTCGGTCGCAGTCAGGACTCGGTATATGTTTAGAAATATACGTGGAAGCAACAAGAAAAAGATCAACAACGCTCTTGTTGGATCTACATTACTATACCCCGCTTCCGCCCTCTCTTGTGTCTCAAAAACACAAAAGAGGAGACTACAAATAGTGCAAAATAAATGCGTGTATCTAATTACGGGTACACGTAGGGGGAACCAAGACGACAAGAAGATCTGCACAGGGAGGCGGGGATAACACCAATTAACAAAGTCATAGAAGAACGCACTCGGAAAATGCAAGAACTTGGTAATCACGAACTGGATGAGGATATCACTCATATCGCGTCAGATTTCCAAGCTCCGCTAACCTAGTGGCTGGCGTGGATGAAGTTCCGTTCTACGCATGAGGAGAATGTAAAAACCAAAAACCATCCAAAATGTGACAACAAACCAATCAAGACAACAAACCTGATTCAAGAAAAATCACCGATTATGACCGACGCACACCGAGCAAGATTAGCAAACCAAACGTGACGCGAAGAAAGAAGACAAGAAGAAACAGAAAACACTGATATACACAAAGGACAAAAATATTAAAATACAATAAACACTAAGCACATATTTAACGAAATATATTACAAAACAACAGTAAAAACACATTACATACCCGCAAAACATTAAAAATTATTAAGACAAATGTCTTGAACGCCATAAAATAAAAACAATCACGAAAACAACAAAGGAAACACATGACAATAACATTTATGAAAGTGATAGGCCTGACCACCAGGCGCCTAGCATCTCTTTGCACCCTACCACACTTCTTTCTCTTTTCTCCATTTGTCTATTTTCACCGATCAATCCACACACACCCTTTCTCCCCATTTTGCATCTACACACACTTACATCAATTCGCGAAATTCATGTGGATTTGGTTGTTTTGTTTTCTAATTTTCGACGGTACTGTCTACTCGCACCTTTGTAATGTGAAAGGCGAGCTCATACGGACTCGAATGTACAAAGTGCACCTATTATCAAAAGAATAAAATTTAATTATAAATTTTATAAAAAGCGATCCACAATAACGTAACAATAACAGTTAATAACGAGTTATTTCTAACTTACGACAACGAATTCTACCTTAATTTGGTAGATCTTAATCTAAAATGCAAACGCCACGAGGGCAAATCCTCGTTCAAAACAGCCAGCTAGTTTTCCCGCTTCCTGTGATGTAGAAAAAGGTAGAGCCCGATACCCGATATTGACGAATAGTTACCAATTAGTTTATTCTTGACATGTGGCACTTATCAGTCGTTTCGTAAGTTCTCTTCGTATAATCTCATTACACAATGACACTGCCATTTCCAGGTGTGTTTATAAACGATTTCAGTAATCATAAATCATAGCACGGCTGAGTAGTAGCTGCACAGGTGTTAGAGGAAAATCAGAGTTCGTTGAGAAATTCCGTTATCTGACGGTAAGGGAAGTTACCCCCCTCTTTTTTCCATCCCTCTCCCCTTTATCCTCGTAACGGATTTTTTATGTACTTTTGAATCTCTCTTTGCTCGCATTTATGAACCTGTTATTAGTTGGGGCGGGGTATCACATGACTCAGTTCGAAGAGATTTGTTTTAAATTCGTTTTTTATTTTATATTTTCATTACTTTTGTCATTTAATTTGTTTGTACTTCGTGTCTTCATTTCGTCTTTCTCACGTGACACCAAATACACACAAAAATACATTCTTTCAAAAAGTCATATCCGTAGAAAGTGTTTTCCGTTGCCCCCAGTACTGACAGTGTGATTTTCAGCCAGTGGCAACTGCTGCTTCTGATCTTTTCCCAGTCCCGTTTCGTCGCCTCTTTTAGCAGATATTTTAGCTCTACGACAGAATCGGGGTCTTTGGGTTTCCATGGAGATAAAAAAAAAAACACCCTCTTGGCTCGGTATCGAATTTAACCAAAGAGTTGAATGAACCCTGGCTTCTACGAACTGAGCTAATCGTGTACCTCTCTTAACGGCTAAACTATGGTCTTCTTAAACGTTTTTTGTCTGTTCAAGTTCGTACTTTTGAAGGCGTTTTCTTTTGATACTAATTAGTACCAAATGGGCCGGAGTGTCACTCACCAGCCCCATTAACTGAAGTCGGGTTTATTTTTACTTGTTCTTTCTATTTATGAATTCTCCCGAGTCCTTCCCTCGTCGAATTACACGCAAGTTTCTGCTTTTTGGAGTCTCATCGGGCGTCTTCCAAAGAACTTTCACTCATTATCATTCATCCGGTGCTTTTTATCGTTACGCACCCATTATCAAGGGTCCAGCCATCAAAGCGTGCCCTCTTTCGGGTCGGTCATTTGCCAGATGCACCGTCGATGCAATGTGGCAATGTATTTCTGCAACGTTTTACATTTCTGTTTACGAGTTAACGTTCATGTAAGCGTTTCTAAACATTGCTGAGCATTGAGATCATTAACGGTGTTTGAACGCAATATCGCTGACTTTTTAGTCAACATTTTTCTTACGCGAGGTGTACACACATGAACGGCGTGCCCGCCGGAGGAAATAACCGCGTGTGTGTTCAACGCGATTAATTTGATTTGTATTTCGAGAATAATTATGGCCAGCAGCTGACGATAGTTAAAAAGGAAATTGTGATTTAATGAAGGCAAAACTGGCATTTAAACTGTTTTTCTAATTATTACAATGTAAATGAGAACGGTGTAATTAAAAGAGGGTAGTACTTTTGTTTGTAGGGAAATGAAGGGGGGTAGATGAACGAATTACTTAATTATTATTTATTATTAATTTTATTATCATCTCTGTTGGTAATTATTTAGAAAGGCAAGCGCCATCTTCAAAGTTATTTGTCTGAAAAGTTAAGAATTATATATAACTATAGCATAATCCCTCTGAAATTTGGACCCGGATAAAATAAACTCACTAAAACTGAAGGGTAACCCAGGGCGTTGAGGAACTCATTATGCGGGAAATACATTGTTATGTCAGGAAGGCAAAAACATCGATACGTGAACACAACAAACTTCCAGAGATGTGGAAAGACTAATGAACCTAACATGCGAGTGGACTGGGTATATAGGAACCATTCCAAACCATAGATGTTCCACAAATATCTCAGCTTGGACGCCATTTAATAAAACATGGCTCGCACGAAGATCAATAACAAGAGAAGATGACTTTCCGAGATGTACCGAAGACATTGAGATAATTCCACGAATTATGATGAGCCTACCTTAGAGAATCCTATTATTCACTTCACTGTTAATAGTCTAATAGTAGCATACAAGACATCAAATAGCAATTAGCACGCAGGACATCTACAAGCTATAAAAGTTTGTTTCCCAAACCTGAATTTATTGATAAAATGTTGCTCCCCCCCTTCCCCTCTTTATTCTGTAATCCACTCTACAAAAGTGAATACCGGGTGTTGCAAAAGTACTGTTGCACTCGTTACGACGCTCATAACAAAGTATACAATGATAGTTTTGATGCAGTTGGATATGATTATAAATGTATTTAAATTGTAATGTTAATCAATGTGGCCGCACTCGGCGGCGAGCACGCGCTCCAGGCTAGATCTGAAGGCCGCGCCCACGCTGCGGACGAAGTCCTTTCTCATGATGGCCCACACGCGCTTGGCGGATAACTTCAGCTCGTTGACGTTGCTGTGGCGGACCTTGGAGGCCTTGCCCTCGACATGCGCCCACACGCTGTAGTCAAGGAGATCGAGGTCGGGCGACTGCGGCGGCCAAAAGTCGTCCCACCAGAGGTTCATGTTTGACCCCAACTACTCTTGCAAGGTCTTGGCTATGTGGGCCGGGGCACCGTCCTGTTTAAAGACGACTCCCTCTACTTCGTGATCTTCCTCACCCAGGGCAGGACTTTCGTGGCCAAGATGTCCCTGTAATCGGCCGCAATGAGTCTGTAACCACCCGCAAACTACACAGGCGGCATCTTCTCGCCAGTCGAAACCACGACGCCGAGCGTCATCACGGAGGCCGGGTCCGTGGTCGTGGACACGTAGCAGACCTCGGGAACGTCCTGGCCGAAGCTTACCACTTGGTTCTTCTGCTGACTGATGACCGGATCGAACGCGGAGGTAATTTTTCCTGAGAAAAAATGATAATTCGATTTCCATGATTATTTAGGTCGTTGAGAAGGCGACGACAGCGCTCCCGACGTTGTTCTCGCATACGGTGTGTGAGCAGAGGCCTTTCCACACACCACAAGCTCTTGCCGCCCTCTTTCTCTACGGCCCTGGATACCCTGGCCACCGAGATGTTCTTCTTCTTCTTCGTGAACGCAGTGATTTTAAGCTTCACAGCGTTTTCGAAGGCCTTTCTCAGAGCCAAACTTGAGCTCTGCCTAAACGACGTGGACCTTTGAGGTCTTCTCCTTTCTTGAGCTCCTCTCCGACTCAGTGGAGGGCCATCCGGCTGACGTTGAGCCGCTCGGCGATGTCGAACTGTTGTGGCCCGCGCGCGGGAGAGCAGAGATCTCGATTCTTGTCCTTTCCATCTCGACACACCAGCACAAAATGGAAAAGAAGTTTTAATGACACGTGCTAGAGAAGTATAACTTTACGTTTGGTTGACGGAACTTTTTCAATCACACACATAAACCTCCCGAAAGATAAAAAAAAACCTAGTGTGCTCGTAACAGAACCTTTGCAACCCTGCTAATTGACGTTCGTGCAAATTCTAAGTAAGACCCATGATTCCATTTTTCCTGTTATAGGTCTATGAATATGGCACAACTTATGGGTCTTAGCTAATCCATTAGTTTCAAGAGGATCCTCCTCGAGTTCCTGATTGAATTAAGATCCGATAAATACCAGGTGATGGATCCTATGATAAGATTATCCATAATGGTGTGTGTGGGGAGGGGGACGGATGCTCATCCAATTTCTCCTTGCTCATTAATACGAGGGGGAATACTCCCCTCAAGGGGATGACTCATGTAGACTGTTGCACCTAGTACCAGTAGGAGCTCAAAACTAGATTGAGACTACCTGGGCTTTATTCATTCTCGACAGTTCTATTTAACCTATTTTCGCCACTTTCTTTACAAGTATCTTACTTTATTTTCAGGGCTTGCGGCTAATTTGGAGGCTAGTCGCCGACCAGCGTTCATCTATTCATCCCTAATTGGGACCAGAAGAGGTGAGGGGGGCTGGTTCATTCCTCGCTCTTGGCTCCGGTTGTGGTTGTTAGATTTAACTGCCTGATTCCTCCCCCTCCTCCCCCCTCCTCCTCCTCCCTCCTTATATATCCTTATATGCATCTGCAAGGAGGGTGTCAAGTGCAACAGGGAAGGGGGGCACTTTCCCGTCTCTGTTGGAAGTGGGGGAGAGGGAACTCCTCGCCCTCAGAAGTGTTATATGGAAGGACCCTGTCAAAAGCACATGGGGGGAGGGGGGTAGGACATCCTTTCTAGAGGGTTGAGCAACTTAAGGGCAGCTCAGAGAAGGGTAAAGGGGAGACTGATTTAGTGGGTGGTGGGAGGGGAGTTCCTCCACCAAGCAGAGGGGTGATGTGGCACTCCTCGCCAGGTTCGACCTGGCGAGGTTCGACCCTTTTCAAATGTCATCACAATTTGGAAAATCAATCGACATATCAAAAATTTTCCAAAGCTTACGACCATTAAGAGGAAGATGGGGGGGGGGCGTATATCCCTGCCAGTCTCTCAAACCCATTCTCGGATTTTCAGACCTTTCAGGGACTCGAACCCTCGCTGTGTTAAAAGGCGTTGATCGCTACCCGTTCGCAATGCAGACCAAGGGAAAGTTTTGCACAGTGGAGGATCGCTCTCCTAAGCCTGCAGCTCCCAACTGCTAATCCAGAGAGGCAGAGGTGGGGCAGAGGGGAAACTCCTTATTAAGTCGCACTAGTCCTCTACAAGAAGACTAGGATGTAAAGGTCTGTCATGTGATAGACCCAGAGGCAGGATCCGACACTTTTAGATCACTGGAAGCCAGCATGGCAGTAAAACCGGTCTGCCATAGGCAGTACAGCCTTTTATCCCCCCGAGAATGGCAGAGAAGGGGTTAGTGGGCTAAAACCGTCTGGTCTCTTGCAACCTGCGGGCGTCAACGAGCGTTGTTTAAGGAGGTGTCAAAGCTTGGCTGCTGCCACCGCATCTGATGTACTCAATAGTGGAAGATATGGATAGTAGTAGAAGATAGATGATAAAAGGGGTAGGAAGGGTTTGCCCTAGTTTGAGGGGCATTGTGGGTATTTATTTACTTTTGATTACTGATTTTTACTTTTCTTGTTTTGTTTTATTATTGTTGACTTGTCTGTTTGTTTCTGTGTGTTTTTCATTATATTCTTCTGTGTATTTGTCTCTTTGTTTTGTTTATGAGGTAGCTGCTCAGGACTTCAATACTAGATGTGAAATGACAGTTGGGAGGGTTTTATAAGGTGGCAAATGAGGACCCGCGAGATAACACCAGTTTCATTACGCAATGAATGTAGTGGTAGGAGTTACCAAATACAAGATCCTCCAAAAGGCATACTGATCCGGTAGAGCTTGCCACTCATCCAGTTCCTGGTTAACAGTCTTAGCCGCCCCCCTTTTAAGATGTCGGGGGAGTGCAGAGGAGAGAGAGAGAGAAGAAGATATAAAATAACAAAGTCTAATGAATTATGCATATTTAACATCAATGGTTCATTTTAATTGCCTTTTGGAGTAATTTGACCTTTTTAGAAGACCAGTCCTGCATCCTGAACCATCTGTCAAGAAGGAGAGAGAGGAGAGAGCACCCCCCATCCCCCATGACACTAAATCTACTATTTGCGTTTTTGCTGACAGGGCCTAAATAAATATCGCTGATATTCTTTTTTGTCACTCGAAACGGAGTCGGCAATTTTATCTTAATTATGATACATTGCATGATTCAACGTTACTTCTGTTTGCGGTCAATTTGGCTGATCAAAACGAGCTTAATCAATTTATTTATAGCTGTGGTTTTAAAGTTAATTGGACACAACTTTCTTGTCTCGGCTGATGGCAGGCAAAAGGAAATTAAATATCACCTCGTATTAACAATACGAGGTGATATTTAAGGATTATTTAGATAAAAGAAAAGGATATAATCCAATGAAGATATTACACTAAGTAGGGAGTGAAAGAATGGGTAGATTAATTAAATACTAATCACATGATAGACACTTAATGAAAAGTGATAAGTGATTGAGGAAGAATGAGGTGATAATACAAAATCTGTCGTTTTTGCTGTGGGCAAAAGAAGGATTATTGCGAACCCCCGACGCAATATGCTCTTATGTGAAGGACAGAGGGGTTTTTTTATCGTGAAGGGCAGAGGTTTTTTTTTATCGTGGACAGGGTTTTTTATCGTGAAGGGCAGGATTTTTTTGATCTCGTGAAGGACAGTTTTTTATCGTGAAGGACAGGGTTTTATCGTGAAGGGCAGGATTTATTATCTCGTGAAGGACAGGGTTTTTTATCGTGAAAAACAGGGTTTTTATCGTGAAGAACAGTTTTTATTGTGCAGGGCAAGGCTATTTATCGTGAAGGACAGGGGGTTTATCGGGAAAGACAGGGGTTTTTATCGTGAAAGGCAGGGGGTTTTATCGTGAAGGGCAGGGAGTTTTATCGTGAAGGACAGGGGGTTTTATCGAGGACAGTTTTTTATCGTGAAGGACAGGGTTTTTTATCTGAAAGGACTGGGTTTGATTATCGTCCAGGTCAGGGTTTTTTTATCGTGAAGCGCAGGGAGGTTTTTATCGTGAAGGACAGTTTTTATCGTGCAGGAAAGGGATTTTTATCGTGAAGGACAGGGGTTTATCGGAAAGGACAGGGTTTTATTATCGTGAAGGGCAGGGGGTTTTATCGTAAAGGGCAGGGGTTTTATCGTGAAGGGAAGGGGGGTTTATCGGGAAGGACAGGATTTTATTATCGTAACGAACAGGATTTTTTTATCGAATTTGAAGAGCAATAGCAACGAGGGCGTATCACGTAAAAGGTTTATAATGAGAGATTTGTAAATAAAGTGGGGAAGATCAAGTCAAATTGTGTAGAAGACATATATATAGCTGCCAACCTTCCTGCAGGCATTGGGGCCGGGAGGGCAAACTACTAGAGTTGAGGCCAGAAAGGCACACAAGCCTCCAGACATCACGTGGCATCCCCTTGGGGTAGAATGATAAGGATTAAAGAAGGATGTGGGAAGAAGAAGGGTGAAGATGGTGGGAAGGATGCCGATAGGAAGTTTTAGAGCCCGTCCATAACCTTTTATCTACAGTCGAAGACGAGAAACCCCCTTTGTTTACAGAAGGGGCCCGCCTTTATTCGCCCCGTCAGCTATAAAGAGAAACAATGACAAATAGTCACAACAACTAATTAGTCTGCCAGGCCGAGAGGACGCTCATTATTCTCTTAAAATACATGAGTTTGGCAACTGAAGTTCTCGCCCCTAAAGTGCATGTCACGGCTTAATAAGTGTGAACGTTTGAGTCTATATGTGGGCGAAAGGTAGATTTTTGTAACATTCGGTAAGAATGAGTGATAATAGAGAGTATAAAGAAAACAAAGAACAGAGCAGAGTATTGTAACATAAAACTTTGAATGAAGTGTGCGGTAGTGAGAGGAGGAGAGAATTGGACTACAAAGAAAATTCTGTGAGTTTTATTAATTCGTGTCAGCAAAATGATAAAAACTGCTGACGCCAACTTAGAGAAAACTAATTTGGCCTCTGATAGGATTAAAATTACACCTTTATAAATCTTGTACTTAAAAGATTAAAGTATAGATTAGTTCTCACTCTGTAACATAGAAGGAAGAATGACTACTTCTTATACGCTTGAGGCAAACTTGATTAGTCAATTTAATAATAATAACAAATGGTTTATTTCCAAGAAAGTTACAAAAACATTATTATATTTTTGAACTTAGCGACTTGGTTAACAAAATTCAACTTATATACTATTAATATTTGTACATAATTATAATTAATACTAGTATACATTTATTGTATTACAGTGATATACTATCACATAGTCCTGAGCATTAACGTTGAGTTGTACAATCTCACTAAGTAAGAAATCGCAGCGTTGTGGTACCGTATAGTACTACTGCCCCTGATAGGTCTGAGAGTTCTTGAACCCCTCCTGGTATTCCGATGGTGTACTTGATTTAGGTAGAGTGTTAGCCGGACTCTTTAATAGAAAATGATATCGCGAATATTCCAATCAAGTCCAAGCGCCCTGATACCTTGGGATTGAAAGTTTGACAGTGGATAGATGACAAGGCAGTCGAAAACTGTTAGGATTATTACCCCGAAAGAAGGGCAAAGCTAAGCAAGATGGTAGCGCTTAAGTGAGAGACATTAGTGTCCAATTGGTTTGGAAAGAATAGTGATCTCTCCAGAGAACTTATTCGAAACGATGTTTAGTTACGAATGCCTCGTTAGTTAGAGTTTAGTTTAAGGGTAGTTAGAGAGTTTAAGGGGAGTTTGAGAGAAGTTTGATTTTGATGGGAATTCGGGGGAACTCGCAGAACCAATGCGAGAAAGAGGGTATAAAAACTTACCTTACTTGCGAGGAGGAGCCGTTGGCGGTGCCACACACTTCAAAAGTTTCCGCCCGGCCCAGTCCCGGCGTTTGAAGGCGTTTGAAGAGAGTTTTGCGTGTAGACGGTTCCTTCTTCCTCCAAGTTTCGCCACGGTTCTGCCCAGAGACCAGGAGTTTATGTAGCTAGGGGTTCAGCGAGTTGTTTGTTCCTCCGGCTTGTGATGAATAGTGGCTGTTTGTCCCTCCTGCAAGGAGGTTTTCAAGGAATGGGAGAGGGGAAGTTGGGGGATGATTAGGGGGAAGGAGTCGAGGGAAGGTGTCCGAGCCCAAACACCCTCTCCCCTTAGTAAAGCCATAAACCAGCGTGTCCACTGTGTCGATCGCAGAGGAGGTGGGGAAGGGCAATATTCGTCCATCTGTCCAGGACGGTTCTAAGCTCACAGCACCCTCACCAACCATAAATACTCATAAACCATAAACTACTCGTTGTGTCTTCAATAGCCTAGAATGGGCCAGAGAGAGGAGGCTTTGTGGATCCGAGGGACTGAGGGGGCCTCGGGGAGGGGGGTTCTCATCCCGTACCCACGGTGAGAGGGGAGGTTCGGTGCTTGGGTATGCTACGTCCCGCTCTTAGCTGGCGCTGGAGATGAACGATCCACACAAACTCTCCAGACTTTTCGAGAGCAACATCTTTTCTGTCTTTCACTCCCTTAATCTGGCAACTTTAGAGTTATCAACTAGGTTTGTTTCAACACTCAAATTACAACAAATTCACACTTTTCCTTCCTCAACCCTCTTTAACTTCAAACTCAAACGAAGCTCAAGTAGTTTCATTAAACTGATTCCTCCCCTAACAAACAGTTCTCTTAGTATTGTGATCATAAAAGTGCTTAATTAAACAAGGTAGTCACACATCGCTGACCCGCGAAGAGAAATCGGGCCGGGAATTAACTCCTACTCTGGTGAATACAAATTTATCATATAAGTTCGGCTTCTAAACAAACGAACGAACTTTAACCTGAAACACTCATTCATCTTCTTTCAAACTACTTATTACTAACGAGGTAACGCTTCGAGCTAAAGGGGAGTGTGGCATACTTCTGAAGAAGGTACAACCTTTTTTCAACGAAATCTCCATACTCTTTGATCTTAAAAATCATATTACGCTGGTTACGGTCCTCAAATCGGGGCAAAAGAATCAACAAGTGAGAGTGAGAGATAGCGTGTGTGTGAGAGTGTGTGAGAGAGAGTATGAGTAAGTTAGTTTGTGTCTCTGAGGGAGAGCAAGAAATTAAAAGAAAATATTAAATGGAGGGATAAACTTTTGAAACAGAAGCCAATAACCGGAAGAACTGCATTTGATTTATTGAACAGTCAGGTTCTAAGAACGGCAAGAGGAAATTGCTGTTTTGTTAACGGCTCAAGCGGCATCAGATCCTATTCTATCAAAAGGCACGTACGAATTCTCACCCCCGTGGGTGTAGAAACGATTAAATGGAGGCGAGGCGATTGCTATTCTCCAATAATTCCCTCTATTAACACTTCATAATTGGGAAAAACAAGACGTCAGCTTCAGACCCGTGCTCTTTATTATACTGATGCTTAAAGGGGTTTCACTTTTCATTACACCCAGTGGTAAACGGGTTTTGGGTTTTTTTTCAACCCATTAGTTCATCTATCAAGCCGTCGAGCTCCAGCCCCTTCCCGCCCTTACACACTATTTCCAAGATTCGTTCTCGCAAAATATTCCTTTTGTATCTTATCATTGAAGCACCCTGTAAACAAAGTAGCCAGAGACTAGAGAGATATCCATCCCTTTTTTAAAAAGTTGATCTCTATAACATTTTCTCCCTGTATTTGGACACTTGTCTTCATGTTATTAATTGCGTCTAAACATATATTTTTCTTCATTGATCTGTCATTCTCCTCATTTATTCGAAGGTATTTCTCCTCTATTCTTTAATATGCGTTTTCTGTAAGGAGTAGGAGGATACAAAATTGCCCTAGAGTGAAATAGTTGCCCTTATTTTTTAAAAGGTTGGCTAAATTTAACCATGCGCCGAACTAGACGTTGGCAGATATTCCTGTACCATGTAATATAACGCAGGAAATAGTTTGCTCTACAGTCATGGACAAAAGTTTTGAGACGACCATCCGACCGACCGATATAGTGAGATATAGAGTCGCACGCCACTCAAAAAAGAGCCTAAACAATTTTATTAATCAATACAGTCAATTGATGCGCGCAGTCAATATTAATAATGATGTCTCTTTTTTTCAGGACTGCTTTAATTCGTTTTGGCATGGTGGAGATCAAATTTGCGATGATATTTTGACTGATTATTGGTCCATTTTTGTTCATTAAGCACCGGAGCTACTCATAATTAGATGTCTTCTGTTTATCAACCGTCAGTTTGATTATCGCCCACAAATTCTTTATTGGGTTCAAATCTGGCGAATTTCCGAGCCAAGGTTCCAGAGTTAGGAGTTGTTTTTAGCTCCAAACTTTGTTATTGCTTTTGCTTTGTGACAAAGTGCGCCATCATGCAGAAAAATATTTAGTTATCATCCCCAAATTGGTCCAGATCGGTTGGGAAAAGGGGCTGTTGAAGCACGTTTAGGCACCATTTTGAGTTGATGGCAGTGCTCTTGGACAAAATAGTTATGGTGCTCCAGTTCCCTTGGATGAGAAGCAACTCCAGACATGGAGTGTTACCGGATGCTTTACCGTGGGCGCGACTCAGGATTCGTGAAGCGCTGCCCTTTTCTGCTCCTCCTAACCAGGGGTCTTCCAGAAGCTCCAAACAAGTGAATGGGAGCTTCATTCGAGGATATCCCTTTGTCCGTTTGCAACACTCGATTCTTTATATTTACTACATAAATGGAGACTATCCGTAAGTTCTTCTTGGTGAAATGAGGCTTCTTCGCAGCCCTTCTTGACTTGAGACCTTGGTCAAAACGTCTCCGAATCAGTGTGCGCGATAAAACTAGGCCTATATGAAGTGAGTTTGGTGGGGAACGTAAACCATTAAAATTTTAAAGCCGTTCTAAAATTTGACAGAATTAGCGTATAAGGTGAGATTTTGGTAAAATGTTCAATGATTAATTAATTTTCAGTATTTGGTCAAATTCAGAAAGGAAACGCGGGCCGATGTTTGCTCAATTCTGCTCTATATTCACCGAACCTTGTACCATCTCATTTCTATTTACTTCAATCATTTCAACATGAACTAAATGGGCAACTTTACTCTTAAAAGAAGGAGGCGGAAAAGGATATCCAATCCTATATTTCATCAAACCCGAAGAATTCTTCAAGAAATGAAAAATACACTGCTCAGGTAAACGATGGCAAAGCGTTGTAATTAATGATGTCAATTACTTTGATGAATAAAAGGAATTTTATATTTTAAAAAATATTTTACTTTCCTTTCCAAAACTTATTTTTGCCTCTTCGCTAATTACTTCAAAATCCTAAGTGGTTTTATTGTTAAAATAACCTTTTGCTCTCAGTAGTCTCCGATTGTTGCCTGTGTTGAAAGCATTGATAAATAATTTAATGTAATTTTTAGTTGCGTGCGACTCTATATTTCACTATGTCTCGGTAGTCAGTCCGTCGGTCACCGTTTTTTTGCTTTGGTAATAACATTTTAACTATTCGGCCGATTCTAACGAAATTTGAAACCCTTATGTTGTTTTACATTTTCTATCAAATGATATAATTGCCAAGGTCATCCTAAGGTTAACTGTGATAGACTAACCACCCCAGTCTCAGGATATGAATCCACTGGAAACCATCCGGCAGGACCTGAAAGAGGTCATAAGACGTCGTCAGTCAGCCTCTAATGAGCGACTGAAGGCACTCACGACCAGGGAATGAGCCAGCATCACACCCTTCAGGTGTTGCCCCCTCGTAGAGAGCTGCCTCGAGGAATAAATGACCTCATCACCGCCAAGAGACTCTCGACACGCTACTGAGCTTTCCCTATCAGTTTGGTGATGCTGTAATTTTCCCAATGCTTCATCTGCTACTCTATTAAATGGTACAGTGTTGTATTTTCTGGTAAATTTTTCATTTTGTCCTTCTTTTGATTGTTTGGTGCATATATAATTTTTTTATTTTTTTATTCCTGCATTTATTTAATTTAACCAAAATTCTGAAGTGTCCTAAAACATTTGGCCGTTGTATACTCTCAGGGTTGAGCAAACGGAAGCGGAAGATGATTTTTCCAGCCTCGGAAGACTCTGCTTCGTGAAGTATTTTAATGCGAAAGCGTAAGGAGGTATAAGTATGACTTTCCCATCACCTAATTTGGCGGTGTAAGGTTGAATTGGTTGGTATATCGATGTTAAGACGTGAAGAAGGTGAAAGGAAGGAAGAATCCGAAGTGAAAGTTTGGTAATCAGAGAGAGAGAGAGAGGGAGAAGTACATGATAATGCTTGAGCGTACGAGAGAGGAAGTAAGTGCGAACATGGGGCTGAGCAAGTGTTCAACAAAATGAACGCTGAACAATGATGCAAAATGTGAGGTAGAAAGCAAACGGGAGAATATATTTTCAGCTGCTTAATAGTGAGAATGAGTATTCCCAGGAGGTGAAGTGAATGCATACAAGGGCGAAAAGAAAAGTGAAACGAGTGATTAAAACAGTGGCGGATCCAGGATAAAAATGGGGGGGGGGGGCTAACCTGAATTCCTCCCTCTGAGTAGTCGGAGAGAGGGCATGGATGAATAATAAGGGTTATAATAGACAGAATTGATAATAAATAACAGCATCTCACACAGGGGATGAGCACCAGCTTTCTCAGATCCGATTTTTTTCCACACGTCAGAAAATTATGAATTGTGGTTTTTGAACGTCAGCTAAGGAAAAATACTGAATTTAATAATTATTTCTGAGATTTACCTCTATTTTAGACATGTATCATATAAGATACATTTGATCGCAACGGTTTTAAAAAATGTTTTCATATATATTCTATATTATTAGATAACTTTCTGAATAGCAGAATACAAGTATGGCTTAAAAAATAAATATAAACATACACGGGTGTGGAATTTGAGGGAGCTTCACCCCTAGCCACCTCTAGATCCGCTCCTGGATTAAACAGGGTAAGAAAGAATCAAATGAAGCATTTGGAGAGATGGAGAGATGAATGAGAATCAGGATAGGAACCGGAACCTGTTCTGGAAAGGAGTGAGAAAGGTGAGACACCAAGCGAATAATATTTGAAAAAACATCAAGGGTAAGAATGGCAGGAGACTTATAAGCAAAAGGGAGGCCAAATGTAGAGGCTAGAACACTTTGACGAGTTGTATAAAGTGCGTTTGGAAGAGGAAGCGAATATGAATATGATACTTTTCTCACCTGTATAAGGAATGTAGAAGCGATAAGCATGCCAGAGGTTTTAAGTGCTGTGATAAGTCTGAAATAGGATCGAAGATGGAGTAGATGATATAGTTGTATAACATTTCAAAATGTAAGAATACCTGAGGACTGGATGACTGTTCTGGTAGTACCGTTGTATAAGGGTAAAGGGGAGAGGCAAAGTGTATGGCAAAATTCTGATTGTGTATCTAAGAAGGATAATTGAATGATTAATAAGGGATGGGCAATGTGTGTTTAGTGTGGGTAGGGTGTCATGCAGGTCAGGTATTTGCAGTGATACGGCTGTAATGATACGAAATGTAATGTGCATGCTGAGAATTGGGGAGATGTGATATTATTGGTACTACCCTTGAACAAGTGCGAAGTTTTAAGTATCTAGGACGCATTGTGAATGATAGTGTACAAATAAAGCAGATTGTGACCACTAATTTTAAATGGTAGGAAAGTTCCAGGAACAATTGGTGCGTTAATGAATGCTAAGGTTTTGAGTGTGAAATGTGCTGTATGAGAGGATGCTGGTCCCAGCGTTGGTGAATGGGAGTGAGATATTGTTGAATCTTTATATAAAGCGATTGTAGGACCCCATTTGGAGTATCTGGTACAATTGTGGTCTCCACATATGCTAAAGGAATGTGCTGAACGACGGTATTAATTCTTGAACTTAGAAATAGATCGCACTAATAAAGACTGAGGTACATTGCCTTTCGTGCAGGCAACTTATTGAACTCTTTAGAATACTAAACTGGTTTACTAATATAGATTATGACTTAATATTTCTGTTAGATAACCGACAGTCACTAAAAATAATTGGTTTCAAGTTATTAAACAAAAGATTTAACACTGCCATAGAACCAAATTTATTTTCTTATAAATTAACACAAATCTGGAATAACCTTCATAAGAAATGTCTCTGAAAGAACTACATTTAAATATATTGAATGAATAAAATCAAGAAATATTACTTATAAATTTACAGAAATAAGAATTGTTAGATTAATTCTTCACCTATATCCTTTCTTCCTTTTACCTGTCCCTCACCTCTGGCTTCCTCCATTTCCCTTGTTCACTGACCTAGGGTCGAGAGGATCTTAGGAACTTTACTTGTTCGTAATCCTATAAAGTTCCTACTTTTAAGAGACTCAATCCTTTGTAAAGGACTGTTCCCGGAGATTTATGAAGCAAATTTTAAACATAAACACACTCAGAGCCCCCCCTCCACCCCGTCCATTCGGGTAATCTAAGAAATCCATCGCCCCATCCCACAACTACATGCAACCAACATTCGTCAACACAGGTGTGGCTTTGGTTCCTTGTCTCGCAACCACGCACTTTGCACTACAGCGGATACAAATAAAGCGTGGCTCCATGATGCATTCCGAACGACGGCACCGCCCATTAAACATCACCTCAACACTACACCAAACCAGAGACCCCCACATCACTACATACCAGGTCAACGCCATCCTTCACGAAACGTGGGTAACAAATGAATAGCATACTCCAAGGTATTCCATCACCCCCCGAAACCAGGTCCCCATCGCGCAAAAAACTCCCATTACAATCCATATACACGTACGCGTTATCGACGGGTCATCCTGACAAGGTTGCGATGCGGTCACAAACCAAACAACGAAAACACAATGATCTGTACTCTCTGACACCAGGTTCTAAATGCAGTTCGTCGCATATTCACAACATGCCCGGCAACATTTACAGATACAGGGAGCGCTGTATGTCTCGGAGAGCCCCGTCTAGTCTGCAACATTCATCGAGGCCGCTAGCGTAGGCTCCTGCTCCTAAGCCTGGTAAAACCCCCCTCAACATCCTGTTCCTCCTTTCCTCCTCCTTCTCCTCTCCTCTTCATCATCATCAAGAGAGTGGCTATAGAAGCCTTTCTTTCTCCTTAATTTATTCACTATTTCTACCCTCTTCCCCCCCGTCCTCATTGTCGCTTCCCCTGCTTGTTATCTTCATTATCCATTAAATAATAATTACCTCGTTGGTTACGACAGTTTGCCTCCTTTCCTCAATTAGATAAATGGCATCTTCTTTAGGACCTGTAATTGTTTGAACACTCGTACCTGCCCCTTGAGAATTTAAATGCCCCCTTCCTTCTTGTCTCCGGCTTTTCTTGGTTATTAAGGTTTAGTGCAGGAAGTAATTCCATCCTCAACAGCACCGTATTTCCATTTTCTCTTCCTTCTCCCCCTCATTTCCCCTCTCCAATGTATCTTCGATTCCATCCACGACAGCACCGTATTTTCATTTTCTCTTCCTTCTCCCCCTCATTTCCCCTCTCCAATGTATCTTCGAGCACAACAAAAAAGATGGCTGCCATTTCAGAATCCGGATACATACTTGCTCTCACCTTCTCTTATTTGAAAGTATCCTCCTAATTTATATTAATTTCCATCTATTCCTCCACACTCGTTCGTAGGTAAGTAACAGCTACCTATTCCTCAAATGGTGGTTGCTAGTTCCCACTCCCTCACCCCAGACGAGACGGTGGTAGAGGTACGAGCCTTCGTTCAAGGCCTCGTCAAAACCAGCGACTCTTAATTTCCTGCCCACCTCGACGACCTCTGCCCCTGCGACTTCGGGTCTAGGCCAATGAGTATTTCCGAGGGTGATTGAGATCATTTATACGAGTGTAAGGTTTCTGCAGGTTTAAGATCCAAAACTTGTTCGCACATGACTTGTAAACGATATGAACTTGTTTTTTTAATTTTTTTAACCTCATCGATACTTTAATCGTTGCTTCCACCAAAAATAATAATTCATATAAGAGATTTCACTTCTTAGACTTTGTTTGTGACTTCGAAAGTGGGTGCCGATGACTTCCCTTTCTAAAGTCATGCAGCCCCTTCCTTTTTAATCTTGTTGCACTGGCCCGGGGCGCAGGGGTCCCCCTTTTACGCTCCTCCCTCGCGTTAATGGCCCGGGGGAGAAGAGGGAGGCTTCATTCGGCAGTGATTCATTGTTTCTTCCTTCAGCCGCTTTGCCCTGGGAACCATTAAATATCTGGGAGCAAAGGAGAAACCATCTTAGGTACATACGATACTACTATTTATACTCACCTATTATATATATATATATATATATATATATATATATATATATATATATATATATATATATATATATATCAATTGCTTTAAAGATATCTTAGGTGCGCATTTAATATTCGTGGGATAGCGACATAACGATGAGAATTCTCCCATGGTGAGAAGCCTCGCTCAAGACGACAACACACTTCCGAAAACTCTGTCTCTGTCTGTCTCTTTCAATGGCACCCAAATATGTCCCCTCATACCCGTACTAACATTCGCCAAGTGATGCCTCTAAGAAGAAAGAGCCCCATAATAAAGCCAGTGCTCTCACATTACTCCAAAAAACTTTATACCTATCAAATTATTTCGCCCCTCTTCAGGATTTTGCTCTCCTCGGTTTAGACCGTGGAAACCCGAAGCCCCTGGATACGAACCCACGCATAAGTGATCCCACGGGTTAAAAAGGTGATAAACCCCTTGGCAAACGGGGGGTAGGGGTAGGGCGAGGGGGTATTATCTACTCTGATTTGTGATGGAATGATAATAACTGCTTCCGTGGCCTTGGGGGATAACAGAGCCGCGAGGGAACTGATTCTCTGTCCTCGAGAGACATCTTTGCCTCCTTTTTCTTTCAGAGGAATCCTTGGATGACCAATTCACCAATCTCGCTCGATTAAGGATTTTACTGAAAAGAAAAGGGACTGATATTGACTAACAAGGGCATGGGAGAAGGAATAATGAACATACAGGCTAGAGCTTATAAAGAGTTTAATTTAACTGGGAGTGTGATAGTCTGGGGGGACATACGAGGGGATTTTCATCCAGCGTAAAAAAGATAAAGATGGAGAAAAACAGATAACAAGGAAAAGGTGTATAAATAGAAAAAAGAAAAAGAAAGTTAAGTTAGATAAAGAGTGCATAAACAAACCTTTTAAGTAGTGTTCTGGTGTGCGAAGAGTTGGAAGATTGAGTAAAAGGTGGGTGGATTGTATGAATGTTTGAGAGAGAAAAGTTTGACCAAGGAAGAAATGAATGATGTGGATTTTCGAGGTGCATGGAAGGTCTTTGTGAGGAGGTGCTTGGGGGCTTGAGCCGAGGACAGAACCCTGAGGAGGGAGAGTTAATGGTTGTCGAGGGAGAGTTATGGAGGCTGATGTAGTGGAGGTTAGTGGTATTGGGGGAAATTGAAGTTTGTGTTATGTGAGACGAATATGAAGGGGAAAGAAACCCTGACTGGACGAGATGCTACAGCACAAACACCACATCGCTATAAAGGGTCATTTTAGTTTGCCTGGACAAAATAATGAGTAACTTTTTGTTCGGTAAGCCATAAAGGTGTGTGCATGTAGAAGGTATCTTTTGTGGTGTTGATGCGTGCCTGCCCCAATTGTTCGCCAACCCAAAATATCGGAGCAGTGTTTCATTCTTAGTACGTGCAAACACTACACACACTCAAACGTACGAACATGTGCACCATTGTGGAGCCATGCCCCCCCCCCCCCTAATTGCATGGGGGTGGGTGGGAGAAACACCAACTTGGCGTTGTTTATTTTCACTCCGGGTGGCAAAGTTGCGCTCACTATCCCGTTACCACTCGAATGCTAGTTAGTTCCCCGTCATGAACATACCTGTTCGGGAGGATTTTATTAACGCCCCCCATCCGTGTACGCTGATCAGGTGTAGGTTGGTGTACCATGGAGCAGGTAGGCTTGCGTGCCCTCCCTGCCTCTTTTTAATGGGAGGATCTATCTTTATTGCGGAGTTTGGCCAGGTTCTGGAGAGCTGTATCACCTGCCACTCCAGAGGAACCTCGTAGTTTCTTCCTTGGATTATTCGAGCTATATAACTTTCACACAGTTCAACTTTCCTAATTTCACCGCTTTCTTTATTCATCCCACATTATTGGGTGTCCTCGTTAGTTTTTGTGGTTCTGTGTCAATAATAATATAATTTTATTTAGGGGTGCTTCTTCCCCCATTAAATGCCTGTGTCATCATTTAAATTGTTTCAACATCAGAGATGACTTATGGACTTATGCTAAAGTCCAAGGGGTTCGTAAGTCGGGGTAATGTTGCGCTCAAAGATGCTGGATCTTTGAAACACGGAAGGAAATTATATTTGTTTATTTACTTTAATGCGTGATTCGATAAATATAAATACAACAGCAATAAAAATCAGTTTACAAATATGTGAAATATTTGTAAATAATGAAACCTCAATGAATCTTTTATTCATGTCCATTATTCTTTTCGAAGGGTTAGAAGAGGAGAGCGTGAGCTACATGGTGCTGTCCAAAAGGTACAACTATAGAAAGGGTTAAGAACCATTGAGCCTAAACCTGTCAATTTGATTCCAGTTTGAACTTGGAACATTTAAAGTAATTAAGTTCATCGTCCTATGATCTTTACGTTTATTTCTTCACTGTTTCCACCAATGACATAATTTTTTAATATTATAATTAGTAAACCAATGCACACATACACAGCAGTCCAGTTTTGATTTGACATAGAGGTGATCTGAACTTCTACATCTGCCCTGACCGTCAACCTCTGTGGACAGATTGGGAGAATGGGCTGAGAGAAGGTTCATTCCTCCAACACAAATGAAGCAACTGAGAGAAGAAAGAAAGGGCACTCAACCTACTTCAGACTATAAAAAGATTGTATGTAGAAGGATAGAAATTCTATTCAACGCAAATAGTTATCTAACGTCCCATTAATAAACAAGTCACATATTACCCACGAGATGTTCAGATTATTTTAGTCAATCACTGTATGTAACATGGGTAACTAAGTGCCAATGTCTAAAAGCTGCATTTAATGTATCACAGATATCCGAGACACGCCTCCGCCCCCCCAAAAAATTGTTAGCACGTATTAATGATCGTAGCTAGTTTCGTATTCTTTTTATTAACTAATTAATTGCGCTGTCCGTTCCTTTTCAATCATGGACGACAGTAGTGATTGGACAATTTGGGGTCATGTTATACAAATGGTCGTGTGCGTTTTTATATACGCGCATATGTATATGATATGTGCACATCATTTTTGAACGTAGGCCCAGATTTGAAAAACTGAGCATCCTTATCACACATTTAGGCCCAATGTAAACAGAATTAAGTCTAAAATAAACAAAGCGGTCATTCGTCTGATCTTTTTGACACACAGGCGCCCGCCGTATGTAGCTGCGTGCTATTATTAATAATGAAATTCAATTACTTTAGTAATTATTAATGCAATTGAAATTAAATCAACATTTATAGAAACGGATGAGCCAACACCTAGGCGTGACGTCATCAGCGCGCCACTCCCACATACACTAGGGAGAAGGAAAAAAGAAGTTTGAGAAGAAGAAAAGAAACAACAAGGGAGAGAAGAGATAAAAAGAGAAGTACACAAGCAAAGAGAGAATAAAAACGAAAGTCAGAAGGAAATGAGAGTAGTAGTAGAAGAAGAAAAACTACATAATAAAGACCAGCAAAGAGCCTCGGATCTACATACTTAAAGCCGCCCGAGAAGAAAAGGGGAAAAGTAACAGCAATCGAACTACATCAGAAGAGTAACCGGATAAGTTATCTTACATCCTTGCAATTTAAGGGGCCTGAATGATGAAGTTAACTCAGTTAGTACTAGAATGCTGATATACGCTTATCTACATATGTATTAATTAAAATAATGCTTCTTTTTTTAACTAGTTCTATAACTACGGGTAGACACTTATCTAAATGGTACTTATGATTCACGCAGTGTTTTAATATGGCTCAAGACCATCTACCAACTATACAGAGGATAGGACAAATCTTCTCCTGCAGAGCCTCGTCTCTGCTAGCGTTGAAAGTAAATTAGTGACAAGAAAGTGAGAAAGAAAGACGGAAAGCGCATTTGCACACCTAATCGCTGCCATCCTTTTATTTATTTCTTTTTTTTCGCAATCCTTCCTTAGCTTTCAATGGACGTTCTCATTTGTGTCTCCAACTAGGTAATATTCACATTCGAAAAATGCTCGACAAGTCGAATTTTAAACATATTTACTGACTTGCTTTCCACTAGTCGGGTAGGTGTTATTCCACGTTTGTGTGATTGTATAAGTGAAATAATTTTGTTCTATGACCGTGATGAAGTGCTTGTCTACCAATTTGAAACTATTTTGTCGGGTGTTTGCTTAATCATATAGTCGAAAACAGTAATTTATAACTTATATTAGTGAATCATTTTAAGATTTTAAACACTTCGATCGGTTGTCTGCAAAATTGTCTACTTACAAAAGATAGATTTAAGGAGGGATTTATATAGAGGAATGATATCGACTTACACATGAAAATCGAGCCAAAGTATCTCAGCATCCTGTTTGTTTTCTTAGGAACTTCGACGCATTGCTTTGACAGTTAGAGAGCTCCCGAAAATAAAATCCCTAGGTCCCTTTCTAAGGTAACCGACTCAAGAATTTGGCCGTTAACCTGGTAATCTGTTTTTAAATTTTGACATCTCACGGTATAACCTTGCATTAACGTATGTTAAAGTTCATCTGCTGCCAACGATTTACCGCTGTGAATGAATTGAGAGCCAGTTTATCCACCCACTCAACATTTTTCTTCTAGGTTTCGCCATCTGCTAATTTGGAGATTTTACCAATAAATCCATTATCAATGCCATATATATATATATATATATATATATATATATATATATATATATATATATATATATATATATATACAAAGAACAACAGTGGGCCCAGTGCAGACTAAAGAACTTTGGTCTAAAGGAACTTTGGTCTATAGGAATTTTAATCTAAAGGAAATTTTGTCTAAAGGAACCTTGGTCTAAAGGAACTTTGGTTTAAAGGAACTTTCGTCTAAAAGGTCTTCCAGTTAGGTATTTTCTAAAAAAAAATAGTATTATCTAAAATTTATTCCTTTTTAATGAAATTAACAAATTTTCTTTTTTAAAAAAAACATTCAAAATGAAACCAAGTTATAAGCGATACTCCGAAGGTAATTAATTCTCCATAGAACGATTCCTGTACTCTGTCACACTATTCAGGATTCGTCTCTCTTTTCTTCCAGCATTGGAGTTTTTCTTCTATGCCAAGCTTCAACAGAGTTAGTTGGCCGAGGGGAACTCTGTAGAGTCAGTTCATAAACATTCCATTCGAGTGGGGGGAACAAAGGTTTAGCGAGCCTTCCATTTGTTCAAAGCTTGCCTAAAATATAAGTTTCTTCAATATATTTAATGAAAAGGAAGAGCTTCCTCAGGCACACTGTTGCAAAAGTTCAAGTCCTTTTGGTACATCAGCAACAGGCAGAAATGAAAAAGCGTTAACCTTTCGGCAAAATGGGAAAATTCCTCATCATCCTTAACTCTATAATTTAACTTGGTGAACTTTTGAAAATGTATTTTTTGCTTAGTGGACAAGTAACCTTTCATGTTTTTGAGTTTAGGTTTATTCGAAACTTTTATTCACAGGGCTGTTTTTTGTATGTTTCGAGCTTTTATCAAAGTTCTTTCTAAGAATTCAGAAAAAATAAATATAATTATCGAATGATTTGGAATGACAAAAAATACAAATCGTGAAGTTAAAAAAATGTATTAAAATTAGGCCTTTGTTGCTTTTTTACTATCATTTCGTATATAAAACAAATTTAGATGAAAAAAGAGATCTGACGAAGGTTTTTCGATATATCAAACCGGATGAAATAACTTAAAAAAGGTTTCAGGGTGTCTATGGTGAAAAAAGTGTTTGGAAAATTCTCAACTATATATAAATCTTCAAGGGATAAAGACAAGATAATAAAAGGTGAAATAACTTAAAAAAGGTTTCAGGGTGTCTATGGTGAAAAAAGTGTTTGGAAAATTCGCAACTATATAGAAATCTTCAAGGGATAAAGACAAGATAATAAAAGGTGAAATAACTTTAAAAAAATGTTTCAGGGTATCTATGTTGAAAAAGGTGTTCAGGATGTTAAAATAAAGTCTATAAAGGGGATTAAAAAAAGCGGTTTAGAATAGCAAATAGGCCGTAGGCCAGACGCCGAAGGAGTGTCAGTCGAACAAAGTTCTTTCTGTAAGAAAGAATACGAAAGTATGGCTTGTTATTATAAAGGCTAGAAAGACCCAACTGTTGAAGTTTTCTCCAAGTAGTTTGGCAAAAATGAAAAAAAAACAAATGTTTGGTGATTTCACCAAGAACTCACAAAAAAAGCATTTCGCGCAGCCCTTTCAAAATCAACACTTACATCTGATACTTCAATTTGCAATCCATAACGTTCAACACAATCAACAAGGGCTGACAACATTCTAAAGTAAATTTCTTCTGTCTTGTTTAGTGAAATAAATAAAAATAAGAGGGTGAATTCCCCAATGGATTTCATGAGCATGAATAGTATATATTTGATAAAAAATTCTAGGACATGTTTCAAACGTTCCATCGGCATACTGGTGTTTAGCGGAAGCTAGTATTCGTAAAGCGGAAGGTACTGCAAAAATTAGAAATCGTTCCTCATCATCTTTTCCGCTATCATGAATTAGCCAGATTTCACCTTGAATAGTTGTGTTAAATCTACCTTTTTTTTTTTTGAAACCTCGTTTCTAGGTTGACGGTTTAATTAGCGACTGATTGGGACTGTGTTGTGCCTTAAATCTCGTTTCGGTCTGTTGATTTATTTTTCGGATTCTTCTACAGTTTTTTTTTTCACCACAGAATCAGCGAAAGCTAAGCTGCTCTTTTTTTTCTTATTACTACTTAAGTTCTTTCTTTGTTTGAATAAGTGATGGAGTTCGGGGATGAAAGTGAGCATGAGTGTCGGAATGTATGTATTGGTTGTGGTGTATTAGGTGAGGGGTATACATGTGTTGTATGTGGGCTGCGTGAATGCATTGTAGATTTAGAGGGGGGGAGAATGCAGGATTTAGACAAGATATGTAGGCTCGAGGGGTTAGTTGCTGAGCTCAGGAGGGAACTTAGTGTTAGGCCTAGAGCTTGGAATAGGTTAGGTGGTGAGGTAGGCCAGTTAGATGTTTCAGGTGAAGGTAGAGGGCCGGTGGAGGAGGTAGGATATGATAGTTCTAGGGATAGTAAAGTTAGCCCCCTTAGATTAGTTAGAAATAGGCCTAGTGAGGATGGGGGACAGTGGAGAGTGGTTAGGAAACGTGAAGCTAGGGAGGCTTCTCCTGTTCTTTGTGAGAATAGGGTTGCCTCGGTTGAGGTTGTTAGCCGGGGGGAGAATAGGTGTGTGAGTCAGAGGGACACAGAATCTATTAGCTTGACTAATAGATTCAGTGCCCTAAGAGAGGAAGTAACTGGAAGTGATATGACTGATGGGGGTGGGGGTGGAGGTAGAGTGACTGGTAGTTTGAATGAGAATAGGAGTGGGGATGGAGTTAGGTCTGTGGGGGTTAGGAATAGGAGTCTGACTGAAGTGCTTGTGATGGGTGATTCGCGAGTTAGATATTTAGATAGGAAGTTGAATGCAAGTAGATTGAATGGTTTGAGGGTGTGTTTGCCGGGTGCTGGAGGGAGAGATCTGTCTGATAGGTATGGGGAGCTGGTGTCTGGCTGTGCAAGGGATGCGGTTGTAATTAGACATGTAGGAGTAAATGATGGGAAGAAAGTGGATGCATGTGAGTTACGTGAAGGTACAAAAGGTTGATTGAAAAGGAGAAAGAAAGTATAATGAAAGGTGTTGTGACAGGTGTGCTTCCAAGAATGGATGTTGGGGTAGAATGGATGTCTCGTGCGATTGGGCTGAATGATTATGTGAGGAGGATGTGTGAGATGGAAGGTGTCATGTTTGTGGATGTGTGAGATAGGTTTGTTGGAATGAAAGAAATGTATGCGATGGATGGACTGTGGGAGGAGTATGATCGTGTTATTAGGTCTTTGCGGGCGGGAAACTAGATACTAATAGTGGTCAAGGAATTATGAGAGGAAATTATAGTACTGAAAGTAGAATGGACTTGGCAGATAACAGAAATAGGTTCCAAGGCGATAGAGGTGAGGTCATTCAGGTTTCAAGAGGTGCTTCAGGGATAGGGGGGTTAAATTGTTTCTATACAAATGCTCGTAGTCTTAGAAACAAGAAGGATGAGCTATTTAGTTATATTAGCAATGAGGATATAGATATATTATGCGTTACTGAATCATGGGTTAATGAAATAGAATTTAGTGACACTATAAGTGAATTTGATTTACAGGGCTATAATATGTACATTAGTCAAAGGACAGGTAGGATTGGTAGAAGAATAATTATCTATATTAAAAACAACATTGTTTCAAGTTTAAATACTTCAATAAAGCAGGATGGAGTTGAGTCACTGGATAGATATTAGGTTCAGTAAAAATAGAATGGTGCATTTGGGAGCTTTTTACAGACCACTTGGGCAGACTGATGATATAGATGAACTAATGATAAGGGAAATAAGTAAGGGATGTGAAACAGATGCAGTTATTATTGGGGACTTCAACTTAAACTCTGTGGACTGGGAAAATATGATGGGTAGGGATAGAAAAAGTGGCAGGTTCATAGAATGCTTTGAGGATAATTTCTTAAATATTTGTTAATGAGCCAACGAGGGGGGACAATATATTAGATTTAGTACTTTCTAACAGTGATCATTTAGTTCAAGAATTGACTGTTGGGGAAGCATTGGGAAATAGTGACCATCAGATAGTTCGTTTTAACTTGGGAATTGAGAAGAGTAAAATAACCGAGAATGCTGTAAAAGTTCCAAATTTTCGAAGCTTGCTAAATTTTGTAGACTGGGATTTAGAATTCAGAGGTAAAAATGCTTATGGGATGTGGGATACTTTCAAGCATATAATAAATGTAGTCCAAGAACAATGTATCCCAATGAAGGCCATTAGGAACAAAAGTAGGAAACCATTATAGTGGAATCAGGAGATAGCTAGAAAAATTTCAGAGAAGAAAAGGGCATACAAAAAATTACAGGTACAAAATAATATTCAAAATTTAAGTGATTATAGAATGGCTAGGAATGAGTTAAATAAGATTACAAAGAAGAACAAAAGGAGGTCAGAAATTAAATTAGCTCAGGATAGCAACAAAGATCCTATAAAGTTCTTTAGTTACTATAAAATTAATAACAAGTCTGGCAGAGTTAAAATAGGACCTATCAAATATGAAGGGGTTGTGAGAGAAACTAATGAGGAAATAGTTGAGGCACTAAATGGTGATTTTGCATCAGTATTTACAAAGGAGAAACTAAATAGTCTTATGTATAGTACTCATGGGTCAGGGAAAGAGGTGTTTACTACCATTGGTGTGGATTGGAGGAAGATAAAAGGACTAATAGGTGAGTTAGATGCTACCAAGGCCTCCGACCCTGATGATATTCATTCTAGGATACTTAAAGAAGGGGTAGAAAGTATTTCAATAGCTCTGGAGAAGTTATATACTAGGTCACTGGAATATGGAGAAATACCCGATGATTGGAAGAGAGCGAATGTAGTCCCCATTTTCAAGAAGGGTAGTAAAGAGGATCCAAATAACTTTAGACCGGTTAGCCTAACTCCTGTAGTCTGTAAAATTCTTGAGAAAATAGTTAAAAAAGGGATTTGCCAACATCTAGAGAGGGAGGGGTTAATCAGCGATGCTCAGCATGGGTTTAGATCAGGTAGATCATGTTTGACTAATTTACTAGACTTTCTGGAGTTTGTAACAGATCAAGTAGATAAGGGAGAGAATGTAGATATAATTTACTTAGATTTTAGTAAAGCATTTGATAAGGTACCACACAGGAGACTAGTTCATAAATTAAAAATGATTGGGATATGTGGGGGTGTTTCAAATTGGATAGCTGAGTGGCTGAAAGACAGGAAGCAAAGGGTAGTGCTAAATGGTGTAAAGTCAGAGTGGAGGGATGTTATCAGTGGGGTTCCTCAGGGATCAGTTCTCGGTCCATTATTATTTGTCATCTATATAAACGATCTTGGGGAGGCAGTTAATAATAAAGTGTCAATTTTGGCGGATGATATCAAATTAGCAGCTGTAGTTAAAGATATTGATGATAATTTTATAGTGCAGGGGGATTTAAATAAATTGTTATCCTGGGCACATAAGTGGCAAATGGCTTTCAACCTTGATAAGTGCAAAGTTATTACATGGGAAAAGATAATAGAGAATTTAACTATGAAATGGATAGGCATTGGTTGAGCTCAGTAGAGGATGAGAAAGATCTAGGAGTAGTAATAGATAAGTCATTAAGGTTTTCTAAGCAGTGTATTGAAGCAAGAAATAGGGCAAATAAAGTGCTGGGTTTCATTAAGAGAAATGTCAGTTACAAAAGTAAGGAGGTTATTCTTAAACTCTATAACTCTTATGTTAGGCCACATCTAGAGTACTGTATACAGGCATGGTCCCCACATTTTAGACACGATATTAACCTTCTTGAGTCAGTGCAACGGAGGGCAACAAAGATTATTCCTTCCCTGAGGCACCTTGAATATATAGATAGACTGAGGGTATTAAATATGTTCTCGTTCGAAAGGAGGTGTGTGAGAGGGGATATGATTGAGCTCTTTAAAAAATTTTCTGGGATAGATGAATTGGATGTTAGCAAGTTTTTTGAGTTAGAAGATGTAAATCGGACTAGAGGTCACCACTTGAAAATTAAAAAGCAAGGGTGTAGGTTGGATTTAAGAAAATATTTTTACACCAGAGTGGTAGACTTCTGGAACAAATTGCCGCGGAGGGTAGTAGGTAGTCCAAATTTAAATGTATTTAAGAGTAGGTTGGATGAGTTTATGGGAAGGGAAGGTTGTGATGGTTCCTAAGCTTTGTATATATTAATATTGTTTGTATATATCTATAGCTGCATGATTTAGTTCTTGACAAGCCTTGATTGGTGATACCCTTGTTTCTGGACGCAATCCTCTGGATGTAGTTTTCCTGGGAGTTTGGGTGCCTTAAGAAAGAGGCCGTTTGACTCGGATGACCTATGATGAGCCCTTGTGGCTTTTGTCATCTGTTATATTATATTGTGGGGGACTTTGATTTTGTCTTCCCCTGGTGATGCTGCTTTTTGTGGGTGGGTTTTGATGGATGCGGATGACCTTTGATAGGCCCTTGTGGCTTTTGTCATCCGTGAAATTATGTTATGTTTTGTTATGAGTTTAGGGAGCATTTTGTTTCTTAATTTCCTAATATTTCTGGTTATACTTGCGTTTGAAGGAAGAACACTTAGGAAACACTCAAGCACTTTGCTTATTACTTCGGAGGTTCAGACGTTGTTTTGGCGTTTTGTTGAATAGTGTTCATTGCTTTGAAAACATGAATTTTTGCACTACTACCCGCATGAGTATGATCTGAACATTTAATTACTTTATTTTGGGTTACACAAGACGACTAGAACACTTACGATCTTCACAACGCCAATAGCTTACACATTTTGTTGAATTGTTTTTTGTGTAATAATGTCCATTATGACACAATTTATCCTTTCCTCTTTTGGTTTTCACAAAACTAATATCACAATCCATTATGGGTTAAAGAGATAATTTAATTTAGAAACCAACTATTTATACGAGTAAACACAAGATTCAGATGTTATTTTGACTCAGCCTGCTACTGGTGAGGACTTCGAGTGGTACTTGGCAAGATAATAATGACACTATTTATGAAGAACAGGCAGGTCATTGGGCGTTCTGAACATCCAGAGAAAGAATTTTGACCGACTCTACCCTTATGCTAATTACCCACTAAGTGGTAATCTTCTCATATTTGACCTCTCATCTGGAAACGGATCAGTAGCTCCGTTTCATTGATCTTTTGACTGTCATCTCATGTCTTTTAAAGTGACTTGGACATTTTTCCGGAAGGAAGTTGGATTAAAAGCTCATTTGGAAATACTTCTTTCTTGTGAATCCCCTCCCCCCTCAGTCCCCTATAGAAAGGCAAAGAAAAGCTCTGTTTACAATTCATAAAGATCTTCAATTTTAAGTAATTCATAAATCCATCTCAGACTTCCCCATGACAGAAGTCAATAAGGGGCTAGCGAGGAAGGGGATGGCTTTTTATGGCCTCCAAACTGAAATTACATTGATGAAACATCTACTTACATGTATTTCACAATACATGTAAGTAAAGCATATGTATAGAATACTTGATTGCCTTAATAATAATTTATAAAAATATATAAATATTTTGGCTGCCTATTTGATTTTTGTGTATTTATTACATTTTCTACGGATTGTGTAGTAAATAGGATACTATACATAACATAAGGTTGCAATTTTCAAAATAGTGGCCAAAAGTACCCTCACCCCCCACACACACACTTTATGTAAGATGTTAGTTTTTATGATTTGATATCAATCAACACTGTCAAAAAATAAGGGTTTAAAAATGGTTTTCTACGTGTCCCTATATCAAAACTCTTTTTTATTGAACATATATAAATATTGTTCAAAACTAATGTAATTATTTCATCACAAAATGGTAAATAAGACTTAAAAAATTGAAATAAAAAAAAATCGCACAAAAGTCGATTTAGATCAAAGTTCCTTTGAACCCAAGTTCCTTTAGGCCAAAGTTCTTTTAGACCAAAGTTCTTTAGACAAAAGTTCCTTAGACCAAAGGGTTTTAGACGAAAGTGCCGTAACCCTACGCTAACGTCCCAATCCGAATTAGCCCCACTTATGACAACCCGCAATGAACGATTTTGTATCCACTTAATAATTTTCCCTTCTTTGAAGTTTAAGTAGTAGTGGTGGTTCGCCACTACCTACCTTTATCCAGGTGAATCTCAGGTGAGCCCGATGGCACCAGGGTACCGGTCCTATTTGGTTTTGACACCAAATAGCGTTCAAGAACATTCGCCGGGCCTGTGCCGCGTCAGAGGTATGTAGATATATTGGGAGAGAAGAAAGAAAGCAGTGTTATAATTAACTCTGTGTGTGATGAGAAGTGGAAGATCTACACCCTCCCCCCTCCTCCCCGTGCAGGGCTGAGGACAGCGCGTCCGCCAATTGCGTTTGCGTTTGTGTCAGCTCTTGTCGGGATCAAACCCGGTACCGCGGCGACGTTAGCGGACTAACGCCGTATCTACTCGGTTAGCAAAAGCTCTAGGAAGTTTCGGGTTTTTTGTCACCTGTTTTATAGCTATTGTAAATAGAAACCATTTTATCAAAGTATTCCAAATTAGTAAAACAAGAACTTTCTAGCCGAAATTCGTCCTGTGTCCATGATTATTTTACTCAAGATGAATCACTATTATATCTTTAATTATTGATTCTTATTTTTATACAATTACTGATGTTCATTTAATTAATCGGACGGGGTTTACTAGAATCAGATTTCTCTACCTTTTGACGATTCGGGTGACATTAGTTCTGTTGAACTCTACTAGGTCCATTGTGTCCTTGATAGACCACTATTGATCGTACACAGCAGTTTTACTAATTCGTTATTTAACTCTTTTGGGTGGGTTGGGTGCGCGTATTGAAGCCTTGGTACCTTTGATCGTTTCATTGTGTCTCTATAGTCTCTATATGTAGTTATTTCCCCCTCTCTTACCCACGTGTCGAAGAGAAATTGTTGTTCCCCAAAATTGATTCCTTCGTTTAATGTGGATAGCCGTAACAAGTCTGTGAGATATGCTGACCCTGGCTTTCCCACATGACCTGTATCCAAGTACACGGGCTTTCCCGTGCAACCAATGAAACTTCTGGCCGTGCTTACACCTGCCTCTGTTAAGCGAGAGGGAGAAGCCAACCCTTCTCTGCGCCTCACCAAATAAGAAGCCTAATATCTTCCTTTCTCTTTTCGACTGGAAACAACCTCCATTGAAACGAAACTCTTTTTCAAATAGGAGACATGCCAGAGGCCAACAATTTGCGAAAAAATAAAACTAACTTGTTAGGAATCACAAGAGATCAGAGATCAGTTCAAATGATTCCAGGTTCCTGCACACTCCAACAAGACGTACATTTCGCCAGGCTGCCTTTAAGACGATTTCCTCCTCTTTCGTTGGTATCTATGATAACGTTCCGCTAAAGTCTAACTGCTTCATCAATGCATTTCAAGGTCGCAACTAACCGCTTGATTCCTCGTACTCGAATCCAAGTCGAAGCTACATCTCCATTGGTCAGCAAGTTTGCACTCGCGTTTTCATTAACTTCGCCGAATTTTAAGCCCCTTTAACTATCCCGAGCCTTCACAAACTTTACCATGCGCTGAAAAGCATAATTTAACAATTCACTTGAAAGTATTTCGAACCACTCTGCTAGAGGTGCAAGAGGTGGCTATTTTCATATGGATCGCTTGGACGTATTGTTCTTCAATCAAAAAGTGTATCTATATTGATTAAAACAAAATATACAGGTAGTATTGTATCACAATGTAATACAATTAATTTATATAAATATACATAGATATTTTATAATTAAGAAAACTAAAAGAAGAATATATCTTTACGTTTCTTTTACCTTTGAATAGATACAAAAGGCCTACTTGAATTAATGGAAAAAATAGAACAGTTACGGAGAAAATAATAAAAGGTTACAAAATCACATTAAATTGGTAAAATATGAATGAGGCTGTTCACTGTTTTATGTTAACAAAATGGTATATTATGACGTTGACGGTCTTTATTTGTATGTATAATATTTGCTAATTACAAAGCAAGCCAAATATAAAATTAAATAAAATTATCATGCCAAATCCCTCATCACGTTTATAAAGGGTATGGCAGTAATTACTGGCGATCGTAATTGCTTTTGTAGTATTTGCATGTTATTAGCCTTAGTTGCAACGCTTGCACTGATCGCATCAGAAAAGGGTACAACCCCCCCCCCCCTGAAAACCTGTTATTTTACCACATTATCCATTCGGACATTTCCAAAGGAGAGCTATAGCGTAGGAAATAAACAGTCTTTAGTCTACTATTGTTCATTCGGACACTTTTAAGTAAAGAATTTTACGGATTGACGTAAACTGATTATGATACATCATAAAATACATCAAAGTGCTCATTTTTTAGATTTCTTAAGTCTTTTATTTCATATTACAATGCTCGTACAGGCGGGGCACGCTCGCTCGTACGAACATGGATTCAACCTTTAAATTAATTATTAGTGGTGTCTGAATACCACAGCACTAAAATATTTTGCATATTTAATTAATATTGTTGAATTAATATTCTATAATGCACAAAATCCAATCTCTTTCTTTGCAACTTTCCAGTGTAAAAGAGTATACATTTTAAATCTCCTCAAAATTCACTCCGAACTGGAGGTGAATCAAAGCAAAAGCTAATACATCCTACTTGGCATACAATTTAATGCTAACACGCTACTGTTGCTTACAAATTTAGTGTCCCTAACTGGGCACATTTGGTCTCCAGAATCGAACACAAGTCCTCAGCAATAAAAACAGGAAGCGCTCGTTTAATATATTTACTATTTGTAAAGGCAATTTAGTTTGTCCCTCATGAGGCCGTCTCGCCTTTTAGGTGCCCTGGCCGTTAAGGCATATCATTACATACTCTGAGTTCAGGGTTGAAAAAATGGAAAGTCAGAGTGAGTAGCTAATTTGTACAAAACAAACAAAATGAATTCGAGACATTTTTTTCTAAGCACCTTTCCTTAAAACGTCATTTTCCTGGTCAAAATCGCGTTTTTTTCTTGAAAGTGTTAAGTGTCCTACTTTGATTTGAACATTGAGAGAATTTCTAAGTAATTTATTCTGGCTCTCACTCACCCATCTCTGTTCTCGTGACCATACATAGCTTGGGATGGAAAATAGGACTGAGTATGAACAAGAAATCCTCCACTTTGAGTGTTATTTTTCGTGAGATATCCGATCTCAATCAAAGTCATGTTGCAGGTGAAAATTGGCTTGTAATTTTTTCTGGCTCCCAATTAATGAGGTACTCGAGTGAAGTAGTTTGCAGATTGACTTGCGGATTTTTATTAAGCATCACTGTCGTATCATCAAAGTCTTTTCCTATTCGGATTCTTTTTATGTGGCTCGCTGCAAAATTTCTACGGTGTTCCTCTTCCCTGCAGAGATATGAGGATGTGCGTGGTAAACGCCTCTTATCAAAACAACATAGATGATGTCCCTGACTTCGATAGTCTGGTTCCTCAGCCGCCTCAGGCTTGAAACAATGATGTAAGGACCAGGTGGTTCTTCACTCTGATGTCATAGTACATTTTAAAGTAAAAGTTGAGGTAGTACCTCACGATGACCTCGAGCTTCCTTAACCCCTTATGCCCTCAGTTCGTGCTCCCTCACCAACAACATCAAGATGGCCTATGTAGTAGTGAGCCACATAGATTAGTTCACAACTCCGCACTTGAAATCAGCTAACTTTGAATTGAGACTTTTAGATTTGATGGCTTTAATAAGAAGATAGAGGTTGTTCGGTCCCTGGAGAGATATTTTACTATTTCTGCTGGCAATTCCATCATATCTTCAACTACATACTTTCACTTATTTAAAGTTGAAGTTGACAGCAAGTTTTATTAAATTTCTAAATAATTTTCCAATATGCCCATTGAAACCTGATTGGGGAGTTGCAAAGACGTCTAGATGATGATTAATTGTCTCAAGGGACGTTCATTCACATGCAAATGACAGATCATCCAGTGGCATTCTTCAATTCAATCAGATTATGATAGCACCACACCGCCAAGTGTTTTTTGTTCGTGGAGTCTCCAATCGTGAGAAAATTCTTGTTAGTTCCGTGATCCAAAAGCAACACATGCAAGTCAGGGCGATCTTATGAGCAGGACTTTCTCTTTCCTCAGATTGAATGGGAGTGACGAGGAATAGATACTTTCCTTCAGGCTCTCACTTGACAATGTAATAATACTCCTCGATCACTATGCCGAGATGAATTCTCCCTGTCATTTCATCATATTTCTTATTCCGCTTGCCTTCAAAGAATATTCCCCCAATTTTCCTATCCTTAGTTCTTTCCATGAGAACTCCAATTGATGGGGCCATATTCTCTCTTTGGCCCTCCAGACCCTTATGCTATCTATGCCCAATATGCCTTATCTTTGGAAAGATAAGCTTAGCATTTATTGTCTCCCCGTTCTTCTTGTTCTTTAGAATAGGATCCTCTTCAGCTTCGCTATATTTCGCTGTTTTGTCTCTTGATGTCTGTGTAGTCTATGGAGGATATCTGAATTACTGAAGTTTCGGAAATCTTCATTATCTGGAAATACAGCCACTGAAGATTCCCTTTAGGTATTTGCACTTCTAAAGGGCAGTTACAATTCGTATAAGCCTTAAGGGAGCATCCTGAGCATCCACTTTCCACTGAGCCGCACAAAATCTGATCCTTGCGAATGCAAACTTCACAGAGTTTATTAAGTTCAGTTACCATCTTATCCTTGGTAGCCCACTTAACTATCCCGTTTACAACGTCTGTCATCTGCTTCCATTTAAACATTAGCTTATGAGAGCGATTTTTTCGTGATTTTCGCTGGCGGCGTGAACTTTGCATTCGAGTTTCTCCACTGAGTCGTCACAACTAAAGCTAGCTGGTTAGTCATCTCTCGGAGAGTGTATTTAGATCTGTTGGTGACATAAATAAGGAACTTTTCCTGTTGTCTCTGAAGAACGTTTCTACAAGTTGACACCTCACTGTGAAGGAATTCTTTTACAGAGCCCACACATCCGTAGACTTAGAAGCAGACTTTGTCCTAGTTTTGGGCGCAGATATGGCCATCACCTCTAGTCTCTTCCCCAATGAGTAACAGATATAATTCTCTTTCTTCGAACGCTATGTGAAGGCGTAGGCTGCGCAACCATCATCATTTTAATTATGTTTTGTTTTTCTTGAGTAAATGTTATTTATTGTACAAAACTTTGTATACAATCGTGTATATTAGATGGGCCGCTTTTTTTTTAGCTATGCATATAAAATTTTTTCCACGTACCCAATTGGATAAACAAGTTATAATGACAGAAATTTACCAAAGTAAAACATGCATTTGGGAACGAACTTTGCATAGGCTAGCTAGGCATAGGAACTTTAATTCATACTCTTCATTGATATTAAGAATATTACTTAAACAAAGTAAATAGTGAGCTTCATTAATAACTCTCGAATGGAATCATTGTCAAAACAAATATAGTAACGGTGATTAACACTTAGGAAAATTAGAAAAGATGCTGAAAAAATTGCGTGCACTCACTTCTACTGCGCCCATACAACTGGCATAATTACTCAGAACCATCTAATGACACAATGTCGAACTTCACATCATTGTCCAAATTGTTACACTGATTCAAATGGAATATATTAAAGAAGGTTAATAGCTAGGGAAAAAACAATTATGACAAACGGTTAAAAAAATATGAAGTGTTCAATTAAATATTCGGTATTTCAGAGAACGGTTGTTTTTCTGTTTATGCCCGCCCTCGAATTTGTCAATAATATATATATATATATATATATATATATATATATATATATATATATATATATATATATATATATATATATATATATATATATAATAGTGAAACCACTGTATAGGAGCCAAAAGTTTAATTTATGAGACTAGTTTCAGTATGCAGTTTATCATACCCTCTTCAGTCTATACTGACACTAGTCTCATAAATTAAACTTTTGGCTCCTATACAGTGGTTTCACTATCATATACCATAACTCGCCATTGAGTTCTTTTACTTATATATATATATATATATATATATATATATATATATATATATATATATATATATATATATATATATATATTAATATACAAGGATAAGCCGTAAGTTTCCATACATAGGATTTTTTTTTTAGGTTTCAGATACCCTAGAATATGCGTTTGACGAAAGAGCAACGAATTGAGATCATACTGATAGCTTGACGGGAAGCAGTCGCATGAAGGCAATGAACTTTAACAGAAAACATGGAACGAACATCACACACGACACTGTGGTAAATCTTATTAACAAGTTTCAGAAAACTGGAAAAGTTGCAGATCAACCGCGAAGACACAACAGCTACGATACTAACAGCGCTTACACGGAGTCGCAGAAAAAGTACACGAAGGTTGTCTGCAGAAAGTGGTGTCAGCAGATCGAGTATCAGGCGCATATTGAAACCAAACAAATGGCACCCATACAAATTGCATATGGCACAGCGTTTGAGTGAAGACGCCCCGGATAGACGGATGGAATTCTGTGAATGGAATTAACCAAAGTAAACGAGGATGCAAAATTTTCAACTAAGATCTTGTTTACTGATTAAGCAAGTTTTTACGTTAATGGAGAGGTTAATCGGCAAAAAGATACGTTATTGGAGTAATGCTAACCTTAACTGACTGAGTCCGACGAAGATGCAAGGTGCCGGTAAAGTGATGGTGTGGGCCGGGATATGGGGTGACAGAATTATTGGACCAATTTTTGTCAGTGGAAATCTTAATGCCTGAAAGGTATCTTAACTTGTTGCAAGAAGAGATTTCCTATCCTTGCTAAACGAGGAAGGTAACTTCCCAGTGACTTGCAGCAAGATGGAGCTCCACCTCATTATGGTCTTCACGTGCGTCGGTATTTGGATCAGCAGTTTCCGGATGCTTGGATTGGTCGTCCCTGATCCCCAGATATCTTCCCCCATGATTTTATCTTCGGGGGCACTTGAAGGCCATGGTGTATCAGGTAAAGATACGAGACATTAATCATCTAAAGGAACGTATCACTAACGCCATTACAAGCATAACTTCAACTGTGCTAATGCGTGTTTATCAAAAGTGGGAAACACGTATTCAAATGTGTTTTCAAAACAATGGCAACCATATAGAGTATATTATATAAATAAAAATGGTTGCCCATAATGTTTTTTTTATTTTGCCTATGTATGGAAGCTTACGGCCCACCCTGTATATATATATATATATATATATATATATATATATATATATATATATATATATATATATATATATATATATATATATATATATATATATATATATATATATATATATATATAAACCAGGCAATGACTTTGCTACTAAGATTAAAATTTAGAATCTAAAAAAAGCAGCCATGGTTAAATTTGTAAAAATTTTCTGAACTTCGCCAATTATAATAATTTTAAAAAGGAACTCTAAACTAAATTTCCCCCCTTTCAAAATATCACGTTGCTAAAATATAGTTATAGAAGAAGATATATAAAAATAAATTTTCTGAACTTCACCATTTGTAATTCTTTGGCTTTTAAAAATCACAAAATTTTGATACTTATATTTATTTCTGAACTTCACCATTTTGTATTTTGATATTATAAAAGAATTATTAGAAATAACTTTTATAAAAAAACATAAGTCATAACCAAACTAAGATGAGATTATTATTCAAATAGTCAAAAAATTCCCCTTCTTAAATTATAGTTAGTGATGATGATGATGATAATGATGATATATATGTTTTTCTTTGGCAAATTAAAAAAAAGTGGAGGGTTTTGAGGGGGTGTGGGGTTGTTAGGTTATTGCAATCGCATCATATTGTATTATATATCATTTTTAACTTAATTTAGAAATGGGTGGCTTCGCCCTCCATACCCCCCACTTAATTTGGGGGGATTGCACCCTCCCCGCAATTTAAAAAAAACCTCGTAAATATTCCTAATTCGAAAAAGCCTATTCTTAGTTTCGAATTCAAAGGTGCGATTGCCAAATCTCGTTAGGCCTCTATTTGTTTATAGCGTGTTACGTAACCCGTTCGCACCCATATGTACACAATTTATAGCATCTTAATTAAAAAAGAAATATTTAAAGTGCTTTACAAAAATAAAAATCTAAACTATATAAACCCCTACGTAACCGATTCTTTTGTGGCGAAAGACTTTGCAAAGATAAAAACTTAAACTAACTAGATTCTTTCAATTCGAAGATAGCCGCCAATCTACCATATTTTTCCTCATAATATGATAACATTACTTTACAAAAAAAAATTTCTCTGAGGTAAGGATGTGAACAGGTCTTTTTTACTAATTTTGTTGTGGTGAATTCAAATTTCGGAACAGTTTTGCTCTATCACCTCTAGTTTTTTTGCTTTCACATACCTCACTTTTATTATATTGCATATAAATTCAAAATATAATGTGTTTATTACATCTGTTACAAAGGTATACTAGAGAAAAAAAAAACAGCATAGATACAGAACATTAATGGAACTAAATTACTTGGATAATAAAATACACACAAATCATAGTAGAGCAGACAGTTAGAAGCGAGTTTCTTTGGACGATCTTGTTTACTTTTCCTCCGCGATGTCACGCAAGGGCATCCAGCAGAAGTCCACCACCATGCTGGGGTTTCACTTGCTTTTGTAGTTGCTCTCCATCTTAGAAATGTCTTGGTGGAACCTTTCTCCATGCTCATCACTCATGCCCCGAGGTTAGGAGAGAAGAAGTTGAGGTGGGAGTGGAGAAAGTGGATTTTGAGGGACATTCGGTATCCCTTGTCCTCATAAGACTGTAACAACTTCTAGATACACTATTGGTAATCTAGTACCCTTGTGTGACCAAGGAAGACATGGCAGGCTGACTTAAATGCTTCCCATGCTTTCAGTTCCTTTAAGGTAAGAAGCTCCTCAAATTCATTATGCTTCAGCACCTCTCGGATCTGAGGTCCGACGAAGAGACCCTCCTTGAGCTTAGTAGAACTTAGAGCTGGGAATAGAGTACACAAGTATTGGAAGGCAACCCTATTTTTGTCCATGGCCTTCACGAAATTCTTCATTAGCCCAAGCTTGATATGAAGAGGAGGAAGAAACACCTTGTTCATGTCCACCAGAGGATGTTCTTGGACACTGTGTTCACCAGGCACGAAAGTGCTCCTAGACCCCCAGTCCTTCTGCTTATAATGCTTGGACACAGCCCAAGTGTCCCAGGGACAGAGAAAGCAACAGTACTTTGTGAAGCCCGCTTGCATACCCATAAGGAGCCCAATGACTTTGAAGTCCCCGCAGAGACTCCACTGGTACTGGTTGTACTTGACAGCTTCCAAAAGGAGCTCCCTATTACAATACGACTCCTTCAGATGGCATGAGTGAGCAATGGGAATGCTGGGGTATTTATTCCCATTGTGCAGGAGCACAGCCTTCAGAATTTCGCTTGGAAGAGTCTATGAAAAGACGCCAATCTGAAAGATTGTGTGGGAAGCCAAGGAAAGTGAACAAGCCAGTGACATTTTTGCAGTACCACAACCTGTTTCCCATGTCAAATAATGAAGTCAAGTCCTTGTTTCCTGTCCTAAAACTTGTGATCCTTACATCTGACTTGGCCAGGTTCCACTGCTTAAGCTGGGATGCCAGGAGCTCTGCCTGCTGCTTAGATAAATACAAATCATGGGCAAGGCCATTCAGGTCTTCCTGCGTTACCCAGTGGGGCTCATTGCTACTTGTTCCTGAATTAACAGAGACATTGTCTTCAGAAAAGATCGAATTAGCAGAATATTCCCCTGAAGGCATTTCTTCATCTGATGAAGGAAGAAGATCTTTATTTGCTGGGAGTGAGGGAAAGGAAGATCATCTGAGTGGGGAGCCGGTCTCATAGTTGAGGGAAGGTGGCGATATTTTTTTTCTGAGGGAAGGTTGCGATATTTTATCTTTTTTCTAGAAGAAGCATCGAAACCAGTTATATTTGTCAGACAAAAATAACAATCATCTGCATGACCTTTTGGCTCTCTTCAGACCATCGGGACAGCAAAGTTGAAGGCTGTTTTCTTGCCATTAAACCATGCAGTTAGTCCATTGTAACAGGGTTTACAACAGATGTGTGGGGCCCAGGATTTGTCCTGATCTCCAATTTTACAGTCAAAATAATGAAAGTAAGCCGTTCTCAGGAGGAAAGAAATTGTTCGGCGCTGTGCAACTGTCGTGAAATCCTTCCCCCCACGTAACAGAATGAATTTGCCTTGTTGATGCATCCTCCGTGTTTTGAAGTGCCTGAAGCCATTGTAGATATATGTATCAACTCACAAAAATCTGGTAAACCAAATAAATATTAATCATATATATGGTTACACAATATATTTGATTGCAAAATGGTTGTGTAACACGATTGTCGAGCAGCCCTAACCTCACAATCTTAAGAATAGGACATTTAATATTTTTAACCCTTTCACTACCAGAATATTGTTTATTTCAAATAATGTTATAAAAGGTTTTAAAACATTAAAGTTTAGTTAGAGGGGGTTGAATTGGGGGCAGCCCGTTTGCTTGAATTTAGCCATGTAGATATATTATATTGAGTAGAAAGCATAAATATAGTTAGTGCAACATATATATTTTTTTAATATACGAGTACCTGAGAACTAATTAAACAATTAGTTCTCAAAGAATTAATCAAACATATGCTAACTTTTCGGCACGTGTTCACTTCAGGATTAAAAGAGTGTTGCCAGATATTCAATAATATGCTAATACATTAGAACTACCATTTAGATAAAAATATATACTAATTTAAGCTGAATTCTGCCCACAGGTATTTTTTTTAAACTCCTGGGATGTATTGTCCCATTGGTAGCGTAAGGGTTTTAAAGAACACAATTCCTAAAATTTCTAATACATGTATACCTCAAAAACTAGAGGCGATGAGTAAAAACTGGTTTCGTATCTGAAATCAGAAACCCCAAATTAGGCTAGAACAACTATTTTTGTGCTTGCCTAAATTTCTCTGTAAACCAGTGTAATTAGAGATTTTCCCACATTAGGTACTGAAATTGCTATACAGTGTATATCGTGGAATATACACTATATAGCAGTTTCATAACATGAGCATTCGTGTATTTTAAAAAAATAGAGATATTTATAACAAAGCGCCCACGAAATTCGAGGGCGAGCATAAACCGAAAAATAACCCAGAGAACTTCAATTTTGAACATATTTTGGGGAAAATGGCATAAAATAAGTATCTTATAATTATATTTGACATACAAATATATAGTATACAAAAGGAAATTCCGACTTTGAAAAGTATGATATACCATTAGTCGTTTTCCTTGTTACTGAGTCCCCACTTCGGGCAACCCACGGGTTATTTATTGCCTCGATTGCTTCTCCTGCCGTTGGATTTTCTCCTGTAGCGCGATTGGTTACCTCCTGTAAGCCATCCAGTCCCAGAACAGACCCATTTATCAATCGCCCAAGATGCGCCTCTCCAGTTGATTTAAGTGAATGCCGTCGTTTAAAAATAGGGTAAGGTTTTGTAAATCAGGCATTAGACGTTTAGTTATTCAAATGGATCTTGTTCCGCAATGTTAGAACAAAATGAAGCAGTGTTCAGCTCATGCCGTTCACCGTGCATAAATCTTTCGAGATATCCACATGTAAAATGTCCCCTCGCATCCACGCTTATTCTTTGTATGATACTTGTGCCCGCTTGTTAACCTACCTTCAAAGTTAACAAAATGATTTAGAGGGGGTAAGCAAAACCCCAACTTTTCTTGGAGTATTTTGGTATGCTCGCCATTCGTCACTGTAAATTGTTGATCCTGGTAGCACAACCTTTTGAATAATGGGTAATAATTTTTCTGCGCTTTTGTTTACCACTATTTCCATATAACCTAAGCAAGATGTAGTCGTGTTAACTAAGCCAAACGCCCATATTTGTTCCAGAGATCCGCGAACTCTGTAATATTTTTTTTTTCTTTGTGCGAGAAACAGGATTCGTCTATTTGAACTATAGAGGCGATTTCTCCATTACTTATCGGGTGCTTTCAAAAGTATTTTATACACATTTCAGTGGAAAAAAACTGTACATGTCAATGACTGTCACTCCCAAAAGGATTAAAATGTTTATAGTTTGCTCAACACTAGAATCATTGCACCACAAATATATTGCGTCGAGCCCCTTCTGGAGAGAGACCAGAGAGACTTCAAAAAACGAGTTCTTCCGAATAGATAGAATTCATCGCTTTATATCTATTGCACTCTTTTACTTGGCATTTTCATCTTATACTTCTCATCACACACATAGTCAATTAAAACTTTGCTTTCTTTCCTCTCTCGTCTTCGCAGCACAACACACACACACACATACACACACTCTGTTCTAAGGAATCGTGCCGATGGGTATCTATATCCACATACCTCTGACGCGGAACAGATCCCTCTGCCCCGGGGCGGCGACGATGGTTCCACCTGAACGCTGTTTGGTGTCAAAAACATAATACTTTCTGACACCTCCCCCCCCCCCAAAGAGGACCGGCCCCTGGTGCCCTCGGGCTCACAAGCGATTGCCATACTGACCTTTAAGTCTGTCGTAGGTCAGGTTAGATCTTCTGACCTCCGTTTTCTTTCCGTGTCTCGGAACGGTTGGCGGATAACACGCGGGGCAACTCTGCAGTTGAACCTTGCCTCGAATAATGCAATTGAACTTTGAGTTTCAATAAATCTCTAAGAGTGACTAGTTATACTTGGCAGAATTAATTCAACCTCTAGAAGGTTCTGTATATCAAACTGGGCGAAACAAAATAAACTTTACTACTGTACAAACAAAAATAAAATACTGGACATAAAAGATAGATCAAAAAGAAAATAATGGACATGAAAGACAAATCAAAAATAAAATACTGACATGAAAGATAAATCAAAGTATACATACTCGGCCGCACACGACCGACAAAAGGGGATTCCAATTCCGGGTGGATCTGCCACCCAAAGATTTGGCTGCTCGAGAGGAGCACGAGGGGTAGGAGCACTGAGCTCGAGTACTTTCCAACAGCTCAGGTTGGGTATGCGCTTAAGGCCGATTAGTACTCGGCCTGCTCGAAGTTATGACGGAAAATACAACTTGTATTCCAGTAACCACAATCAGTCTCGAAAGTAGGGATCGAGGGAGTATTTGCTGGGAGAAGCTGAGCTCGAGAGACTTTCCTCGTTTGTTTCTTTCTTTTTTCTTGTCTTCGGGCGCTTGGGGCATAAGGAGGCCGGGAGAAAGAAGCTATAAGGAGAGACAAAATAGACACTCGTAAGGATAATGCAAGCGATCAGGGCACTGGGTCGTATTACAATAATTATGGCCGGGTCTTATTTAAGTACGGAATTATTCAGAGGGCAATGAATGTTATATTTAATATTTAACAATTATCACAACTTAATTCCCGGCTACACCCGGCCATCAATCAGAGCCTACAAGCCCTTACCTTATGTGACGTCTCCAATTAGCACAATACTAATTTACCCAGGCCAATGCTTTACTATTTATACAGAGCAGCCGGAAGTGGATTCTACTTCATCTATACAGAGGCGCCGGGATTGAATTTAGACCTTCACGCCATCTCGCGGAACCTCTCGTTGTTACAATTAGGCTCGCCACAGGGCGTGTTATCAAACGGAAGTTACCTCAAAAAGGAAGCCGATCACAGATTCTTTCCGTCCTACCCATCTCTCTCTCTCTCTCTCTCTCTCTCTCTCTCTCTCTCTCTCTCTCTCTCTCTCTGTCATTTCATTATCCGGTCGGGATCCGCCTAGATAAAGACAGTTTGGCGAACCGTTGCTACTCCTTATCAATGATTGAATAACAACGAGTCCTATTCATTAAAATACCACACGCACTACTACACTTCAATTCTTTCCTAATAAGATTATTCTGCTTCCTCCAATTACTAACCGGTAAAGAAGAATCTACCAACGAGGGTTTAACAACACTTTCGTACACAATGGGACCCATTTAGGATGGCGGGAAGTTACAACCAAATAACGACCACATTTAAGTTGAAGTTGAAACTTCGACTTCGCTAATTTTAGGAAAATCTCAAAATCCGGATACTTTTTCTATAAATCAAAAAAATGATATCTTATTAGCAATATTTTGGCAACAATAAAGATGCCAACCCAAGGTTTTCCAGGTCGAGATAAGCCCCGCTATCCAAATTTCCCATGTAAAGATAATACACCCCTTACTCCTTGGGGTGGCTTATCTTTACATGATCCTAAAAAAATCCAGTCTATTAAAATGACATCTTTTAAAACGACGCTTATTTAAATCCCGTCTATTAAAACTCAGTTTATTAAAACCACAGCTATTAAAACGCCATCTGTTAAACCTCGTTCTATTAAAACCGCTTTTATTAAAACCCTGCATAAAAAAACGCTGTCTATCAAACTAAGTTTATTAAAGTGTCATGAATTAAACGCCATGTATTAAAATCCTTCATTAAGTATCGACGTCTATTAAGCCCCGTTTATTAAAATGCCACCCATTAAATCCCTGTCGATTAGAGCGCCGTTTATTAAAACGCTGCCTATTAAAACTTTCTAAATCTCCCTCTTTTAAAACGTCATTCAATAAAACCCTCTTTATTAAAATCCCCTTTATTTAGACCCCACATATTAAAATCTAGTTTATTGAATGAAACCCTCTCTATTAAACCTTATATATTAAAACTCCGCCTATTAAAAAGCTTTATGCTAAAACCCGGTTTATTAAAACTACGTCTATTAAAAACGTCTATTAAAATGTTTTATATTAAATTTCGTAGATTAAAACGCATCTATTAAATTCCGTCTCTTAAAACGCTGTTTTTTAAATCTTAAATCGATATCTATTAATATTGTATATTAAAACACAGTGTATTAAAATTATTAAATGCTGTTTACTAAAAATTTAATAGATATGACCCCGCCTATTATAACATCGTCTACAAAAACACGTTTATTAAAACCCGTCTATTAAATTTCGCTTGTTAAAAGGTCTTAGAAAATAGCGGCTTTTATAACGCCATCGATTAAATCACCGTTAATTAAAACAACATATATTAAAACGCCATCAATTAAAACTGCCTATTGAAACCATTTTTTTTGTAAATGTCTTCTTTTCAAACGCTGTTAATGAGACCCCGTTCATTAAAACGACTATTAAACCCTATTAAAACGCCGTCTATTAAAATCTATTCTAGTAAAATCCCGTTTATTCAAGCCTCTTCTATTAAAAACTGCCTGTTAAACCCCTTCTATCAATCCCAGTGTAATAAAATGCCACCTATTAAAATCCTTTTATTAAAGCCCATTCTATTGAAAAAAAAGTCTATTCAATTGCGTCTTTTAAATTCCTATTAAATCTAGTCTATTAAAACCTTGTCTACTAACCCAAGTCTATTAATATGCCCTCAAATAAAACGCGTCTATTTTAACTCCGTCTCTTAAAACTCCTATTAAACCCAGTTTTTTAAAATCACGTTTATTAAATCCCCTCTATTAAAATCATATCTATTAAAAAAGTCTATTAAAACCCTTTCTATTAGCCCAGTCTTTTAAAACCTCGTTTATTAAATCCCCTGTATTAAAACCATATATATTAAAACCATTTCTATTAACCCAGTCTTTTTAAAACACGTTTATTAAATCTATTCTATAAAAACAACATCTATTAACCCCTTCTATTAAGCCAGTCTATTAAAACCCCTTCTATTAACCCAGTCTTTGAAAACCTTTTCTATTAACCCAGTCTATTAAAACCACGTTTATTAAATCCCTTTTATTAAAAGGCAGCCTATTGAAAAACATTTCTATTAAAATTCCGATTTGTCCCGGCTCAATCACTCTACAGACCACACAGGACTCGAAGAGGCTCAATTTGTCCCCCTGGCTGGTCGAGAACGGGTAAATCCAATTTTCCCTTTTCTCCTGGAATACTCGCAAGAGAAGGGGGGCGGGTAGGTTAGTATTCTTAAGTACTTGTTCGCTTTGCAAATACATATTCACTCCTTCTGCCCCAGCGTTTTGTGTTAACATAATTTGGTACATTGGTCCTCACAATCTTTGCTTATCTCATTATTTATTCCTATTCTTTTTTTTTTCTCTGTTTGACATTCTTCTCTTGATACACGCGACAGTTTGGGATTACGTTTTCACTTTCTTCTCAATTAATCAATGTTGGATTATTTGGACAAATTTAAAGCCAGTTGCACGTAGAAGGGCGGCGCGCTGACTCATGTACGAAGATTGAAGAATGGGCAGAAGAAAGAAGAAATCAAGGAAGACAAAGGCTAGGAATCTCATCAATGCAAAGGACGGGGTCGTGAGGTACTAGTCGCCAGGAACAAGTTCGTATAAATAGCACACGCAATTCAATTAACCAAATTGTATTTTTATAAGAACTTCATAACTGTATGTCTATTTATCGTTTTATTTTAGTTTATTATCCGTCTATTTATCCTGTATACCCATTTTTTTTGTCTATGTTTTTTTCTTAGCCCATCCAACATATGAGACTATTGTACTTCTGTCTATTGGTCTGTTTTCATCCTGACCAGTCTGTTTATTTGTTTGTTCTCAATCCATTCTATTATTGTCTGTTGGTCTGTCCTGAGACCACTCTACTTCTGTTTATTGGTCTGTTATCATCCCAACCTGTCTGTCTACTTGTTTTTCTCAGTTTATTTATTTTTTTTTCTCTTGCTATGTTCTGAGACAACTCTACTTCTGTTTATTGGTTTGTTATCATCCAAACCTGTCTGTCTATTTGTTTTTCTCAGTTTATTTTATTTTTTTCTCTTGCTATGTTCTGAGACAACTCTACTTCTGTTTATTGGTCTGTTATCATCCCAACCTCTTTGTCTTTTGGTTCGTTCTCTGTCTTTTCTATTTTTTGTCTCTCGGTCTTTTCTGAGACACTTTTACTTATGCTTATTGGTATGTTATCATTATATCCTCTTTTTGTTCATGTATTTTCGCAAACCCATTCTATGCCTGTCTGTTGTTGTTTTTACAGCCTTATTCTCTTTGTGCCTATGATCCGTCCTCAGCCCACTCTGACTAGTTCTAATCCAATCCTGTTTGTGTCAATTTGTCAGTTCTCAGCACGTTTTCTATGTCTGCATTTTGCTTTATTCTCAACTCATTTAGCTTCTTTCTATTTTTGTGTTCTAAGTCCACTCTACTATTTATGTTATCGGATAATGCTAGTTCTTTCTATTGTCTGTTCTGAGTTCATTATAGTACTGCCTATTCTTCTGTTCTGATGTCCATCTACTACTGTCTATGAGTCTGTTATGATGCCCTTATTCTACTGTCTCTCGGTATGTTCTCAACCTATCCTGTCTCTGTCTCTCGGTATGCTCTCAATCTATCCTCTCTCTGTCTATCGGTCTTTTTTCAGCCCATCTTGTCTCTTTCCATCTGTCTGTTCTCAGTTCATTCTATCCTCGTATGATTGGGTGTGTTAGACTTTAGGGAAGGGGGGATCGTCTATTTCTTTTCAAAAACTCCTTTTTTTACCGATCATTGCAGAGCTCGCACAAGTCTCTACCCTTTTTACCGGGCCTACTTCCGCCCTCCTGCGGAGAGGTAGGCCGAGTTGAGCCCGGGAGGGCGTGCGTCGCTTCTCGTTTGTCGCCCAGGTGTGAACACCATCCGGGGCGTCATTTATGATGAGCCAATTGGTCACGGGACCGCGTTTGCTCATCACCTTTCATTATCATCGGGCGAGGGGGGTCAATTTCACGGTCTCGTGCCTCGTGGATTCCCCCGTGGTTCCTCCGAGGATGGGTCCACGTCCAAGTCGCTTCCCCGTGCCTTGAACTGCCCCCCTCCCATCCACCCCCTCTCACACCTGGCGCCTCTCGTGATGGTGATCTAGATGGAGGAAGCGGCCGGGTTCGAATCGGGTCTTCTAGGAAGCATCAACCACGCCTTTTAATCACGCGTTTAAATAATTGAACTCCAGATGGCGCTACCGGTTTATCGTCACAACTGGTCAATAAGGTCATCACCCCCGCCCCTATGTCAGTCTATTTTAACAGTGTATTATGTATGTTTTTTCCCATTGCCTGGAGGTTCTGTTTGCCTCCGTTTTGTCTCTATGCAAATCAATCTTTGAGTGTCTCTAATTATACATGGTGTCCACTAAATATGAGACACAAAAGAAAAGTCAATAGCTGTTAAAGATTTGAGCTTCCTGAAAAACTAAATATATCAATAGAAAGAGCGATAATCATAGTTTATTATACTCTTTCTGTTTACTTTATTCAAATTCCATATTGTGAATGACCACATCATGTCGCGAATATTCACTTACTCTCACCAGCTTCGTTTGGCCTCCAAATCGTCAGATCCTATTATTCCTCGAATGAGGCCTCCATTTTATCTCCATTAAATTTGGCCAATTCATGTTGCAGCAGCATAGACATAACTCGTGTCTATAAGTGAAAAATGTTTCTTCTTTCTAATGATGCCTGGATTTCGAACACAAAGTCGAAATTATTCAAATTATTGAATTTTATTAAGAGTTAATTATTCACTTAACTGTTTCTATGTTCTAGTTTCGTTAGGAAAAGCATTTTTACTGCTTACAAGTGGAACAAAATGGTAGCTAGGAATCTTGAGACTGTACCCAGGAAAATTTCATACGAAATGATCCGTATAGATCGCAATAAGGAACATGTTACTGCCCCACTTATCATTTTCAACAGGGGAAAGAAATTACACCGGCCTCTTTGACATCGAGATTAATTCTAACGAAAAGAAGAGGCTCGATTGGGAGTCCCACATCCCTTCATCGTTTCGACGACAAATGAAAAAAAAACCCGCAAAGCTGTGACAGCGATAGTTAGATAAACAATGCATAAAAACACCTCATATCATCATGTACAAGATTGTGTACAAAGTTTTTTCTTCTGATTAAACGCAGATATTCGTGTCATTAAAACATGAACGGAAATTCGGTTAAATATATAACGCTATGCGAAGGCTATGTGGTAACTATGGCAACTGAAATATGGTTGATTTAATTTTAACGCTGTTAAAAATCAAATTATGTTTGATTTTCGTGAATAAATGTTATTAATCGGACAAGACATCAAAGAAAAGACACGATTTACATTCACTACAAGATATACAAAAAAACAAAGGCACTAAGCATAATACTAAAGTGATTAAAGTAATTTATTACTACAACAGCAAATGCGCACATCATATTCGAGAACATTAATTTTATAGAAGACAAATAGCTCGAACGCCATATTAAAATAAACTATGCCAAAGACAACAAAGGAACCCCAAAACAAAAAATATTTAAAAGCGATAGACCTAATCACCAGGCACTTAGCATCTCTTTGCACCCTACCACACTTCTTTCTCTTTTCACCACTTCTCTATTTTCAGCTATCTGTCCCCACACCCTTTCTTTATCCCCTACCCACACCTACCCACTTACATAATTCAGATTCAGGCTTTTCCTTTGCCTTCAGTCTTGTATGAGCTAAAAGGAAGGATGGACTATTTCATATTTCTGTCGTCCATAACCACAATTTTGATTCTATATCTAGGAACCCGCAAAGGCCTACGGACCTCTCCAGGAGGCATAAGCCGATAGTGCTAACTTTGACCATAAATTCCATTCCAAGACATACCATTGTGGTATTTTACTCACTTATTATTTACTCTACATATTATTAGTCTCCTTATAATTAATCTCTATTATTTTTCCCCCAATTTTATGTAATCTATAAGCATAGCCATCGATTGTTATTACATTTAACTCAAGAATGAATAATACCACTTAATGGTATTCTTTGCTTCTATATAAAAAAAAATAAATACACACCTGGGAGATTAAAAACAAAACAAACCCGTAAATTGTTTTTTTGATTTTCTTGTTACTGTTATTTTTTATTCACTAAAGTAATTAATTCCTTTCATAAAACATACAAATATATGATAATACAATAGTGATAATTGTGTATGATAATGATATGACCTTTTTTGTCTTTAAGAAAGTTTGAAAGATAAACTTTTAGATTCTTAGGACATTTTTCTAACAAAATTTTTGTATTATGACAGTCAAGGTCGGTTACAAAGGGACACTATCGCTGGCTTAAGGCCAAATGATAGAGGAGGAGTTCAAGAGAGCAGCGAGAACAAGAATAAGCTCTTTAATTTATAATTCCAAGACACTTTTATCTTAATCACCTCCTGTTCGTACAAATAGGGACTAGCACGTGTCAGTGCCATGCGGAAGGGGAAAATGGAGGAAAATAGAATTTAAAAGTTGATGAGTAGGCCATTTTAAGGTAGGTCATTGGTTGCCTCAACTCGATTCAAGGTCTGGTAAAATATTCATGGGATTATTATATTACAGAAATTCCCAGCCAACTCTCCTATCATTTCACGAATAACGTATTAGTAACACTTAGCACCTTCTACGACGCATAGATATCAACACAATGGTGGGATTCGAACTCCTTAACCACTAACCTCCTTCATACTCCCCCTAATCGTCCTTTCCTTCCTGGACGCTTATGCCCCTGATGATAAAAGCGCCCATTTTGTCCTCGCTGCGAAGCGTCACTCGATGAAACTGGGGCGCGTGAGGTTAAGGGCAAGAAATAAGCGTCCAGTGAGACCTTATCACTTCACTGATGGTCGATGTCAAAAATCTAAGCTTTCCGATAGCGTTGTTTTGAATGGTGTCATGGAAATGAATATTAGCGTTTATCTAAATGCGATAGAATTGTGTCCTTTTCATTCTATTTGCGAGGAGGACGAGGTATCGGCCCAGTGACCCGTGTTCTCACGGGCTTCTTTCCACCTCACGACCCATCCAAGTCCTGCTCATCAATCATGAGCAACGCTTCGGCGCGAGGCAAATCGCGCCTTCGGTTAAACGCGAATTCACGCAGCCGGAAAACTGCATCCACGTAGTCGCTTCTTTGGCGAATCGTTCAAACGCGCGTCGATCACCCAGACACACCGGGGCGGCAGAAAGGAAATTGGGAAAATTCTGCCAAAATTCCTCTCTAAAGATGACGCTAAAATATTTCCCCTTCCCCCCCGGATCATATCCATTCCCCTCGATGACCGAGGATAAATGTCCCCTTTGTTTCTCCCCCTCTTTAAACGCAGGTGTGCCGGACTAGACTCATTTGCCCGTTTCATGCTCTTGCATTGATGAGGTTGCTGCCCTTTCATCATGAAAACCCACGCACACCCCTTTCTCGAACCCCGCAAAGGGGTGTCATACCTTTGAATCTTTTTTACCCTTAAGTGTAAGCTTGGAGGTTTAACCTCCCTACACCCTACACTTTGGGTTCAGGGGGCTTGGTACAACGGACCACTTCACGCTCGCTTATTTTTCGCTGTTTGTCAACTCCTTCTGTCTTGATTCATTACAATACAAAGTCTGAATCAGGTAAGGAGAGTTGCGCACTCTCCTGGTTCTCCTGGTCCCTGTAGCCCCCCCCCCCAAACACACACACACCACTTCCCTTTCATTTGGACTTTTGGCCAGCCACGCATTTTCTCATCCCTAACTTCACCAATTTACCAACATAGAATTCCCCCCCCCCCCCTAAAAAATATGCATGGGGCTACGTCTTCAAGACTTGACCACGTTTCCCACAAATTTGGGTCAGCGTGCATCATCGCCACTAAGACTACCCACGCCATCTTTTCAAATAAATAAAAAAATCCTTATGTGGGATTACCCCTTGTTTGATTTGATTTTCATTTTGGCTAAAAGTCCCTATGAAACAACGACAATCTTCCTCACACTTCGTCAACTGTGTGGTGTTTAATCGCATGTCCTATGAGGCATTTATAAGGCTATTTTATATTTCGACCGCGTTCTTTACTTATCCTGCAGGTTGAAGTGAAATACTCCTATCTTGCGGTAATTGTAGTAGGCCACTAATATAAGAATCTACTGTACAAACATGAAAGTCAACTGGAAGGTATCTAAATCAAAATGTGCAGTAGAGGAAAGAAGGTTAAAAAGGACATAATTTGCGAAACAGGATCGTGTATACTGAAGTATGTTGTACCCACAATGTCAGCTTTAAATAGAACTCTAGGATTCTTTGTTCTAGCGGTGCTGAAATATACTAATCGAAAAGGTTATTGTTTTTACTTTAAATATTCTATTTTAATTTTCTACAAATTTATTCGAGGCCTTTTTCATAACAATACCCATTGCTGATTGCCATTTGACCCCGAACGCTCTCGCTTGCCTTTGGATTCACTCATTCTCTCTGCCATTATACCCAAGATGTTGAAATAAACATAAGGGCTGGGTTTTTTCATATTTCTGAGGATTTATTTCTGCATTTAAACTCAAGTGTTTTATTATAAGTCTACATGTATAATCGCACTAGCCTATGTTTACATAGGAAGGCAAATATGTAGAGGTGAATTCAGAGGATGATCAACGGAAGAATGAAAATTCTTGTTTCTTTTGAGAATTCGGTTTTCAAGGACACAAAAATACTTCTGATCGTCCAGAGCCATTCGGATAGAGAGATCTATCTTTTAAGATAAGGATTTACCTATATTAGGTCTTAATAAGAACAATGAAACCACTAACGATGTGTCCTTTCCCACCCGAACAAGTATTTTCTTTTCCTATGGGGTACAATTAGGTTCTGCATGGTGCATGTTTCGTGTATGTGTGTGCAAGAGTCTCGTAAAAGATTGATCATTTTTTGCTTGACTCCTACACATGGCCAGTTATGGCCATATATGGCCTTCTTCCTTCCACCGGCCCGGCTGCAGCCTACTGACGTCACACTGACGACAGACGCTTGTATTCCTCAGTGATCCTTTGTCCATCTTTGGGACCTTTTGTGTGTCACCTATAAGTCTTAACACCACAAAGGAGGTCGATTTATAGTTTTGATTGAAATGGGGGGGGGGGCTATTGTTTATATCGTGTGTTTTTGAAGGTTTTTACACAAACACTCGATTTTGTCTTTCATTAGATTGTTTCCCATTCATTCAATGATCACGGTTTGTACATTTGATGACCTGCTTTCGATGCGATAATGTTTACGGTGATCTATTTTTCATTATGATCTCTCAAATTATTCATCTTTTCTCGCCTCAGTCAATATGTTTCGAGTGAAACTATGAGAATCCTATTCTTATTGTATTACTATCAAGATTTAGTAATTTAAACGCGGTTTATTGTACTTATTTCGTGTGTATCACGGGAATCATCACCATTATTTGAATCGGCGTGGTCAACTGTAACAAAGAAAGGACACTCATGAATCAGAAAAAAGCAGCGATAAATCTTCTTGTTTCAAATGAGTTTTGCCATAATTTTCTAGTTTTTTAAAATTTTATATATATATTTTGTCATTCCTAGCCCCAATTCCTTTTTTTAATGTACGTTAATACGGTTTTCATAGTTAAATTCTAACCCACACCCTAATATTTTCCTTTCGTCTGAAACCGCGCTTTCATTTTATTCTATGTCTATTTATTACTATTTTGGGCCAAGTGCCTTGGCCATGTCTAGTCCTTATCAACTCGCTCTAATTACATGCCAGGAATGATGAAAACATTAAAACGAGGGATAATATTCAGTTTTCTCAATGATTAATCGACTCATTCCGCAGTCCAATTTTTAAAATTAATTTGGCTATGGCCTCAAGGGGGCGCCCTGGTCAGTTCCGCCCTCTTTCCATGAACCAATCAGAAACGTCCTAGCACATGTGCGTAATTCTGAAGCTAATTTGTTATTAATTATCGAAAACAGATGTAAAGATTGAAATAGTCTACACGTATTATTAATTCAGATAATGATCTGCCCATTAGCCAGCGAATAATCACTTCGTGACTAGGATAGGAGGAGGGCAGACGCAAGGAGACGAGAACTGATCATAATAAATTTGTAGAGAGCAGAGCACACTCATTGTATACGCTTAGAAATTCAAAGCGATTAAGTGTTCTATTTCAAGAAACCGATATTGCTATCGAACTAGGTGATAAGAGCTTAGTATACCCGAGAAAAGGGTTCATAAAAAGTGGTGAAAAGGAAGATAGGACAAAACGGAATACGTTTATCAGATGAAACACCATAATGAATTAGCATTTTATGCTGAACTCTTCCTTAATGGTAATTTTCTCCCATTTTCCGACCCTAGAGAATTTATGTTAGGGGACAATACAAAAGACACGTAGATTTATCAACAAGGGGGGAAGGAAAATTAATAGTTAGTTTGTTTTGCAAGAAAACGTAGTATTAACTTTATATGTTAACAGACGTGGGAATCAATTCGTAAAGGATGGTACCAATCACTCATGCGTCATGTGGTATATGTGTCGTGTGGGATTTTAAGGTCGTGCATGCCATAAAAATGGTATAATTTTAAAGCTTTTTCTCCGCGAAAGATTTAGCGTAACTTATCTGGGTGGAATAATTGAAGGGTCTGATTCTGTCAGTATAATTATTACCTGTATTTATCTTTTTAAAATGCAGTTGCAGTGAGATAGCTAGCTGAAAAAAACAAAGGATAAGAGATATAAAGTGTAGGCGTGGATCTAGAGGAAGTTTACGATTTGTGTAGATAAAAAAATGCATTATGGTAGGAGTTAAGATTGTAGGGAGTGAGTAGTATTGGATGGTATGAAAAGTACTTATGTTGGAAGTACAGCGAGCGTTACGTGAAAACCAGAGTGAGTGTTTTGACCTAAGTTTATGGAGGAGTATGTTGGGGGGGGGGGGGGTAAACAAGGTTCTACGATGCCATGGCTGCTTAATATCTTTCTGCATAGCCTGGGAAATAGGAGTGATATGTTGTGGCTGCAAATAAAGGGAGGCAGATACACCAGTGTTGTGATTGACTCTGTGATCATGATGTGACCGCTCTAGTGACTGCTGCCCCCCGAGAACTAAGAGAAATACGAATGGAAAATAAGGAAAAAGGGTATGAGATTGATGAGGGATGGGTTCTATGTTGGTATATACTGATGGCATGGTGCCGATGGCAAAGATCACGTGAGAGGGAAATGTTGATCCTAGCTTTGGACAGAATGTGTGAGAGGAGGGTGATCAAGCCTAGACAACGACCCCCAGCCTATGTTAGGATTGAGCTTTTTCGGCGGTCAGTATTTAGGAATTATCTTTTTTGGGGTGGGTCATTACTTAGAATTGATGTTTTTAAATAAATAATAATAATTGATAAGATAAAGTAAAAAAAAAGAAGCTACTTAGGATTGAATTTCGTTAAGATAATATTGGTTAGGTTAGGTTAGGTTCAAACAACCTAATCTAACCTACAGTGGCGTGCAGTCAATGGAAACAAGGGACGCAATGATTCCCCTATTTAAGAAAAAAAAAAAAAGGAAATTACACCCCAACAGTTAATATGACAGCAGAATCAATTTCATTCTCACATTTATGCTTGCCTACACTCGTATCCGCCATACGGTACCGTTCACTTTCATTCGAATTGGGGTTAGTAGACCCTGATGAGCCCGACTGCAATTGAAGAAATGCATCCTTTTCGTCGAGATTTCTACTCTTTTTTTTCTCTTAATTTCAATAATAGTTCTGCTTTTTGGTGCTTTGGAATGAATACTTTAAAAGATGTTTTGCTTTTCTTAGCAATAATATATAGTCATTAGAGTTTTATGATTTTTATCTAGATATTTCAACGCTGTGTTAGAATTTAAAAAAAAAATACCTATTTGTATACGGAAAAGTAAGCAAACTTAACTTTGCAGTCAGCGGCTTCCATCTGGCAACCCGTTGCCAGAATCTAGGAAAAAGCAACAAACTATCTAACTATTATTATGCTCTTTACGCTTAAACAATTTTTAGGTTATATTTAAATACTGGTTCTGAGAATGAAAGTAGCTACCTAGCATAAACTCTTAAGCTCTTGTGTCTTAAGCATTTAGTTATTTTTCTTAGATTGATGCGAGATTGAGAGGTAGGGAGGGAAAGTGATTGATAGGGAGGAAGAGTTGGGAGTGGAAGCGAGAGTGAAGAGTAGGGAAGAATTGGTTTGGATAGGGGGAGGGTAGGAAGGCAGAGGAAGTGTTAGTGAGTGAGGGGGGTTAGGGACGGAGAGTGATGGAAGGGTAGGAAGGGAGAGGTTGCGGTAGGGATGGCATGGGGGTTAGGGAGGGAGGGAGAGAGAGGGGTATGGAGGGACGAGGAGGGAGCTTGTGGAGTAGCGAGGAAGATTGAAGAATAGGGAGGGAGAGAGAAGGGAGGGAAGGAGACTAAGGGATAAGGGGGGTACTGAGGGAGGGGTAGGGAGGGAGAGTGGGAGGTATAGAGGGAGTTGAATGGGTAGAAAGTGAGAGATGAGTAGGAAAGGAGAGTTGGAGTAGGGGTAGGGAGGGAGTTTGAATCTAGAGAGGGAGAGTGAGAGGAGGAAGGGGGGTGATTGGTAATGAGGTAGTATTAGGGTTAGGTAGGGAGATAAGCAGGTAGGAAGTGAAGGGTAGGGATGAAGAAAGAGGGTTAGAAAGGGGAAGTAGGGAGGGAGAGGTGAGAAAAGGGATGGAGAGAGACGGAGCTTTAGGCAACGGGAGTAAGGGGGAGGGAGGTAGACTGTGTGGTAGTGACAGAGAGTTAGGGGTAGGGAGGAAGAGTCTGGGTTAAAGAGAGAGAATGAGGTGAAGGGAGTGACAGGGAGACGGGTAAGAGGGAGTGTGAGGGGCAAGAAGGAGTGTGGGGGTAAGAGGGAGATTGACGGTAGGGAAGGAAGGGTAGGAAATGAGGGGTATGGAGGGAGAGTGTGGCTAGAAAGAAGGAATTAGGGAGGGAGAGGGTGGGAGAGTGAGGGTTAGGGAGTGACATGAGGTGTAGGGAGGGGAAGGAAGGGAGATGAAGTGTTAGGAGGGAAGGGGAGGATTAGGGACGGTGAGAGATGGCGGAGTAGGGATGGAGAGTGAGTTCTAAAGAGGTGCAGGAGAGGGAGTGGTAGGGAGGGAGAGGGAGAGTTATGGAGGGATAAGGGGGGAGGGTTAGGAAGGGATTTGGAGGTTTGGGGTGGGAAAGAGAGAGGTAGGTAGTGTCACTGAAAGTTAGGGAGGGGCCGTGAGGGGCAGGGAAGGACAGTGGAGGGAAAGAGGGAGATGGGGAGGTAAGGAGGGAGATAGAGGAATAAGAGGGAGAGTGAGGGGTAGGGATGGACGGATAGGAAGTGGGAGGGTAGGGAGGGAGAGTGAGCGGTAAGGAGGGAAATAGAGGGGTAGGGGGGAGAGTGAGGGAGATGGTAGAAAGTTAACTAAGGTAGCAAATATGGAGAGTTAGTGATCGATAGTGATGCAATGGAGAGGATGTTAAATAGGTAGTTTTTCTATTCGTATTTACACTCGAGGGTAATGGAATTGTACCTGAGGGGACCTTGATCTCCAGGGGTAATGAGACCTTGATCTCCAGGGGTAATGAGGAGGAGATATTAGACGATGTTTTAGTTACAAAAGAGATAGTCTCAAAAGAAATAGAGAGAATTAAATTTATGAAAGCACCGGGCCCTAACGAGATTTGCCTATGATTTTGAAGAAATGTAAAGATGTGTTAAGCGACACCATTTCAAGCCTATTTATAAAATCGTTATGACTAGCATTGTAGCAACGGCATGGATGAAAGCTAATGTGATATCTATACATATTTAAGAAGGTGGATAAAATGATTATGTCTAATTACTGGACAGTGATTTTGACATCAGTGGTGGGAAAAATGATGGAATCCTAACACGACTTTACTAGGGCAAATGGCGTTTGACTATTTACTGTCTTTTTATAGAAAGGTGCACGATGCTGCCGATAGAAATGAGAATTACTATATTGTTTATTTGTATTTTAGTAAGGCTTTCGACAGGAGGCCACACTTAAGACTTTTGGGATCGATGGAAGTATTTTTAGGTGGATTCAGTCGTAGCTTAGTGACAGAGAGCAGAGTATAGATGGGATTAAATCTGAGTGGAGGAATGTTACTAGTGGGGTTCCTCAGGGAGTCAGTGTTAGGGCCGTTGTTGTTCTTGATTTATATTAATGATCTTCACTTGGGTATAAGTTGTCACCTGAGAAAGTTTAATGATGATACTAAGTTAGGTAGGATTATGTCTGACTCTGATGCTGAGGTATTACAAAATGAATTGGCCACACTATTCCAATGGCAAATGGAATTTAACACAAGCAAGTGTAGTGTATTCACTATAGGTAGGTGAAATCCATTTAATAATTATAAACTGAATGGGAAAGTTTTAGGAAGGTCAGAATGCGAAAGAGACTTAGTTACCCTGGTAAGTTTAGACCTACGTTTTAGAAAGCAGTGCATAAGTGCTTGCAATAGAGAAAATAAGGTACTAGGTATAATTGGGAGGATTGTAAGTAATAGGAGAGCTGATATCATTCTGAAACTGTAGCTGGCATTAGTTATGAGGCTTCATCTTTATTATGCGGTGCAATTTTGGTCGCCACATTATAGGATGGATATTGGTTTGCTTGAATCTGTGCAAAAAAGAGTGACTAAGATAATTTACGGGTTGAGGAGCTTACCTTAGAGCAGGGGTCTCCAAACTACGGCCCGCGAGATCAGTTCATCCGGCCCGCCGCTGCACCGTGGATGCAGCAATTACAAAGCAAATATTGATTGTATCTTAAAAGCTAAACGCCAGTTTCACAAATTTCACTAACCTCTTTTGCTGCTTATTGCTAACGACTCCTGCTTTGGTAACTTTTTAGTAAATAAATATGTTTGTTGTCTTTATTTTTTGTATATTTTGTATTTTGTGTATTGGTAAATAAATGTGTTGGTTGTCTTTATTTTTTGTGTATTCACTATATCGTATTGAACAAAATGGTTATGCGGCCCGCGCTCGTCATTCTCTCAGTTATCTGACCCACTGTGAAAAAAGTTTGGCGACCCCTTCCTTAGAGCGATAGGCTTAAGAGACTTAAATCTTCTTCATACATTAGAGAGGAGAAGAGTTCGGTGGGACTTGATTGAAGTCTTCAAGTGGGGGTTGACATAGGTAAGGTTCTTATTTCATAGTGAATAGGAGACGACACGTAGCGATGGGTTTAAGCTGGACAAGTTTAGGTTTAGGAAAGAGATTGGTAGAAATGGTTTACAAATAGACTGGTAGATAAATGGAATAGACTCACTAGTCCTATGAGAGAAGCGTCCTCCTTGCGGAGTTTTAAGAATAAATTGGATAGATTTAAGTTTAGGTATGAGAATGGTAGGTGGGACTGACCTGGGTGATGGGAACAGGAGATGCCTCGTATAGCCTTTTATAGACTCCTTCTTTTTTTATGTTCTTGTTTTTTTTAATGGTTTTCCTATGTAACATTAACGGCATCTAAACGCCTTTCCTGACCTAGAAGTATCATAAACTGTACAGATTTTCAGTTTTTGCTAATACTAAATGCAAAATGCTTATTAAGTACTACATCTACATATTTCCTCATCAGTCTATTATACGTCTCCATTTATGAGGTCCTATTTTTTCACTTAGATTTGTTATTTATTTTATAATGTTTTTGTATCTTTATTGCTATTTTAAGCTAAATTAATTTGTGACACACTATTACTTTTCCTAATAATCTTACTTAGTTAATTTCTAATATTTCTATAATGATTTAGAATTTATATTTTCGCCAGTATTTTCTACCTGTAATTTCTGGAGGTATTTTTTTCAAATTCGAAACTAACCAAACCTCGTAACATCTAGTTTGGATTCGTTCTTTGCTTATGTTTGTGTGTCTGTGTGTGTGTGTGTGTGTGTGTGTGAGAGAGAGAGAGAGAGAGAGAGAGAGAAGTGGATGTTGGGAGTTTGCAATAAAAGTTAATCAAGGCAGGAGAAGAAGCACAGAACAAATACCAGCCACGTGTCTTTTATAGTCCTTTTAAGCGTTGTCATCGGACGTAATAGCGAGGTTGAAACGGCCTCGAAGGTTCCTTATAACGCGGTCCTCCCCACAGATGTTTTCAAAGATTAATAAAAGCGAACTTATTATTATTTCACCAAATATTCATTCTGTGTGACAAAGTGATGTTTTTCCTGCGCATGGTTGAAATGTTTGGTTGTATTTTTGAGGTTCGACTAATTTATGGTGTCGATTTGTTTTTATTTTGTTCCGTTATTAAGAGATGTTGAAGATAGGCTCATTTCAAGAAGATCAATCATAAGATCATAAGATGATTTAAAGTGAGATCACAGAGGCCTCCAGGGCCCTTCCAAGTGATGTCACTGCGAACAATAGTACTTAGATCAATTTACATCTGATTTTTTATGCATGTCATATTAAATATGCGAGCAAGTCAGGAATATCAGAAGTATAGCCAAAGAATTGGCACTTCCTTGTTATATGAATAATTATTATCAATACAAATAGTATATATCGTCAAAATAAGTACTAACTATACATAAATTATACAAATTCATATATATACCCACACATATATAAGTGGTCCTTATTATACAAGGCCTTTACTGTCCATATATTTATCCAGCTTCAATTTAAAGGACTTCAAGGTTGCTGAATCTACAATTGTTTCTGGCAACTCGTTCCAAAGATTTACAATACGATTCCTGAACGAGTGTTTACCAATGTCGCTATTACAGTGGATTTTCTTTAATTTGAAGTAGTGGCCTCGAGTTCTATTGTCATTATCAAAATTGAAAAAGTTGGATAATCTTACTTTATCCATACCTGTTATCATTTTGTAAACCTCTATTAAATCACCTCTTACGATCCGCCTTCTCACTGAGAACATTCCCAGTTTCTGCAGTCTTACAAAGTAAGGGAGTTTATGCAAACTAGGTATCAATTTGGTTGCTCTACGCTGTACACCCTCCAACATATCAAGGTCACGCTCATAGTGCGGTGACCATGCCTGAATGCAATATTCTATATGTGGACGAACATATGAGGTATACAATTTTTTAATGACCTCCTTGCTTTTATAAGCAACATTTCTCTTAATTAGCCCCAACATTCGATTTGCCTTGTTCTTTGATTCTATGCAATTTGTTTTGCATTTTAGGTCATTTGTTATAATTACTCCCAAGTCCTTTTCTTCCTTTACTTTTTGCAACCAATGACCTTCAATTTCATAGGAGAAGTTTCTATTATTTTTACCAATATGTAGTGATTTACATTTATTATGGTTTAGCTTCATCTGCCATTTGTGGGCCCATGCAACAATTCTGTTTAAGCTTCTCTGGAGTGTTATGTTTCCATCCACATTACCTACTGGAAAGTATAGTTTAACATCATCAGCAAACATTTGAGTTTTGCAGCCAAACCCAGTATCTATATCGTTAATATATAGGATGAAAAGCAGGGGTCCCATCACAGATCCCTGGGGAACACCGCTCTCAACCAGTTTCCATGTAGACTTAGTCCCATTTAATACAACTCTTTGTTTTCTTTTTGTTAACCAAAGTTTGATCCACTTCAAGACCCTTCCAGAGATGCCATAAGATTCCAACTTATGACAAAGTTTCCCATGAGGGACCCTGTCAAAGGCTTTACTAAAATCTATATATAATACATCTATGTCTTTGTTACCTTTGTCAGACTGCTCAGTAACAAAGTTCATAAATTCTAGAAGGTTGGTAAGGCATGACTTCCCATTTTGAAAACCATGCTGTGAATCACTAATATATTTGTTCACCTCCAAGAATTTTTTAATCTGGGTACTAATTAATCTTTCTAGTATCTTACCAGGTAATGATGTAAGGCTTATGGGTCTATAGTTTTCTACTTTCTTCTTGCAACCCTGCTTATGAATAGGTACAACATTGGCCTCTTTCCAGTCTTCGGGAATCTCAGAATATTTGAGTGAGCGATCAAATATGATTTTGAGTGCAGTTGCAAGACTTTCCACACCTTCTTTTAAAACTCTAGCAAAGATACCATCTGGTCCAGGAGATTTATTAGGCAACATTTTGTTAATAACAGCTTTTATATCGCTCTTTGAAAGTTTCACATTCTCAAGAACTGGCCCACTTTCAAATTTCATATCGGGGTCCCAATCCATTTCACTTTCCTGAGTGAAAACTGAGGTAAAGTAGGAATTTAGTGCATCAGCAATATCTTTATCTCCTTGATAGCACTCTCCATTATATTCTAATGGTCCAATTGTGGAACCCTGCTTAGAATTTATTTTATAATAACTGAAGAACTTTTTGACATTGCCCTTACTACTATTTGCAAGGTTAATTTCTGACAATCTTTTACATTTCCTAATTTCTTTCTTTAACTCCTTTGTGGAGCATTTCAAGTTTTCCTTATTTAATTCAGTTTTATTTTGCTTATACTTTTTAGCAGACTTTTTCTTTGTCTTCATTTTGGACTTTACACTGTCTTTAAACCATGGAGGTTTTTTACAAGCATTTTTTCTTCTACTCTTTAGGGGTATGCAGCATTTTTGAGCTGAATCTAGGATACATTTGAATCTATCCCACATTTCAAGAGCACTGAGACCATGAAATTCATCCTCCCATAAGACATTACCCAGCATTCCTCTAAACCTATCAAAGTTAGCTTTGGAAAAGTCTGGGATCAATGATAAGTTGTCTCTGCTTGAGACTATATTCGTATTGAGATCAAACATTATTATGCTATGATCGCTTTCTCCTAGCGGTTCAGCAACTTTGAGGTTATTAATCGTTTCCTTACGACTACTGAGGATAAGGTCTAGGATTGCACTTCCCCTGGTAGGTTCAATCACCAGTTGAGATAGAAAGTTAGTTTCAAAACAATCAACAAATTGATTATCAACTTTTGTTCGGCCATACATTTTTGCCCAATCGACTGTTGGTAAGTTAAAATCTCCCATTACTAGGACATTATTATTTCCAGAACATAGAGTAGTGATCTCTTGTATAATCTCTTTATCAGATTCTGAATTGGAATCAGGGGGTCTGTAGAATACACCAACTCTTAACTTTTCATGGGGTTTAATGCTGATATCAATCCAAAGAGATTCCACTAAAGCATACTCTTCTTTGATAGCATTAACCTCAGATGATATCAAGCTACTTTTAACATATATTGAAATACCTCCCCCTAGTCTTTCCTTTCTGTGATAAAAATAAAGATTATAGCCATTTATAATATATTCAGCTTCATCATCCTTATAGATTTTCTCATTAAACCAGGTCTCAGTGATACAGATTATATCTAGATTTACTGAATATATATAGGCTAATAGTTCATCCTTTTTATTTCTGAGACTCCTTGCATTGGTATAAAAACATTTAAGGCCAGTACCCTTCACATGAATATTTGGCTGTTTTAAAATAGGGTTCCTAATGGCCTGGCATTCATTATAATTTAGTCAACTTTTTGCAACGGAACTAACAGCCTTGTTTAATATTTTACTCAGAATTTCTATACCTCTTTGATTTAGATGTATACCATCTTTGTTGCAAAATGCGCGTTTTGCATAGAAACTATTCCATAGATCTATGAATGTCACCCCAACATCCTTACAGATTTGCTTTAGTTCCTTATTTATGCCACACGCAATTGAATACCATTTTTTGGTCTCCCATAATCTTGGGATAATGCCTGTGATATATGGAGGCTTTCCACTTCTTTTTAACATCGCTACTATTTCTTTATAATTTTTAATAATAGTCTCTGGAGGCTTATGCCCAATATCATTTCCTCCGACATGTACTATATTGGCCTCCCTATGACCATTCAGTACACTACTAGGCTCTTTAAGAATATTTAGTACTCGCTGGGTATCTGCACCCGGGTAGCAGTGAGAGATACTGCCACAGTTTAGTTTAGGTCCTAATCCTCTGACTTGTGAATCACCAATAATGGAAATTGACTGGTTGGAATTGGATCCATTACATTTTCGGATGCCTGAAGGGGTTTCTCTTGTTCCATTGTACCTTGGGACTATTGTAATTAAGTTACTGGTATCTATCCTTCTACTACCATTTTTTCTTTTTCTTTTAGTGTTATTATTAAGATAGGCTGCTGGTATAGGCTTGACAGACTGGTGTGGGGATTTATTTTGCTGCTGCGACTCGGCAATAAGTTGTTCATATGGCTCTAGAAACCTTTCAAAATCATCCAATAGGCTGAACCCATTCTCAACAAGTACTGGTGGAGGATTTTTCACAAGTTTAAGTTTTGAACCTTTACTTTTTACAATTTTCCATTCATTAGGCTTGTCACTCATACAAGGCTGAGTTTCATTTTTATATATAGTCAAATTTTCATTTGTTTTTTTAACTTGAGATAAACCAGAAGTAGTGTGTATTGTGGTTTTAGTAAGAAGCCTATTCTGTACTTCTTTATTACATTGTGAGCATATCCAATAGATATTATTTCCCTTTGACTTCAAGGTAGTCAGACAACTAATTTCAGTTTTAGTGAAGTTTAGGCAATCTGCATGGTACCAGTCATGGCATGAATCACAAGCAATATATTCAGTCACCTTGATTACTTCTTTTTTGCAGATTTTGCAATCAGAGTCAAAACTCATTGTTAACTTTTATTTTTATATATATATATATATATATATGTATATAGATACAATATTAAAGGTAATTTGAACCGAATAAAATTTGTTTTAATCGTTTTTCGTTTGTTTGATTTGTTTTGCCGCGAGTCGGGAAGAGTTAGGTCACCGACAGCCTCTCGTTCTCTATTCGAATAGATATATATAATATAAGGGCACAGTTTACCAATAATTAATTGTTGTTTTTTGGGTGGGTTTTTTTTTTTTTTTTTTTTTTTTTTTTAACCGAGTAAAATTGGTTTTAAACGTTTTCTCGGTTGTTTTGCTTGGCCTAATATGGCCGCGAGTTGGAAAGAGTTAGGTCACCGACTGTTGATCTTAAGTATTAATCGATCTTTTTGATTTAATTATTATTATTTAGTATTAATGCACTCGCTATTTGTAATACTTTGATCTTCTCTCTATACAAACAAGAGAAAATATATATAAATATAGTAAAGTATCAAGAATTTCGCAAATAAATCTGACGAAAGCAAGAGCACCGAAATAAACACGTCCGATAGGTACGATTTCGTGACAATCAAGTAACAATTTAAAATTTATGATTAGGAATTAATAGGCCTGACTTTCGGCTGAACTCTGTGCATATTAAGGAAAGAAAGATGAAGCCTCTTTTTTTCATTGATAGCGTATTTCGTGAGGCTTTTTAAGTCAGCAATTTTAAAAGTTTTACCATAGATTTCCACCCGTGTTGTATATATCAGTCGGGGCCTCCTGTTTAATGTAGGTCGAACCCCCGCCCCCATACTCATCCGAAGATAATACCCATTTATTGTCTTAACCACAATACCACTTCGGTCATGGTTGTGGCTATTCGCGGGATGGAGTCCCGATTTGCGTCTGGAATGTGCTTTCAATACGCTGTAGAAACCCGTGGTTCAACCCCCCCCCCTTAAACTGTAGGCCCCCACTGAGAAATAAAAAGGAGGTTCAAATGAGTGCAGGTGGCAATGTCCATGCCATTTTTACCCCCCCCCCCCTCCCTCCCTTCCCAAGCGGTTACAGGTGTTAAATGAGCATGCTACAGATGAGATCTGGAGGAATATGTGCCTCACTGACCCAAAGCCTGGAGCATGGAACTTTTTCCCTTTATTTTTTAAAAAGATGTCTACTGATTTAGCACCTAAGTTAAGTAGATTATATAGATTTTTATTTAGACGAAGCACCTTTCCTGATAATCGTAAATTGAGCAATGTTGTGCCTATTCCTAGGGGCATGTTATCTGCCGATTGTAGTCAATACAGACCTATTTCAATACTTCCTGTGCTCTCTAAGGTTGCTGAGAAGCTGATATCTAGGCCCTTGTATAGATACCTGGAGTCGAATGGCTTACTGGCTAGAAGTCAGTATGCATATAGGAGGCAGTTGGGTACTTGTGATGCCCTTTTAGATTTGACTTGTAGTATGCAAGATAATCTTGACAAGGTTTTTGAATCTAGATTAGTTCAGATTTATTTTAGTGGTGCTTTTGATCGTGTTAACCATAAAACACTTGTTTTTAAACTACCAAACCTTGGAATAGGTGGCTACATCCTAGGACTACTTAACGACTTTCTAATAGATCGGCAGCAACGTGTTGTGTAGATGGAGTTTTTACGGAACCTAGACGTGTTGTGTCTGGAGTTCCACAAGGCAGTGTTCTTGGGCCTTTGTTGTTTTTAGTATACACAAGTGATTTGGTACAAGGTCTTGAAAACAAAGTTGTTCAGTATGCAGATGATACTACACTTGTCGGAGTAGTCAGGTCTCCAGCAATGAGAAACCAATTTGCCATCAGTCTAAATCGTGATTTAGAAAAAAATAGGAAATGGTGTGATCGTTGGGGTATGAAGCTTAATTCAAGTAAAACTAAGACCCTCTTGGTTAGTAGATCTCGTACCAATGAGCCGCCTCATCCTCCACTCTGTGTTAGAGATACACTTCTTGCGAGTCGGAATCCTTAACGATCATTGGCATTACCTATGATTCTTAGCTGACTTTTAAGAAGCATCTTTTAAATGTATCTGCTAATGCTGCCCGAAAACTTGGTATTGTACGTAAGGCCTCATATATCTATAATAATGAAGATATTAATGTCACTTGTTTCAGGTCCTTTGTTCTCCCTCTTCTTGAGTATTGTTGTCCAGTTTGGATATCCGCATCTGCAAGATATCTGTCTCTATTAGATAGGGTTGCTCGTGGAGGCAGGTTCCTTTTTCCTGATGGGGCTAGCTATGACTTGGATCATCGACGGATGATTTCATGTGTGTCGATATTCCACAAATACTACTTCAGTAGGGAATTGCCACTATCATTTTTAATTCCTGAGCCCCTGCCTCTTGCTAGAGCAACAAGGTTTGCGGATGGACAACATCAACATGCACTATGCATTCCCCGCTGCCGCACTTCTCAGTTTCAGCGTTGCTTTTTGCCAAGTACGGTAAAGCAGTGGGATGATCTTCCTGCAGAAGTTATGCAGGAAGATCTTAATATCTTCAAACGAGGTTGCAATACTAAATTAGGGTGGGGTGGGGGGTGCTATTGCCTCATAATTTGAATATTGATTTAATTTTAATAATTTTAAACTTATTTATTTATTTACACATTTCAATTTCTTTCTTCTTTATTCATTCTTTCTTACTTGACATATAAACACTGTATTCTGCGGGAGCTTGTTTTCAAGTTCATGGCCGCTTTAGGCTTTTCCCCACAAGGATTTTATGGTCATTATCTTAAATAATAATAATAATAATTACGTCAATTGCGGGGGTCAAACAAGCTCTGTGAGTTACGTGCCGCCCCGCCCCCGGCCACGAGGTGACTCTCTTTACACCACATAGCTGTATACACTCCATATATTTGTACCTGTCCTAACTTCACCACTTTTGTTTACGAATCTCTTAATAATAATTGAAAGATTCGCCCTCGTTGGTTTTCGCTTATAATTTTTAAAATAAAGATAGAATACTTGCGCTGTTGATCCATCTTCCATCATGCCAGTTTCTTTCAATCCGCTTCCACTTCCACTGGAGTGGAGTCCACCGGAGTGACCGAACGATCTTTCGTTTGCCCCACTTGCCCCATCCCCGGGTCATGGCAGAAAGGAAATCAGTTGAGACAATTCACGAAGTACGGGGATCAAGAAGCACCCACTCACTCATCCCATGCCCCTACCACCTCCTACACTTCCTTTTTCCCCTTTCCTGCCCATCTCCTTGCCTCCTTTACCCACCCCATGGTTCCTGCGGGGGTCGGAAGAATTAATTGAAATCAATGAGGGAGCGACGAGAAGAGAAGTTCCGCTCGATCTGGGGCGTACCCCCCCCTCTTCCCCACACTTCCCTGCCTATTCTCCCTGTCAAACATTCATACACACATAGGCGTATATACACGCGTCACACGACCACACAAAACATAAGACAACACATCACGTCCTGAAACAGCGGGTTACATAAATGGATTAGAAAAGAGTTGGTGCAGGGCGGAAATTGGCAGACAAGCAGAGCTTCGGATTCATTCTCTATTTTCCTTCCCTATTTCTCTCTCTTCTCTCTCTCTCTCTCTCTCTCTCTCTCTCTCTCTCTCTCTCTCTCTCTCTCTCTCTCTCTCTCTCTCTCTCTCTCTCTCTCTCTCGGGATTTGAGGTTGCTAATGTTTTGTTACGTTTGCTTTTTGCGATTTTGGTCGCCTAGAAGTGTTTTAATAACGTTTGTAACTAATAGAGCATAAATAGATTGTACAGTGAAGTTTTTGTTGGCTTTGATGAAGCTGTTGGCTTTGAAGAAGTTTCTGCAGTGTGGTCCTTTCTCTCATTCCTCTTGGCCTTCCATTCTTCCCCACGTAAATGTACTATGACCATCTCGTTGGATTTAATTAATTTTCATTGTTTTTTCGATCAAACTCAATGTTATGCTGAACACCCAACAAGAAAAAGGGAAAGAAGATTCCAAATGCTTTCGTCTAGTAACAAAGATCCCTTAAGGAGATCAGAAATAAAAATTAGGCACATCGGGTTAAATAGTACATAGGAAACCATCTCTTTTCCCCCCAAAAAACTCCTAAGTGGGAAAGACAAAACACGTTTAAATAAGATCTCCTTTGAGGACTTAATATATGGCGCGATGAATCGGGCTATTGCAATAGCCTTCTGCACAGACATTCCAAAATGTGTCTCGAAATGTAATTACTATATTTTATGATAGATTTAGCACTATTCTAGTTAAGGGCATGGTTACAGTAGATGTAGATTATTCATTATGTTACGTACATTGGTGTTGCTTTAAAAGTACTTGGAGTTCTTTGCCGCTTGGTCCGTAACCAAATTTTGTGCCTTCACTGCAACTAATTTAATAAACACAACCGATATGGGAGGGTGTTTTTAACAAGAATTCAATAGAAGGGAGACTCATAGTGGAAAATTACATTAAAATCCAACTGTTGGGGGAGATGAGGAAACCTGTGTAAAAGTTTCGTTATGAAGACAGGTCAACACGTTTCATTTTGTGAGCTTATAATAATTAATTAAGTTCATGCATATATTTTATACATTGTTCGGAATTATATATATATATATATATATATATATATATATATATATATATATATATATATATATATATATATATATATATATATATATATATATATATATGTATATATATATATATATATATATATATATGTATATATATATATATATATATATATATATATATATATATATATATATATATATATATATATATATATATATATATATATATATATATATATGTATATATATGTATATATATATATATATGTATATATATATATGTATATATGTATATATATATATATATATATATATATATATATATATATATATATATATATATATATATATATATATATATATATATATATATATATGTATATATATATATGTATATATGTATATATATATATATATATATATATATATATATATATATATATATATATATATATATATATATATATATATATATATATATATATATATATATATATATATATAATTAGGTGAAAGGCCATGTTGTATGCAGGTTCTATTGAAGTCCGCAGCTGTGGCAGCGTTATTAATTTTAACTTGTATTTTCTTAATATTCCTTACAAGTTTTTAACGGAGTCTTCGAGGCGAGAAAAAACATCCGAGAATGCCATACTTTATTCCTAGACGGCTTTCGACCATGTTAGGTCATCTTCAGGGAATGAACAGAAATGGAATTATTTTTTTTTTTTATAGCGGGAGAATATGTACGGCTCGCGGTTACTTCTCCCCTCTGTACCCCTCCCACGATCGGGGGGGGGGGGGATAGCACAGGAGAGGAGGAGGCCCGCGGCCAACTTGCTCCTGGAGAAACTCCCCACACTTCTGACTCTCAGTTCAAGTGAACCGATAGTGAAGTGCTTAATGGGAATTCCGGAACAAGCTTTAGAAAGGGGGTTTATAGCTGCGGGAGACGGAAAGTTTGAGTTAAAAGAGGACAGATTGGTGAGGAGGCAGATTGAGCAACCTCGGTAGTCAAAGGTGGAAAGGGTGGAATACCCTTGCCCGAGTGACAAGGGGGACTTGCTTATTAACGTGGATTCCGAACCACCATCATGCATTTACTCATCATTCATCATTCTTACTTCCTTTCTCACACTTTAGCACCTATGTTCCTCATACAGAAGCGGGAGGACCGCCTAATCTTTGTTCCCCTATTCTCTTCATCTTTCATCCATGTGTTTATTGTAGCATTCATGTCGTTTTAAGTTATCTTAGCTCTGAGCTTTGTTTATGTATTGTTATGTTACTTGTTTTTACTTTCCTTACTTTGTTTCACTTTCTCTTGTTGTTACCACTTTTTCACTTTAGTTTCACTTTGTTCACTTGTTTTACTATTAACTTCGACTTCATTATCATTTTTGTTAAACTTTTTAATACTATAGTTCACTTATTACACTTTTAGTTTACTATGTTCGTTTTATTTCTGTTTTACTCTTAACTTTCACTTCACTATCATTTGTGCTAAACTTTTTAATATAGTTCACTTATTACACTTTTAGTTCATTTTGTTCGTATTATTTCTGTTTACACTTTTGATCTGTGTTGTCTTCTCAGTCGTTTTTTTCTTCCTATTTAGGTTGTTCAAATTCGGTTGTCTTATTAGGGTATCAATCTGGTGTCTTGGTTAGTTACTTCGTTGGTTGGGTTTGTATATAGTCGGGTAAATATCTTTATCGTTATGCTTGTTCCTTCTCTCCTTTTGAATTTCTACTTAAGTAAACATGGGAACCTCCTCGATTCTCAGCTGTTGTCTGCCGCTGTGGAATCGAGTGTTAAAGGGGACTTCAGCTCTGGTGTTCGTGTGCTCTGCAAATATCGGAGGTAGATCGCCTATCTTCCTCCATATTTTCTCGCTCTGTTCCTGATGTTGATGTTGAGCGTTTCTAATCCTGCTTCTTGGTGTAGATCCTGTAGTCTTCTCCTCTCTCTCATACGTGTGTTGGTGATTAGGTCGCTTTATTCTGTATTCTCTGGAGTTCCAATTTTTTGGTCCTTGTTTCACCGTTGTTTCCTTGTTCCTTGGACCTTGGACATAAAAAGTGGTGAGATTTAGGGAGAGTTAGAGAGAAAGATAGTAAGAGAGGAAAATGTTGAAATAGGGAGAGTTTAAAGAATAGAGGATGTGTGGGAGACAGAAAAAATGGCTCCCTGGTAAAAGGGTATCTCTGTTTTGTTTTTGTTTTTTGGATAAATTTTGCTTGTTTTTTGTTTTTACTTAATAAACTATAAAATTTATAGTTTATTAAATTAAATTAATCCTGTTAATTTAATTCTTATTTTTTTTTAGATCTTAATGGTCTTTTTGTCATTCAAGCCTTTATTTGAGGCGGGGGTTTTTATTCCCGGTGTGAGTTTTCGAAAAAGTTTAGTTTTAGTTACATTTGAATTTTTGCAAAGTTTGTCGATTTTGTCATGTGCATTTTGGAGACACGTCAGCGTCAGAATGTATCTTACTGTTTTCAAATGGTCTTATTTGTCGGTCGACCTCGATGTCTAGGTGTTTACGAGAGAACTCAGGGGTCAAGCAGGTGTCAATGGCTTGCCAGATCCTCTTAGCTCTCTCGTGGAGCGCCACGTTGATCGGAGATAATCCAACCAAGTCGTGGAGCTTCCTCTGTCGTTTATGTTCTCTTCTTCGGGTGTTCGTAATAAGTAAAACCGCTTTGTTCTGGATAATTTGTAGTTTCGCAATGTGGGTCTTGGCGCTCGCGTTCAGCGGCACCGGGGGAGTACAGGAGTCTCGAGCGAATGCACGCATTGAATATCTTGAGTTTATTTGAGGGATTTAGGTCACGGAACCTATAAAATTCCCTCAAATCTCTCTTGCTATTCGCGACTGTCCGCCCGATATGACTCTTGTATCCCTCTGTGGGGATTTTGAGCCCCAGAACCGTCCCTTCCAGGCAGTAGGGAATTCGCTTCCCTTCTACACGTATATCGTTGAAGGTATTGCGAAACATGGAAATTGTTTCGCCATAAATTCCCTGTGAACGTAAACAGCGGTACAAATTTGCGATATATCGTCAGCGAACTGTACGTATATCGTACCCTCGGAGAGAGGTTGTGGTAAGTAGCGTGTATAAATGTTGTATAAAAGGAGACTGAGACAGCCCCCTTGTGGGACCACTGCTTCGAGCTCGAATTCGAGGCCTTTATGTTCTCTGATATGAATGTATGATCTCCTCTCCATTATGTAGTCACATAGAATCCTCTCAAGAATGGGATTGAGGCCTACTTGAAGGATCTTAAATTGTAGTCCTCTCTTCCAAACCTTATCAAAAGCTTTTTTGACATCACGGAGCACCAGGTCGGCATGCCTTTTGCCTGCCTTGATTTTAGCAAGCTTTTCGGTGACAATGGCTAGTGCCGTGTCAGTCCCTCTTTTTCTTCTGAAGCCGTGTTGCTTCTCGTTATGCAAGTTGGCTTCGTCGAGAAAAGAGTTGACTCTATTAGCCAATATCATCAAGAAAACTTGATGCTAGATAGGACTATATCAGGTTTCGTTGCTGATCTTTCCGTTATGTACGTCGGGAATTCTGGACCGATCCTTGTCATGTATTGTCTGTCAAGTAGTACTTCGATGTTTCTGCTTGCATTGTTGTAGGAGGTATATCCTGCAGCAGCAAACCTTGCATTAAGAGCTCCGGCAAAAAATACACTTTTCTTGTGGCTAAATATCTGCAAGAGGTTGTGCATGGGCAAATAGCCGCGTCTTGGGGGTTGGTACCCCGTGGCCACGAATAGTCCCCCTAGGGCAGTACCTACTTCACTGGTAAGGTAGGATTCATCTAAGTCCTCCAGTATCCTATATTTTAGTCCTTTTTTGACGGCTATTGCGCAGCCGTCATACCGTTCCTGGCTATGATTCTTGCTAATAACGTCGTATTGAAATAATTTTAATTGTTTTTGCGCGGTCAGTCCGTGTTCAGAGATAAGTATTATGTCAAGGTCACTCTGTCGCATAATATTGCCATAGATTGAACCTTTTCCGTCTCACCCATTGACATTCATATGTATAATTGTAAGTCTGGCTGTCATTTTGTGTAATGTTGGTATAATGTTACTTTAGCCCCATGAGGTGTATTAGGCGGGGTGCGCTCCCTGCCGTTTCTGTTTTTCTGTATTCCATTTCCGTGATTGTGTGGAAGCAGTCCGTGGTCAGTTTTACCATGTTTTGAGCGAGAGCATCCTCAATCTGTCGCTCCGGAGCCTCATCTGACCGTTTCTACTTGTATCTTCCGGTCATAAGACCTTCAGCTACTTCGCGGGAATCAATTTCGGTTGGAAAGGGAGCCGATTCGGGGGCATATAATTTAAGGTTGAAACCTCTCGCTTGATATTTTAGCTGGTGTTCTCTCTATCGCGATGAGAAGGTTGACCTTGGGCCGCGGGTTTTAGAGGCTTTTATCGCTCGTGGAGATCTGGCCTCCTTGGGTCGCACTGCTTGTTTGTTGGGGGTGGGATTTTGCGTGTTGCTTATATCAATTGTGTCTTTCTTGGGTGAAGGTGGCTCCTGTTTTGTTGTTTGCGTTACCTTAGGTTTATTAAGACAGGGATCACTCTGTTGGCTGTGTTTTGTGGTGTGGGCTACGCTTATTCTCACAACCTCCTCTGAAGGTGGATTTTCCGGAAACCACATCTCTTGCAGCCCGTTCTTTACGAGCATGCGATTGACTTCCGTTGCAAAGGTACCTGAGTGAGTAATGTTGGCAATGTGTGCATGGTATATGCAGCACATTATTTTGGTTGAGTGTTCATTTTCGATGTGGAAATATGTTTTCTGGTTGTTGGTCTCGGCAATGGCGGCTTTGGCTACTTTCGCATAAGTCGAGTTAGCTTTTTCTCTTCTGTGTCTCGTTTTATTTGGGTTTGTTTTTGAATTTCTTGTTTTTTAATCGGACATGCCATAGACATAGTCCAGTGGGGCCTTCACAATTTGAGCATTTGGGGGAGTTACTTTTACAGTCGCGCCAAAATTGGTCGCGACCGGCGCAGATAGAAGCATAGCGTAAGGTCTTTTTCCGGGCAGTTGGAAGTGGTGTATTTGCCGTACTTATAGCACCGAAAGCACATTTTTAAGTCGACAAACTCCTCACGTTCCATCTGCTCTGAGCAGACTCTTACGTTGAAGAGAAGCAAACCATTTTCCTTAGCTTTTTGAGCCATAGCCTTAAAAACGTGCGTGTAATTCTTGAATTTGATAACCTCAACTACTTTTGCCCATTGGTGGTTTCGTTCAATTTCGTTTTTTATCTCATCTGCCCAGTGACACTCGACCCAGGAGTCGAGGCGCCTGCAGATTAAGCTATGGTGGGTCATAATTTGTGGCGGTGTGGTCGGTTTCAGATTAATCGTCTTTAGGCATTCAACGGCTTTGCTTGAGGTCAAGGCTTCACAGTCGGCCTCCCTCGTGCAAATGGCCGAGTAACTATTTTGGATGTCGACAAGTCTAACCAGTGCAATGCTCAATGTTTCGTAAACCTTTTCAAAAACCTTTCCTCTGTCTGGTTTTGGGCCCTCCAAGATGACCCGAAGAGTGATGTGGAGAGTCTCCGTTATTTCTCCTGCATCCCATCGTAAGATAGGGGATGATATTATGATATAAGGAAGTATATATATATATATATATATATATATATATATATATATATATATATATATATATATATATATATATATATATAGTGAGAAACGGTTTAAAAAAAGGGGAGAGGAGTAGAAATGAGAGAACTAGGGGCTAAGGTGCAAGTAATTTTATAGAACTTCCTTTCTTCGTGCTTGCGGGTGGGCCAGATGAGGCTCCGGTCCTTGTATCTAGCGAAGGAGCGAAGATTTGGCCCTTCACCTTCCTAGATCGAATATCAGTGGTCCACTTTTCAAACGTATCGCGCTTTTTCACTTTAACCAGTTTTTATTGTCACTACGCCAAGCGAGTCGCACAAATTCACCTTCACAAAAGTTCAGTTTGCAAAAATTTCGAAAAATTTGGCACAGCGGTAAAGCAGACTAGCTAAGGCAACCAAAGCACCGGCACCGTTGTTCAAGTTTAAATTTATTAAAAAGAACAGAGTTTACAGATTTGAGTATTTTTACATATAGAATTACATATAAGCAAAAACAATTTAGATTAATAGTGGTGAATATACACCCAAAAAGGAGAGTAGAGAAGGGAAAGTAAACATCAAGAAGTAAGAAGAACGAAACTCCAGGCACGGTGGAGGTCATTTATCTTTTTATTATTTTAACATAGTTATTGTATATTTTTCAGTTATAAACAAATGATCACATCGAATTGTTACATATTATTTATTTTGTTATATATCATTTTTTATTTATACATTTAAAATAATAACTTTTGAGTGATATTTTGTTTGTACATTTATAAATTATTATTCTTGAGTGATTTAATTATTATTACATTATTTTTGTTCACAATTTTAACGTTTAACACATTCTATTTATATTATTTCACTTTAGTATCCAAAATTGTATACACTTTATTATCTTTTATTTTATATTTTTCCTTATTCTATTTATAATAATTCTCAATCGGTAATTCATTTACGCTTTAGTTTATCCACTTTATTTATTTCACTTTACTTATTCACTTTACTTATTCACTTTATTTTAATACCTATATTTCATACATAATTTACGTTCATTTATTAGTCTATTCATGTTCAACGATCAACGATGGAAAAAGGTAGAAAATGTGTAAATAGAGTAGAGAGAATAGGTAGAATAGGTGTATAATAGAGAGAGGGTAGTTTTGTCAGGTTGCCTGGCAACTTCAGTCATTTGCATTTGTATTTATCCGTAGTTGTTGTTTCTTTGTTTGTGCAGCATTCAAGCCTTTGAAATCTCTAGGCCTCTTGACAGTGGATTGATTGACTTTACTTGTAATTTTACGTGTCCGTTTCCGATCTTTTATTTTATTTATTTATTTTTATTTTATTTATTTATTTTTTGTCTATTTCGGATCTCTTTATTTTGTCCACTTCGGATCTTTTATTTATTCATTTTTTGTAATTATTTTTTTTTATTTTAGGTGTCCACTTTGGATCATTTATAATCAATTTAATATCTTTATTTACATGAAACAAATCATTTCTGGTTTTTATTATTCTCATCATTTAATATTGTATTGTCAATTGAGTTGATGTATGTTTTAATCTTCTGGTAAGTCTTTCAATAGATCGGTGGAATTTCTTGTCGAGATATTATTTGGCTGCTTTTAAATGCTTGCCTGAACCTTAGGTTCTGTACATCTACATCAGGTATTCTAATCGGGTTCAGCTTGGCTCAATATCCGTCGCCTCGTGTAGTATTCTCGAAGGAATGTAGTCAAGCAGTGACACGTTGGTAATAAACCTGATTGCCTTGTTTTGGATAACTTGAGCTTTCTTTATAACAGTTTTGCTCAGGGTATTAAGGGGTATAGCTGGGTATAAGAGGAGTGGTCTCACCAACAGCAGATAGAGTTTTCTTTTGTTGCTCGTCGAGAGATGTCTGAAGCGATAGAGGCTCTGTAACGTTTTCGCAGCATAGGCGATCTTCTGTAGGTAATGGGCCCTGTACCCGTTCGACGTTAACTTCAGGCCTAGAACTCGGCTTTCCCTTGAGTACTCATAGAGCTCATCTTGCACCAGTACGTCCGATGTTTTCCGACGGCCAATTGGTATCACTTTGAACTTTTGGACATTGGTCTTTATCTTATTCCTTTTTTTTCAAAGTTATTGATATTATCAATTTCTCTCCCTGTCCTGTTAGCAACGTGGTTAGGATTTTTATAAACACTGGTAATGACCTGAGTGATATCATCTGCTAGTTGTATATACTGGGCGAGGTCTTGAATGGGATGTGGTAAATCCCCAGTATACACTGAATAAAGAGTGGGACTGAGGCAGCCCTCTTGAGGTACCCCAGCTTCTAGATTAAAGGCTACACCTTCTATGCCATTTATCTTCACGACTTAGTTTACTTTTCAGACCTGGTAGCTAGGGATGCACCGATTAATCGGCAGATAATCGGTAATCGGCCTTATCGGCCACTTCACCGATTAATCGGTAATCGGCTTTTGGGCCGATTAATTACATGTCCCTTTCCTATTCAATTTGAACCATTTCATCACTGCTAAGTGAATCATCAGATAGCTTTGACACAGTTATACAGTACCACCAATTTAACTTGTTAGTTGTTGAGTGTCTGGCTGCTATTAGGGCTTTTTGCCTTTTTACTTTATTAAATGATATCAAGTTACATTTTTGATCTTTGAAATGAATGTAATTATGCAACTAACAACAACTAGCATCTAAGAAAATACAGAAACGTTTAAACAATAACTAACAACTAAATTTTTTTAAAATGAATGTAATTATGTAACTAATCATCAGTATTTAAAGTTGAATACTCTCAAGTTGTAATGTAGAAACATTAGTGTTTCACCATTTTCAGGACACAGCCTATTCCTCGTAGGTTCATACATATTACCACTTGTACTAAAGAGCCTTTCACTCTCCACGGATGAAGGTGGTGCACTTAAATATTTTAAAGCCAGTTTGCTCAACAGCGGTAAGGTCTCCTGTGTCTTTTTCCACCACTGATTAGTGGTAAAGTTAAATATTGATTGAGTTCTTTTGTGCACTTAAAAATAAGGGATTTATTCCTCTTGAGTTTAGGTTGTGCTTCATGCATTTCTGTTGTACTTGCAACCTCTAGGTTTAACTCAGCCTCTAAGTCTGGATTTATTACTGTAGGCTTACTTGCGTTAGTTGCGTCTAATTCATCAAACAGGCTTGAAAGAGAAACAGTTTTAGTCACACTTTGAGGCTGAGGATCTTGATCCTCAGTAGAGCTTGGAGAAGTATATCCTACTTGATTATCATCAGTAGAATGTGTCGTAGATTCTTTGTGCTCTACAATATCTAGAACCCATTTCTTAATAGTGTTTTCCATGTCACTCTTTTGAAGTTTCCTTTTGAGCTTATGTTTAGCTTTTGCTTCTTCTGGATGAAATATTTAAGATGGTTCAACATATTACTCGTAAAAGTTTTTTCTGATTTGCCACCTCTTGATATCGTGGCTTGACATAACTTACATACAGATTTATTTTGATCCTTAGGATTAATATCAAAATACTTCCAGCAATAACTGGTTGCCATAATGATTGTTTTAAAATTGTAATTTAACTAATTTTTGACGTGTTTAAACTATAGTGATGTCTGAGCCTCTGAGGACAAACTAGTTAATGAGTACATCAAATATCTTTAGCTATAGAAATTATAGTCTGGACTCTGGAATGGACTCTGGCTCTTAACACCATCAAATATGCATCATCTGACAAATAAAAATAAATATAAGTAAAATTTATGACAACAAAAAAAAATCCCTAACATAACTAGTTAAGTAATAGCAGCCTATCTAATAATAGCATGCCTAGTGAAAAACAGCAAGTACGTGGCTACGTGACGTCCGTAGTTAATCGGCCGATTATCAAAGGCCGATTAATCGGTAATCGGCCAATTTGCTTATCGGTGCATCCTTACTGGTAGCCATACCTTGTCGAATGCCGAGGCCAAGTCTCGAAGAACGATATCGACATTACAATTCGTAGTTTTTCCGATTGCTATTTTCTCCGTAATTAATGCCAGAGCCGTTTCCGTGCCAAGTCTCCTCCGGAACCCATGTTGTTGAGAGTTATATGAGTTGTGAGTTTTCAGGAAGGTTCTCAGTCTGGTGTTAAGAAGTTTTTCTAACAATTTGCCCATAAACTCCAGCAAGGAAATGGGCCTATAGCTACTGATCTCCTTCTTCGATTTTCCAGGTTTCAGAATGAAGATCATGCGGGCTCTTTTAAATTGGTTTGGAAAATAGTCAACATTGAGGCAGGCATTAAACAACTCTAGTAGACCCTCGTTGATGTTATTGAGGGCATTCCGCATATGCATTTTAGTGATGCCAGTTATGCCTGGCGCTTTTTGCTTGAAGCTTTTGAGGGCCCACTCGTACTCTTCGTGCGAGAATGGTCTACCTTCTTCCCGTGCAATGCGGAATCTGTCCACGAAGTGATGTGGCGTAAGGTCAGCACCGAGGTCTTGGAGTCTAAGTAGAACTTCTTAATACCTCTCGTCAAAGAACTCGTTATCTTCATCGCTAATACGAAAGCGGTTTTGCCAGTACAGCCTAAATTCCCTCTCGATGTCATGGTCCTCCGTATATTCTACGCCGTTGACCTTGATGCTTATGCTGTTCTTAGGAGGAGTGCCTCTCAGTCTCTTTATTTGACTCCAAAATTTTGGGGGTCCCATTCTGCGTCAATCTTAGTAATGATATCATCCCACTGGTCTCTTGATCTCTCAAGTATGAGTTACCTGATCTCGTTCCTTAATTCTCGCAGTTCCTGGTACCGTTGTGCCGTGATCCCATACATATTTATAAGGAAAACGGTTGTTTCTAGCTGATCCATTTTCTGTTGTATGTTTTCGTCCCACCTTGGAGATGGAAGAATTCTATGTCCCGTCCAGGGGATAGCCAGGCGGCCAGCTTCTAAGATCTTCGAGGTGAGATGATCGAGTTTCTTGTCAATCTCTTCTAGGGAAGTACCATCGAGTTATTCAATATGCACTTGGCGGAGGTGTTCTCGGTATATTTCTCAGTTAGCTCTTGCTAGGCATCTTCGTTTAGGAATTTGTACTTGTATTGGAGAAGTAGAGATGTGGGTGATCATACTAATGTGATCTGACGGTATGAAGGGGCCCAGGAGAGTGACATGGTTAAAAGAAAAGTTTCGATTTGTTAATACAATGTCCGGTGTGATCAATGATCTTGCCGTATGGAATGTGGAGAAATCTAGCCCTTCTCTTTGTACACCACCTCTATCGATTAGGAGGCTCAGTGAATTACCAGCTCCGTTAAAAGCCCTCGTATAGCCGGCTTCCCTGCACAAGACATTCAAATCTCCGACTAGTATCGTTGAGGCCTCTCTCTTAAAGAGTCGCATAAAGTTGGAAATCGGGAGATACGGGTGCCTGGGTGGTTGATACCCGACTGCAACCACCAGTTCGTCATATGTCATAGGGATCTCACCGCCAAATACGATTCCTCTAAGTCCCGTATCTCTTTAAATCTAATGCCTTTTCTAATGGCAATTGCAATCCCGTCGTATCTTTCCTTTGAGTGGCTAGCCACGAATTCTTCGAAGTTATATATTTTTATACGCTCGATGTTGTCGTTTAATCCATGCTCAGAAATAAGCACGATGTCGGGATCAGCGTTTCTAATGTGATCATTGTATATTCTGCTTTTGTTCTTCCACCCCTTAACATTCAGTGAGAAGATCTTAAGGTTCCTGACGAGTTTGGTAGAGATAGCTATGGTTAATTGATATTCGGCTGTTTAATCTTAGTCCCTTTTTTCCTGGCTGGTGACCTTACCCTACCAGATTTCTTCTTCCTGTATTGATCCTGGTTAAGGTTAAAGCAGGATTTGGGATATATTTCTATCTTTCCTTGTTCGAAAGCGTTTAGGAGTTCTTCCGTAACGTCCGCATCAAAGTCCCATTTATACCCGCCTTTAATAACTCCTTCTACCAGTTCATTAACATTGGCTTTCTTTGGTATGGGAGAAGATGGGGAGCCGTAGATGCTCATGCAGAGATCGTAGGTAGTCCGTAGATTGGCGTAGCGGAGGAAGATGTTGATGCAACAGGTTCAATCTCATCATTTGTTAGTAGAGTCTCTTCCGGTTGGTTACTGGTCTCCATCTGGGAGTCATCATTCTCGGCACGTTCTTTCTTGCGCAAACGCGGGTCTGGAGAAGTAGAACGAGGCCTTGTCTCAGGTTGTTTGAGATTCTTTAATTGAGCATGAAATAGGTCTCCTGATGGCGGGTTGTCCGGAAACCACATCGACTTCAGTCCATTATGCACCAGCATCTTATTTAATTCCGTCGCATAACTGCCAGGGTTCGTTATATTCGCAAAGTGTGCGTGTAATATACACATAATAAGATCTGTTCTCATGTTCTGGTCTATTTAAATCGTGGTCTTCTGTTCGGAAACTTTTGTCGCTTGTGCATATGAAGTAGTTTTTCTTTTATTTATTTCCTCGATTAAGGTCTTCTTTTTATCCGTTATCAAGGCCTTCTTTATTGGGCAAGCCATTGATAGAGTACGGTGAGAATTGCCACAATTAATGCACTTCTTATTGGAGCTAGAACACTCTATCCAGGGCGGCCAGATTCTGAGCACTCAGAACAGATTTTGCCTGTAGCCTGACAGTCCTTAGTGGCATGCTTTTCGAGGGCATAGCAGGAGAAGCAGATCTGCAACGGCACAAAAACCTCTCGCTCAATGCAGCTGGCGGAGATTTTTGAAATAAATTGGATCAGTCCATTTTCCGCCGCCTTCGCAGCCATTTTAGTAGTTTGGAAGATTATTTTAAACACATGGGTGTGTTCTTCTCCTTCATGGTTCTTAAACTTTATTACATCATCGATTTTTTCCCAAGCTTGCTTCGCCTCCACTTCTTGTTTTATCTCCTCAGCAGAGTGGGTACCAACGTATGTGTCGATACGTCGGCAAATAATCCATCTCTTGGCCGATACATGTGGAGAAACACGTGGAATGAGGCCGATCTCTTCTAACTTCTTCCTCGAGTTTGCGCTCATAAGGTGGTCCAAATCTTGATTAGAGTCACAAAAGGCCAAGTAACCATAATACTGGTTTTAAGTCACAAAGAGCAATCCCAAGGGTTGAGAAGACAGTTTCAAAAACCTTCTCGCGCGAAGGCTTTTGGCATCGCTCTTTGACATGGAGCAGGACCCTTTTCTCGCAGTTAGGGCCGTCCATGAAAGCCCCAACAGCAGGAGCTACTTGAATCTACCAGGCCCTTATCGCGGAGGTGAGTATCTAAATACACTTTAGGTCACCCTTTCTGCCCTACCTGTCTAAAATGTCTAACAGGGTCTTCCTATCTGTCCTGACCAATCCGCCCCAGAATGGGGCCCCCTTCTTTGCACCCCCTGCGAGGCTTCCTTCCGGGGTTCGGACACGTCAGAGGCAGACGGCTTCTATAGACCTTAATGACAGAAAGGTGATTAAAACCAAAGTTGTGCTGCTGTTATGGGAACAGATAAGATGCAGGCGAGAAACTCCAATTTATCCAAAATTCACTCATTGGCAGGGTTTCCACCCTCGCGGGTGTGCACCCGCGCGCGCGCAGGCACGCGTATGTTCTTAGTAAAACCAGACGGTTCCCGTTGAACCCAAGCGGGCGTTCCCCAAAGGGCGTAAAAATCTTCACCTAATGAAACGGTGGAGAATTCCGAAATTTGTAGAAGTAGGACTTTGCTGTAAGTAGAGGTAAAGTCTTCTTGTAGCGCAGTCTATTCATGTTTTTGGACATTGGACATATATAAGTGAGAAATATAGTAGTAGAGGTGTTTAGTAGGAGAAAATAGTGGGGAAAATTAGGGAAATGATAGGAAAGCGAAATGAAAGTAGAATGAAAGAAAAACCCCTGGTGAAAGGGAAGCTCTGGCTTTCTTTGCGGTTTTTTTTTGTATTGAGTATATATAATTAGCTATATAAATATATATATATATATATATATATATATATATATATATATATATATATATATATATATATATATATATATATATACGAGGGGTGGTCAATAAGTTTTGCAATTCGGATATAAGGAAACGATATGAGACTGACTGACTGACTGATGTTGAAAGTGGTGAAAGGTGTAGTAGATGTTGATAGTGCTGAAGGAGATTGAAGTATTGCCCTGGAGCAGAGGGCATCACAGGCATTCTTCTCTTATTTGTCTTTCATGTGTTCCTCCGTTTGGTTGGTTCAGCGTCAGCTGACCTTCCTGTAGCGAAGCTACTTTTCATTTTTCCTTTTTATTTAGTCTTGCTTTTTTATATAAATTTGCATAAATATCTCTTCTATATATAAACTTTTTCCTCCGTCGGTTTGAAGAGGGCATTCAAGCCTTTCAATTTTGTTTTTGCTAACTCGTAGCCTATTTATTTTTGTTAAATTTACTTGTTTTGGTGATTTTTTACATCGCCAATGGGGGGGGGATTACTCCCCATCTTTCTTCTTGTTTTAACTTTTCTGTCTATTTGTTGTTTGGGCACTACGCCTCTTTTGTTTGTCATTTATACGGTATACATTTACTTATTTGTTGTGTGGGCACTACGCCTCTTTTATTAATTTTGTTGTTGTTTTATTTTTTAGATTAAGGAAATCATTGGGCACTACGCCTCTTTTATTTAATTTTGGATTTATTCTTCTTCTTATTTGGGTTCTTTCTTATTTGGGGGGGGGGTTGGGCACTTCGCCTCTTTTGATCAATTTTAGGTTTTTCTATTTTGGTTTGTTGGGCACTTTGCCTCTTTTACTTAACTTTATCTCTCGATTTGGAGTTGTTGCTCTTGATTGTATTTTGATGATGCTTTAAAGGAACGGTTGTCTTGAGGACTGGTTCATAGCGTCCTGCACGAAAGGTTTGCTAGCTATCTGAACAGGGCTAATTGGTTTTCTCGGGAGCATGTTCTTCCACTGGGGAATAGTGCTCTCCTCGTAGCCCGTCCAATAGCATGCTGCGGTATCTCGAGGCCCGCATCTATTTGCGGGAGTATCTCGTTTTCTACCCTTTCCCAGGTCTTTCTCCCTAGCCTTTGAAGGACTATATTCAGTGGCTCAAGTCCTGCTCTTGCGTGCAGTTCCGTCTGCCGAATATGGTCCAGCCTCCTCGCGCCGGTTATAAGCAGGGTAGCCCTGTTCTGAACTCTCTGCATGTGTCTGAGAGAGGTAGAACTGGCCGCCTGCATAACCACCGCGGGGTACACCAGCACTGGACGAACCAGAAGGTTGTAAAGTTTGCTGATGTTTTTTAAGCTGAGATCTTTGAACCTATAAAGTTTACCAAGTTCTCTTCTGGCTAGGGAGACACGGCTGTTAATGTGCGCCTTGTACCCCGTTGAGGTAAGACGCAGACCCAGTACTTTACCCTCGTTCGAGTATGGGTAAAGTTCGTCTCTGACGATGACATCGTCTCGTTTCCGGCGGTTCATAGGGAGGATTTGGAACTTACGGCGGTTTGTTTTTATTTTCCACTTTCTTTCGAAACGATTAATGTTTTCAATTTCGGTAGCTGTCTCCCTTGCTTGAACTCCAGCGTTCCTATAGGAACCGGGGATGATCTGTGTGATGTCGTCTGCAAACTGCAGATACATCACATCCTCCCCAACTGGAGCAGGTAAGTCCAACGTGTACACAATGTACAACAGCGGACTCAGACAGCTACCTTGTGGAACTCCCGCCTCTAGTTCAAACTTGGGTCCTCTGTAGCCCTCGATAGAGATACGGGCTGTTCTTTCCATGATGTAATCACAGAGGACCCTTTCCAGGACCGGGTTTAGCTGGAGGCCTAAGATCTTGTATTGTAGACCTCTCAGCCAAACCTTGTCGAAGGCCTTCTGCACGTCGCGCAACACCACATCTACGTATCTCCCTTCGGCTTTGCAGCGGGCCAGCTTTTCGGTGAGGAGGGCAAGGGCTGTATCAGTCCCCCTCCTCCTGCGAAACCCGTGCTGCTGAGGGTTGTGAGCTTCCAGCTCGGAAAGCTGATCTTGTAGCCTGTTGGCTAGAAGCTTTTCGTAGATTTTGCCTACAAACTCTAGAAGGGAAATTGGCCTATAGTCCACCAGTTGATCTGGGGGCTTGTTCCCTTTAGGGATAAAAATGATTTTGGCCATTTTTAGCCCGTCGGGGAAGTAGCCCGTGTTCAGGGAAGCATTGAAGATGTTTGTGATTCCCTGAATGATCTGCCGAGGGGCATGTACCAGATTGTTCTTGGTGATGCCCGTCCAGCCTGGTGCCTTTTGCTTGAATGTTTTCAAGACTTCCATGACCTCTACCGTTGTTATTGGTCGGCCATGGTCAGCCATTTCCCTCCTTTCGTCAACGTAGGCTTGTGGGTGCGTTCGGTGTATGATCTGATTGAGTTCCTCAATCAGATGGTCCTCGAACTCCTGGTCAAATTCCGCATCGTCCTCTGGTGTAATAGAGAAGATATCTTTCCAAAACGTGCGGAATCTTTCCTCCAGAACCGCCGGATCCTCCAAGTAGTCATCGCCCTCCTTGATGCGGGTCTTTCCTCTACTTGGGAGTCCTTTCAATTTTTTAACTAGTCGCCAGAATTTGTCGGGGGCCAACTCGCTGTCCAACCCGGCTATTAGGCTGTTCCAGATTTCAGCCTGTTGTTGGTTTATAGCCTGTTTTAGTTCGTCGCGTAAGCGACGGAGCAGCGAGCTTCGCTCCCGATTTGTACCTGCTCTTCTGATTTCCTCGTACACCTCCCTGTGCTCCCTAGCGATCTCCTTCATCTCTTCTGTCCAACGAGGTTGTGGGAGAGTTCTGTACCCTGTCATGGGTACACACTCGCGGTCAGCCTCAATGATGAGGGCTGTTATCCTTTCCAGTTCCCCGTCGATCTCCTCTAACGTGGCCTCACTTAGGTCGGCTGGTTCGTAAACGCCTAGGATTTCTCCGTAGCGTTCCCAGTCGGCCGAGGCGTAGCTCTTGCGGAGAGGGACCGGAATCTGGATCGGAGCGAGTGAGATGGTGGTGAGAATCGCTATATGGTCGCTGGGTACTGTTGGTCCTGGCTCGCTATAGTAATTGAACGGGAATCCACCACTTGTCATGATTATGTCGGGCTTGGTTGCTGCCCGAGAGGTAATATAGGTCGGAAATTCCGGTCCTATCCTCTGGATGTTTTTACGTCGCATAATCATTTCCAAGTTGTGGCCTCTGTTATTAGTATTACCATAGCCAGCCGTTCGACATCTGGCGTTGAGGTCGCCCCCAAAGAACACCATCCTGCCGTGGCCAAACAAGGTGTAAAAGTTATTGAGGGGCAGGTACGCTCTGCGAGGGGGTTGATACGCCGACGCGATCACGAGATTGCCCACTAGTGTGGGCATCTCAATCGCCACGAATGACTCGTCCAGTTCTGGAAGGTGCCTGAACGAGAGATTCTTTTTGATTGCAATCGCGGCGCCGTCAAACCTCTCCTGAGAATGGTTTTTAGCAATCACTCTGTAGCCCGGTATCTTCATTTGGTACGATGTTGTGTCGATACCGTGCTCTGTAATCAATATGATGTCGGGGTCTAGCACACGGAATATGTTTCCATACGCCGTAGCTTTTCCCTCCCATCCATTGACATTGAGTGTTACTATTTTCAACCTGTTGTTCGGGTTTTCCATTCTGTTTCTGGCTTCTAGTGTTTCTTAGTGAAAGGACGTTTTCTCCCGTTCCTTTTCTTTTTAAATTCTGCCGTGGGTAGTTCTTCCAGTGTATCCCTATAAAGGGTGATGTCCTGACTATTGAGGGCCTCTTCGACTACCTCTTCGTCACACTGGGCATCGTAATCCCACTTGTAGAACTTCTTTTTGATACCAACAAGTATTCTGTTGGTATCGTTGTCCTTTGGGAAGGGGAGTTGTTCTGTTGCATAAATCCTCAGATTTATCTCATCCGCGTCTAGGGCCTTTTTTGTTACTCTCTTTTCCTTTTTTGCTTTTTTGATGCATGAATCGGCATCACTGTCTGAGGACTCCGTGGATTCCGATTCATCGGAGCTCTCCTTGACCGTCCTTTTCACGATCTTAGATCTGACCGCTGCTTCTCGTTCCTTCTTTGCTTCAATTCTTGGGTCTGGTCTTTTGGGTTTTTCTTGTGGTTTGGACTCCTTGACAGTAGCTGGTTGAGCCTCCTTGGGTACCATCTGTAGTTGGAGAACGTCCCCTGAAGGGGGATCGTCCGGGAACCACATTTGGTTCAGGCCATTCTTCGCCAGCATTTGGTTTAATTCTTTAGCGAAGCAACCAGGTTGTGTCAGGTTTCTAACGTGTGCGTATAATATACACGTTAGAATTTTTGTGGAGTCTTCGTTTTGGAGCTTTAGGTAGGTCCTATTAATATTTCCAGCAGATTGGGCGGATTTGGCGACTTGGGCGTACGAGGTGTGCGCTTTCCTAGTCTCCGCTTCTTGGGAAATTTTTTGTTTGTTTCGGATGATTTCTTTTTTTTTCGGACAGGCCATAGCCATCGTCCGATGCCCTTGTCCGCAGTTGATACACCTCTCTCTGGGGCTCTGGCAGCTCTTCCAGTGATGTCCTGGTTCACTGCATCTCGAGCAAAGCTCCTCGGGTGCTTTGCATTCTTTTGTCGTATGAGCTTCCATTTTGTAGCAGCGGAAGCAGAATTGGACAGAGTGGAACTCCTCCCTCTCAATCTGTTCCCCACTGACTTTGGCATTGAAAAGCAGGAGCCCAGACTCCTTAGCCTTCCTAGCCATGGAAGTTTCCCCAAAAATGATTTTAAAAACATGGGAGTAATCTGTATTATCCCTTTTATTTCTAAATTTGATAATATCGGTTACTTTTGCCCAAGCGTGATTTTTGAGGATTTCTTCTTTGATTTCCTCTTTTGAGTGTTCTCCGATCCATGGATCAAGCTTCCTGCATATCACACTTCTGTGTGATTGGATCTGTGGGGGGATAGCAGGCGTAAGGCCAAGCTCCCGGAGAACCTCAATGGCTTCTTCCTTTGTTAGTGCCTCAATATCTTTTTCCGTCTCGCAGACGGCGACATAGCCCACGGGGACTTCCAAAAGTCTCACCATGGCTATCTTTAATTTATCGTAGACGGCTTCAAAGACCGTCGCTCTGGCGGGTCTATTATGGCCGCTCATTGTGCGCAGAGGCACCCGGGGGAGTTGGTTCTGTGCCATTGCACTGGCCCCAAGGGGCGATGAACCACTGTGGGGTAGCTCCTGCTTCTGGTTCTTAGTGCGTTTACCCACTTTATAGTATGGGTTGTTTATCCAAAAAACAATTTTTCAATATTTTAAGAGAAATTTACTTTTTTAGAGGGGGGGGGCATCCCCCCCCCGCCCACCGTTGCAAGCGAGCCTCCGTGAACATGAACTGCTGGATGAATGGATGAATGAATGTGGGTGAACCCGGGGAGGCCCCTCAGACGGTTGGTTGTGACGGACTTAATGATGGGTGGTGATTGAATCAACTACCACCACCCGAGTGGTGCCGCCCCGTCCGGGGTTTGGTTATCGATGCTGCTTCCAACTTACACAGGGACGGTTGCATGTCCCCCTGTGGTCTTGGCCGGAAACTACCCTCAGAGATTAGAGCGAACTCTTCCCCGAAGCTTTCAGCATCGCCTCTTAACCGGGCGACCACTGACGCCGAGTTCTGCAGTGGGCTAGTCCACAAACCTGCTTTCCTGGGCGCCCCCAATTATGCCTATCACACGAACGGCATAGTTGGAACGTGGTAAAATGGAATGCAGTTCAGTTCACTTCAGCTCCCCAGCCCCGGCAGGGGGGGGGGGAGAATGCTTGGTCGAATTAGTCCGACATTCTTGGGCTCGTGGTACTCTCTTTTATAAGTAAATTCTCTTATTCCCCGTAAGGAAACGTGAAAAAATTCACGTAAAAAAAGCTTCTTTGCTTTATCACCGAATAACTTTTCTGAGTTAGATGAAATGTGAAAATTCTTCTTTCCCGTCACGATATGAGGAAAAGTGTTCTATTATTTTTCAATATAACTACCCTCGACTTCAATGCACTTGCGCCACTTGTCCCTGAGGCTTCGAATTCCCGACAACTATTAATCTCCCGACTGCTGTTCACTCCACTCCTGGACGGCGAGCTGGACATCTTCATCGTCCCCAAACCGGCGTCCACGCAGTGCAGCCTTCAGCTGGCAGAATAAGAAGTAGTCGCTAGGGGCCAGATCTGGACTGTAGGGGAAATGGTTGAGCTCCTCGAATCCGCACTCGCGCACGGCAGCTTGTGTAACTCTGGCCTTGTGGACTTTGACGACGTTGAAGTCGATCATGGGGCGTGAGGTTTCTAGGGACCCAACGGGCAGAGACCTTGGTCATGGCCAAAGTGTAGTGGATGATGTTGATAACACTTCCATGTGTGTTTCCAAGTTCTCGCTCGATTTCTTCGACTTTCACCCGTCGATTTTCGAGGATCATCCTCTCCACACGGGCCACATTGTTCTCGTTGGTCACGTCTGACGGGCGTCCTGGACGGGGGCCATCTTCAAGGGACTCACGACCATGGCGGAACTCCCTATTCCAGCGAGCAATGGTTGCATAGGAAGGGGCGGTGTTGGCGTACACTGCAACCATGCGTTCATGGATCTCTTTTGCATTCTTGCCTTCCTTGGTCAAAAGTTTGATCACTGTGCGGTGCTCAACCTTCTCTATTGTTTAGAAATTTGTAACTGACGATCTGCGATCAGCTACTGCTTCTTAAATAGACGAGGCAGGAGCGTGCGGCTGCAGGTTTTGACTTGTCATAACTTGTCCTAACACCCCAACAAACAGCCATCCCCCTTCCTCTGTTTTGCTCTACCGATTCGCAAAACTTATTGACCGCCCCTAGTATATATATATATATATATATATATATATATATATATATATATATATATATATATATATATATATATATATATATATATATATATATATATATATATACGCATACGAAAGGCATTCAATTCAAGCCTTTGTAGTAGATGGGTTTTTGGCCCCTACTGCTGGTGAAGAGTTTTTGTATCTGAGATTTTAATTCCTGATTTTGCGTTTATTCGTGTTTTTTGCTGTTGTTATTGTTTCTTTATTTTGGGGGGATTAGAGTTTTTTTACTAATTCAAGGGAAATATATATAATAAAGATTGTTTTAACGTGATTTGCTTTGTTTGTGTTTGATTTGTGAACGGAATTTTACGTGAACGTTGGGTTTATGTCATCGTTGATGAGCAGTCTGCTACTTGTAAATGATCTTTTGTGTCTTACGTCATTAAAGTCCATGTGTTCGAGCACAAACTCGGGAGAGAGGTGCCGGTGTACGGCGTTCCAGATCTTTATTGCTCTATTGTGAAGCTCCACGTTTATGGGGGTCAACCCCAGTTCGCCATTGAGCTCACTCTGCCTTCTCATTTCTCTCCTTCGTGTCCCCGTTATAAGTAAGACAGCCTTATTCTGAACCCTTTGCAGTTTAAAGATCTGGGTCTTGGGAGTCGCGTTTATGGGGAACGGGGGCGGGAAAACAGGAGTTTCGATCAGATGCACGCATCGATTTTAAATTTGTTGGAGGTTCTTGGGTTTCTGAATCCGAAAAATTCACCCAAGTCCATCCGTGCATTTGCCGAGTCCCTGTTCACATGACTCCCATACCCACCAATCGTAATCCGGAGTCCCAAAACCGTGCCCTCCGTGCGGTAATGGATGCGTACACCCCCTCACATGGATGCCTGCGAGGGTTCGTCGGAATAGTGGGATATCTGGAACTTTTGGGCATCTTCTCTCGAAACAGTTGATGTTTTCGATTTCTACCGCCGTACTCTGTGCCATATAATTCACATTCCGATAAGGTTTCGTACAGATCATTGATAAATCATCCGCAAATTGGACGTATAACGAGCCTTCCGTTAGAGGTTGAGGAAGTTCATTTGTGTATATATTATAGAGCAGGGGACTTATACACCTGCCTTGTGGCACCCCCTCCTCGAGCTCGAACTCAGGTCCATTGAAGTCTTTTACGTGCACATACGCTCTCCTCTCCATCACGTAATCGCAAAGTATCCTTTCAAGTATGGGGTCGAGGCCCAGGTGTAATATCTTGTATTGTAGACCTCTTCTCCATACTTTGTCAAAGGCCTTTATGACGTCTTGGAGCACCAGATTTGCGTGGCGTTGTTCTGCTTTTATTTTTGCTAGCTTCTCGGTGATCACGGCTAGCGCCGTGTGCGTTCCTCGCTTCCTCCGGAAGCCATGTTATTGGTGGTTATGCAAATTGTTTTTTTCGATGAACGCATTCACCCTGTTAGTCAATATCTTGTCGAAGACTTCCCCTACAAATTCTAAGAGAGATATAGGCCTGAAGTTAGCGGGACTTCCCGTGGCTTACCGGGTTTGGAAATGAATATCATTTTTGCTATCTTCCAGTGGTCAGGCAAGTAACCCACGTTCAGGCACAAATTCCTGATATTCATGAGCCCACAAAAGATGTTAAGCGGGGCTCGAATAAGGAAAGGATTTTAAAGTTTTCGAGAGTTTCTCGGCAGTAATTTTACCGCCGTATCCCTCCATATTCCTTTCTTGCGTCACGTAATGATGAGGATAGGTTCTGTGGATCTGGTCGTTTAGTTCGTCAATGATTCTGTCTTGGAAGTCTGAATCGAAGTTGTCATTCTCCTCCGGGATATCTTAAAAATAGATGCCCCTAAAGGAGTCTGAATTCTTCCTCGATTTTGTCTGTCTCAGTAATTTCCGTGTTGTCTCGTGATTTTTATTGACGACTGTATTTGTCCTCCCTTAAGTCTTTTTACAGTCTGCCAGAATGTACGCGAGTCACTTTCTAAGTCAAGTCTGCCTATTTAATTATCCCAAAGTACATTCTGCTGTTCTCTAATGAGTGTCATTAGTTTGTCGCGTATTTGTCTTACTCGTCTGTGTGTAGTAATGTTGGGGCCGGTTAGGTTCACTTCATTGATCCGTTCCCCGTATTCTCTCGCGAGATATCTCATTCTAGGGGTCCAAGTAGGGGCCGGGAGTGTTTTATATTTTAATCGGGGTATAGCTTCCTTATCGGCATTTATTAATTGATTGGTGATTTTGTCTAACTCCTCGTCGATTTCTTCTAAATTTGCATCAATTAAGGGATCGGGAATGTAGCTTTCGAGGAGTTGTTTATACGTTTCCCAGTTGGCGCGAACGTAGCTCTTGCGTTCTGGGATAGGGACTTGAATAGGGGCGGTGGAGATTTTTTATAAGGATAGCCTGGTGGTCGTTGGGGACGGGAGGACCTGGTTCAATGAAGTAATTAAATGGGAACGTAATGCTTGTGAGTACTATGTCCGATTTTGTAGCTGATCTGTCCGTGATGTATGTGGGGAAGTTTGGTCCAATTCTTGTCATTATTTGATTGTCAATAAGTGTCTTGAGATTCCTGCCTGCTGTGTTGGTCGACGAATAGTTTGAGGCAGCACTCCTCGTATTGAGGTCCCTGGCAAAAAGAACGGTTCTGCCGTGACCACAAAGCTGCAGGAAGTTGTGGAGGGGTAAATACCCTCTCCTTGGCGGCTGGTACCCTGTTGCCGGGCCCAGGGGTCCCACTGCCGTACGTACCTCCAAAGCTAAGTAAGATTCATCGAGTCCACTTATTTCTCTGTAATCAATACCATTTTTCACAGCAATTGCACAACCGTCAAATCGTTCTCCGCTGTGATTTCTGGTTATGACTTCCGTACGGAAAACTTTTTATTCGGGTTTCTGTCTGTATTTACCCCGTGTTCTGAGATAAATACAAAGTCTGGATTAATTTGTCGTATTTTTTTTACCATAAATCAGTCTTTTCTCGGTCCAACCGTTTGAATTAAAATATAGTATTTTTATTTCGTCCATTGTCTTATTCACGTAAGATTCCTGTATATGTGTTGTTGTTAAGGCTTATTCTCTAACGAGCTTGCGCCCTTGTGGAGTGTTTAGTGACGTAGTCGTTTTTCCATTTCGTTTTTTCCTGTGTTCGCCGTTTGTGAGGGTAGTGAAGGTTTCGGGAGCCATTTTGATTGAGCCTTGGAGTAAAGCCTCCTCGACTTGTTTTCCATTGCAGTCGTCTGAGGAAAATTCCCATTTGTATCTTCCGGATATTACTCCTTCTGATACATCAAGGACTTCCATCTCCTTTTGGAAAAGGGACCTTTCGGCGGCGTAAACCTTCAAGTTTATTTTCCTTGAGTGGTATACGTGTCTAGGTTCCCTCTTACAAGAAGAGGACGACCTCGGACGTCTTTGTGGTTGCCAGCTTTTCGGGGAGCGGGACGAAAGTGCTCCCCCCTCGGGTCTCGCAGTCTCAATCACCCAAACTTCCATTTCCACTTGTGTTTGTGGGTTCGTTTGCTTTGTTTCTTTGTATTGTGCATTGTTCGTTTTCTCAGTGCGTGGCTTTGCCTCTCGCTCTGCCTGCGCCTGAATCCTGGTGTGTCTGGAAGGAGTAAGAGCGCTGCCGGGGGAGGGGAGTTTCTGGCAACTAGTCTCGCACTGGGGATTGAGACTAATCTTCAGAACCTCCTCGGACTGTGGATTCTGGGCAAACCACATCTACCGCATGCCATTATTGTCAGCATTCTATTAAGCCCCTTCGCAAAGGCTGCCGGGGAGAAGAGATTCGCAATGTGAGCCTAATAAATGAAACACATATTTTCGTCGAGTTTCATTCTCGACGTGCAGGTATGTTTTGCCTTCCCTAGACTCCGCAATCGCAGCTTTCTCAACCTTAGCATAGGTGCTGTTTGATTTAGCTTCTTCAGCCTGTTTTTTGTTAATTGATTATTTCTTAATCATCTCTTTTTTTAACTGGGCAAGCCATGGATAGGGTCTTATGTGCTCCTGCACAGTTCAGACACTTCAAGGAGGTACTATTACAATCCCTCCATGAATGTGTATCGGAAGAACAGACGGAACATATAAGAGCGTTACCCTTGGGGCAGGCGGCTGTGGTGTGCTCCTCGTACTTATAGCACTTGAAGCACATCTGGAGGTCGATAAACTCCTCACGTTCGATCTGCTCAGGGAAGATTCGGACGTTGAAGAGGAGCATACCTCCCTCCGCAGCCTTGTTCGCAATTGCCGTGTCGCAAAAGATAATCTTAAAGACATGAGTGTACTCTTTGAATTTTATGACTTCAGCAACCTAAGACCAAGTGTGGTTTTTCTCCACCTCCGCATGAATTTCTTCCACGGAGTGCTCCCCAGCCCAGGGATCGAGGCCGCGAAGGATAACGTTACGATGGCTTTTGGTTTGTGGTAGAGTGTTCGGTTTTAGGTTGATAGTTTTTAAGCACTCTGCTGCTTTTATGGGGGTGAGTGCTTCGCAATCAACCTCCTCTGAACAGATAGCTGCATAGCCATTGTGAATGTCGATGAGCCTCACCAGCAGCGCGGTATTCAAATCCGCATAGATTTTGTCAAAGACCCTCCCACGATAAGGCTTGGGGCCATCAGAGAGGGTCTTTAGTGTGATCCGACGGGTCTCTATCATTTACTCTCGATCTGTCCTAATTTTGGCACATGGAGAAATATAAATTGAACGGGGAGCCCGAAAGAGTGAGCGCGCGCGTGTGTGTGTATGTGTGTGTGTATGTGTGTGAGTTTATCACCAGGGTTTAAAAATAGAAAGAGGAAATTTTTTTCTTAGACTGAATGTCTTGACCAATGCCCCAAATTATTATCTTTTACCCCAACAGGCACTTTACCTTAGCCGGAGTCCCTTTTGGAAAAGTCCGTCCCAAGTTAGAGTTCGTCCGAAACCGAGGGTGACGCGTTGAAGATTGGGGGGGGGGGGGCGAAACGAGTTCAATCCCCGCCCCTGGGTTCAAAAAGCGGGTGAAAATATTCATGTATTGACCACAATTCGTAAAATGATGAAAATCTCACTTCTGACTAGCTCAAACTTTAGCGTTTCAAAGCACTGTACTCGCGAGTCCAAAAAACACTAACTCACTTTGACTTTATCAAAGTAAAACTTTTCACCAGTGTAAGAGAACGCGACTTGTTTCCGGAAACCAGATCCAGGACCCGAATTCATGTTGACTTTGACTTTGACTTTGTTTAAGTGGGGGTGCATGTGAGGGGAGGACGATAGGGTGTGTGGAGAGATAGAGAAAATAGACAAGTGGAGAAGAGAGAAAGAAGTGTGGTAGAGGTGCAAAGAGATGCCTAGGGTCTGCTGATCAGACTTATCACTTTGAATTATTTTCTTGGATGCGTGTATTCATTGTTGTTGTATTGGATTTTTGTAATAATTATAAAATTATAATTATTATGGCGTTCAAGCCCTTTGTCTTAGCAACTTTAGTTTTTTTGGTTTATGTTGTGCATTGCTTACTTTGTATATGTTTTAAATACATTTAAGTGCGTGCTTATTGTTTTGTTTTATTGTGTGTGTGTTTTAATAGTATTTTTGTTTCTTCTTTCTTCTTTGGTTGTTTTCTTCTTTTGAAGTTCTCGTCGTAATCGGGGGGTTTTTCTTCTTCTTGGTAGGGTAGTCTTTTTCGGTAGGTTGTCGTAGTAATTTTCGAGTTTTCTTGTTCTTATTTTGGTTCTTGTTTTCACAGGTATTTTTTTATCTCATTTTACGCATAGAACGGCACTTCGTCTCCGCCAACCACTCGGTTGGCGGAGCTGGGGAATCTGGGGCGACAATCAGCTCTTCTGTTCTGGTTAATCATCTGGGTGATTTCATCACTCAGTTCTCGATTAACCAGATCCTGCATTTTCCGGGTCCGTTCTTCAATGACTTTGTTAATGGGAATTATCCCCGCCTCTCTGTGCAGGTCTTGCCGTCTTCTTTCATGCCTGCGTGTACCCGTTATTAGGTACATGCATTTATTTTGCACTACTTGAAGACGCTTCTTTTGTGTTTTTGAGACACATGAGAGGGCGGAGGCGGGGTAAAGCAACGTAGATCTTACAAGGGCATTGTAGATCTTCTTCTTGTTGCTTTCACGTAGATTTCTGAAACTATATAGAGTTCTGACAGCGGACGAGGCTCGAGAAATTCTTTCTTCGACGTGCTTTTTGTACCCGGTAGAGGTGATTTTCATACCGAGTACATTGCATTCGTTGGTGTAGGGGTATCGCGTATCGCCCACACGCACGTCTGCCCTTAGGGTGCGTCCAATGGGGAACACCTTGAATTTTTCTTGTTTTTTTCTTACCTTCCACTGAGCCTCGTAGTTGTTCAGGTTCGCGATTTCCATCGCTGTCATGCGAGCTTGCCACGGCGCATTCCTCCATGGAGATACGATTATCTGGCTGAAATCATCGGCGTACTGAATTTTGAGGGAAGAGGGGTACACAGGGGCTGGGACATCCGCGGTGTATATCGAGTAAAGGGTGGGTGACAGACACCCCCCTGCGGGAGGCCCGCAGTGAGCGGAAACTTTGGTCCGTCCGTGCACCCTAGACTGACATACGCCGCTCTCTCCATGACATAGTCACAGAGAGTTCTTTCTAAGTGTTCACTTAGACCCAGCCGTAAGATCTTATACTGCATGCCCCGCTGCCACACCTTATCAAACGCCTTTGATACATCCCGACAAACGATATGCACATAACTCCTGTCCCGTTTGGATTGGGAAAGCTTTTCCGTTATGACATTAATTGCCATTTCCGTACTTCGCTTCTTTCTAAACCCGAATTGGCATGGGTTGTAGAGGGAGTTTTCTTCCAGGTGAGACACCAGTCTTCCGTTGAGGATCTTCTCAAAGAGTTTCCCACCAAATTCCAGGAGTGAAATTGGGCGGTAGCTCTCTCTCAATGTAGGGTCCTTTCCGTGCTTGGGCAAGATCATTTTTGCCGTCTTGTAAGCATCTGGAAAGTACCCTGTATTCAGACATGCGTTAAAAATTCGTCTCATTCCTTCGATGATGTTGGCTGGTGCCTTTTCGAAGTTAAGCTTCGTAAGCCCCGTTTGGCCTGGGGCCTTTCTGTCGGAATGAGTGGAGTGCGCCAAGGATCTCTTCTTCGGTGATCTCGGCGTCTGTAATTTTCTGTAATTCTTTATCATATTTTTTTTTTGCTCATTCATGTTTCAAAAATTGCTACATTATATATAGTATTCCTACGCGAACATAAGTATTACAAAAATTCGCCAATTATGGTGCGCGAAATTTTTAAGGGAAAACTATGCAACCATTTGTAGCACAATGGGGGACGTCGAGAGGCTCAAGCTCATCTCAAGAAGATTGGGCTTGAAGCAAGTGTACCACAAGAAATCCTGGCCCAACGAACCATTATTCTTACGAAGATGGACCTAATCTTCACAGAAAATTCATATGAAGAAATTAAAAAAGAAATCGAAGAAAAACAAGAGTGGGCCTGCATCACAGCAGTGCACAAATTCGGGAAAGGAACGGCGTGGTGAAAATAGTATTCGCTACCATCGAGATGGCAAACCGAGCGAAAAACGACGGGCTGCTCGGCTTCTATCTGAAGGTCAGCCCTGAGCAAATCGTAAAAGAAGAATACATTCAAATCGACTGCTGCTTCAAATGCTATGCAGTCGAAAAACACGCCACAAAAGATCGCACAATTGCCGACCCTGCATGCTCCAACTGTGCCAAAACCGGACACGGTTGGAAAGAGTGCAGGGAAAGGGTGCAAAAATGCGTAAATTGTGGGGGTGACCACAGGGCCCTAGCCATGAGGTGCCTAATCCGAAAAGAAGCCATCCGCAAAAAAAGAGATAGGCTGAGAGAAGAAAAAGAAGAGAAGAAAAAATCCACATACGCGGATACGGCAGCTAAGAATACGACATCGACACGAACGAACGCAATGAAGTTGGTGATGCCTAAAGAAGGGCAAGAAGTCATGGCCATAGTCATGGTTGCCCACCTGGCAAAAATAACAAACCCCGGTACCTTCTCAACCCACCTCAACCTCCTTCTGGAGAAAAATGGTTGTAATAAAAGGGTTTGGTTTCCCGAAAACCCAGACTCGGCGGGCCTTTTTAATCTCGAGTTCATCGAAGATGACAAAAAGGCTCCCTCAAGAAATGGGGTAAAGGAAACCGAAAAAGAGGAAGAAGGAAAAATACAAACGCCTTTGGAAGGAGAAGAGGAGAAAAAAGAAGAGGAGAAAAAAGGCGCAAAGAAGAAAAAGAAGAAAAACAAGGAGTCACCAGAAAAAAAAACACCGCAGAAGACACAGTCTACTTCGGACGAGGAAGAAGAGGACGACGAAAGGCACGAAGGGTTCCCCCTCACCGATAAAAAGGAAATCCTCGAAAGAGGTCTCTTTTTCGACGGGAAAGACGTGGGACTACTTGTCTTGGGCCCCCCATCCCCTGTCCCCGGCCCCCAAAGACGACCTGGAACTACTCATCATCGGCCTAGCCGCGGGTGAGTACAAATGGACGTACGAGGGACCATACTCCAGGAAAGAAGTGTCAGCCCTACTCCTAAAGTCCCTGGTATACATCAACCCGAGAGATGTGCATAACGTTAACATGACCACATTCAAAACTATACAGAGTGGACAAAAAACATCGCAAATCAAATAGTGAATACGCAAAAGTGAGCAAATAAAGCAAATAAAAATAGTGAATCATATCTAGGGAAACAAATCTGATTTATTAAAAATTAATATGGTGAAAATAGTAAAGTAAAAGAAATAAGTACAAATAAAGCAAAAGTGAACAATTAGAAAAATTATAGACAGTGAGAGAAAATCTAGTTTCAACGTAAAATAATGAACAACTATAGTTTAACTAAACTAATTTAGTGAAAATAAAACTAATGAAAATAATGAAGTAAATAAAATAAGCAAAAATTGATAATTTTATACAGTGATAATAAATCAAATTCTAATGTTAATCGATTTAATGTAAAATTAAATAAGCGAAATACAACCGTAAATTTAATGTGTAGCAAAATATATTAAACTAACAAATTATATGAATTATAACAAATGTATAAAAAAGTAATTTTAAGAATATATAGTAAATTACCCATAATCTTTCTATAGTATGTAAATTGTCGATAACTTGAAAACTCAAATGATAATGATTTCCATGTCTCCGGGATGCTATCTTTTCCTACTTCTACTCGGTGCTTTTGCCTCCTCTGCTAAATCTATTTTCACCACTATTTTCTATCATTCTAACTACATATAATGTATGTAATTACCCCCTTTTTGTATTTATAACTTAATAAACCTTTGACCTTTGACCTTTCTGACTGAGCAGGGCGAATATTCGACTGCGTAGCATTGTCTTACTACCTTTTGAAGAGCACTGTAATCTCACGTGTGCTTAAGAACTACAGACTTTTGAGCCTCGCCATCTAAGGACACTACTGTCCTGGGAGTTATTAGGATTCCAGTTGATCTGCAAAGATTTTCATATAATCTTTTCGCTGCGAGTGATAAAGTAAAATGATGGCCGAAAACACCTCATTGCTCGCGTCCACCGCCCTGCGTGGGAATCTGCTCGGATGACTGCCCTTCATTAATTTCGTCTTAACTATGTCGGCCGCTTGGACTGACATAATTAAGGGCTTGCGTGGAAACTGGTTTGAGGCCTATCCCACAGCAGAAGCACAAGTCAGAAATTTTCTCGAATCTGGGGCAAAAATGCGAGTCCCGGACGGAGGAGAAATCCTCATCGCCCGGGGGACCCGGCCAGAATCATAGAAGGAAATACTCCCGTCTCTATGTAGTTGGATGCAGTTTTGGCGTACGTGCCCGTGAGGGGGTGGCAAAAACTTAGCGGTCATTGATTCGGCCGCTATGCATTAAGTCCCCCAAGCTCAACCCTCTGAGGTCCCCACTCGAGAACCATCACCCATCCAACTACACATTTTTTACAGAGGAAGAAAAGAACAGCAAGAAAGAAGAAAGAAGACGCCCACGAAGATGGAGGCCCTTCCTAAGAGGGTCCCCCTACGGACCATAGCTGGAAAAATGACCCCCGAGAAGAAAACCGTGTGCCAATCCTTACTTTCAAATTTAAGGATTGCACTGATCAAGCATATAGACATCACAAATAGTTTCATCGCTATATGCGGTGAGACCAAGGACATAGACCGGCTCCTATCTGATGAAGGGGCCGAAGAGCTAAGGGAGATGGACTTGGAAGCCAAAACCCCACCAGCGATCTCTGCAAACAGGAGTATTATCTGCCGAAAGGTGGAGAGCTGGGTGGGAGAGAACTCCCCTGCGGACATAAAAGGCGAGGTGGAAAGGAACCACACATGGGCTAAGGTCAGGGAAGTCATCAAATTTCGTGACCATACCCATGTCTTCAAGGTGACCTTTCAAACTACTGAAATGGCTCACAAGGCATCAACGGAGGGACTCCTCATTTTTAATATGAGGATCCCAGGCAGCAATATAGAACAAGAGAGATACCACAGCATCCAGATGTGCTTCGTCTGTTATGCTTTAGAGAACCACACAACCGTCAATTGCCCCCAAAAGGGAACAATTTGGTGCAGCGAATGCGCCACACAGGGTTATCGATATGACGCCTGCAATAGCACTGACAAAAAGTGTATGAACTGTAAGGGAGCCCATCAAACGATGGCCCTTAACTGCCCAAAGTGCAAAGATACTGATCTGCATAACACATGAAAACGTGGCAAATGCGGTAAAACCTGGATGCTACAACCAGGCTAATAACCTGCCATCCATTATCGTGCCTGATGACCCAGAATGCTCCAGGGCATTCAAGGATAGCGTTATTAAAAATAGTAACAACGACGAAAAAGCCACTGGACTGAAAGAGGTCATTGAATTTCCCACATCGGAGGAATCCGAAGAAGAGGACGAGAATAATGACAATGAGGAACAAGAATCCACATCTTCGGATAGTGACGAGGGCCCATGCACTCGCACAAGAGCGACGAAGAGTCGGTCAAAGACTCCTAGTCCTCCCCCGAAGAACGAAAAACCTGGGCACTCCAGACCCACCCCACAGGCCAAGAAAAGCAAAAAGACGAAGAAGAAACACAGGTAAATACATCTCACAATGGAACGGAACTCACTAAGAATCATGGAAATTAATACCAACGGCTGGACAGCGAAAATAACTCTCTACGGAAATTTGTTCAGGGAGATTGATGCAGATGTCATCTTGATTTCTGAACATGGGATTGACACTCGTAGCTCCGAAATGAAGATCTGGAACTACGACATGTTAATCACGAATTACTCTCAAGAGCGGTACGACGGTGCCGCCATCGCCATCGCCATCAAAAGAGGGATCAAGTATAAATCAATAAGAAACCTGGAAGAATCCTATCTTGCAATAGAGGTTGAACTCGATATAGGAAAGCTGGTTATCGCCACCGGGTACCAGCCACCGAGACGAGAATATTTGCCAATCCATTCTCTCTCTGGCCTATTTGGCAGAAGGACCCCCACCATATTATTGGGGGATCTTAATGCCAGATGTCGGGAATCTGGGTATAGGACCTTCAATAGAAATGGAAGGTGCCTGTATACTATGTTGGACCGAAATATGGTCCATAGAATAGGCCCGGACTTCCCAACCTATACTCGAGGAAGAAGTGCCACAAAACCAGACATTTTCTGGTTAATCGTCAGCTGCCGTTCAATTACTACATGGAACCAGTCCAGGTACCATGTAGTGGTCATATAGGGATCCTACTTACCATCAACAGGAACCCTATACAAATCCCAGCTCCAGTCAGAAAAGACTACAGGAGAGCCGACTGGGCACGGTACGCTGATCTCGTCGAGGCCTATCGCCCACCAGATCTGGACGAGGAAATTCTCGAGGAGATAGACGAGGCACTCGACGACCTCAACGAACATCTTATGAATGCAGATAGGGCTTGCATCCCCCAAACCCAGTATAAAACCATCTCCTCATACAGGTAGACTGGGTACATGAAAGAACTCTACAGAGAATTGAGAGTCATGTACGAGTTAAATATCAGAAATGCATAAGTTGACTCGCTACAACGAAGTAGAGAGATCAAGGAAGAGCTCAACCAGTTGATCCTCGAACAACAACAGAGACAATGGGACGATGCGATCGAGAGCCTCGATCAAGATACATCTCCCAAAGACTTTTGGAAGAAAGTCAAAAGTCTCAGAGGATCATCTGGAAAAAAGAAGAAAATGGAAATCCAAAAAGAAGATGGATCCATTGAAACAGAAGAGAGAAACATCGAAGTAATACTCCGGGGTTATTGGGAAAAAATCTTCAGCATATCGGAAGAAGAAAACGAAGATTTTGATATAGAGTTCGAAAACAACATCGTAGACGAGCTTTACACGGAAATACACCGAACGCATCCTCATCACCAGGTGGATAGACTGCGTGACGGAGATGCCGAGATCACCGAAGAAGAGATCTTTGGCGCACTCCGCTCATTCCGACAAAAAGCCCCAGGCCAATCGGGATTTACGAAGGTAAACTTCGAAAAGGCACCAGCCAAAATCATCGAAGGAATGAAACGTATTTTTAACGCATGTCTGAATACAGGGTACTTTCCAGATGCTTACAAGACGGCAAAGATGATCTTCTTGCCCATGCACGGAAAGGACCAAACGTTGAGAGAGAGCTGCCGCCCAATTTTACTCCTGGAATTTGGCGGGAAACTCTCTGAGAAGATCCTCAACGGGAGACTGGTGTCTCAACTGGAAGAAACCTCCCTCTACAACCCATGTAAATTCGGGTTTAGAAAGAAGCGAAGTACGGAAATGGCAATCAATGTCATAACGGAAAAGCTTTCCCAAGCCAAACGGGACAGGAGTTATGTGGGTATCGTTTGTCGGGATGTATCAAAGGCGTTTGATAAGGTGTGGCAGCGGGGCATGCAGTATAAGATCTTACGGCTGGGTCTAAGTGAAAACTTAGAAAGAACTCTCTGTGACTATGTCATGGAGAGAGCGGCGTATGTCAGTCTAGGGTGCACGGACGGACCAAAGTTTCCGCTGACTGCGGGCCTCTCGCAGGGGGGGGGGGTGTCTGTCCCCCACCCTTTACTCGATATACACCGCGGATGTACCAGCTCCTGTGTACCCCTCTTCCCTCAAAATTCAGTACGCCGATGATTTCAGCCAGATAATCGTATCTCCATGGAGGAATGCGCCGTGGCAAGCTCGCATGACAGCGATGGAAATCGCGAACCTGAACAACTACGAGGCTCAGTGGAAGGTAGGAACAAACCAAGAGAAATTCAAGGTGTTCCCGATTGGACGCACCCTAAGGGCAGACGTGCGTGTGGGGGATACGCGATACCCCTACACCAACGAATGCAATGTACTCGGTATGAAAATCACCGCTACCGGGTACAAGAAGCACGTCGAAGAAAGAATTTATCGAGCCTCGTCCGCTGTCAGAACTCTATATACATTTATAAATCTACGTGAAAGCAACAATAAGAAGATCTACAATGCCCTTGTAAGATCTACGTTGCTTTACTCCGCCTCCACCCTTTCATGTGTCTTAAAAACACAAAAGAGGCGACTTCAAGTAGTGCAAAATAAATGCATGTACCTAATCACGGGTACACGCAGGCAGGAAAGAAGACGGCAAGAAGACCTGCACAGAGAGGTAGGGATAATTCCCATTAACAAAGTCATAGAAGAACGGACCCGGAAAATGCAGGATCTGGTTAATCGGGAACTGAGTGATGAAATCACCCAGATGATTAACCAGAACAGAATAGCTGACTGTCGCGCCAGATTTCCCAGCTCCGCTAACCGAGTGGCTGGCGGGGACGAAGTGCCGTTCTATACATAATGTGATGTAAAACCTGTAAAGAAGAAGAAGTAAACCGAACAAGACAAGAAACTCAAAACTACCACAACAAACCACCGATGAAGACACCTTTAAACCAAGATTGTGAAAAAAAACCCCGATTATGACAAGAACCCTACCAAAGATGAAGAAACAAAAAGACTAAAACACACACGAATACAAATGATACCAACAACCATAAGCACGCACCTAAAATGTAATAACAAAACACAAACATATAAGCAATGCATAACACACACAAAATTAAATTAAAAATTATTAAGACAAATGGCTTGAACGCCATAAATAATTATTTATGATTATTACAAATCTACAGAAACAACAAAGAATACACGCTACCCAAAAAATAATAAAAGTGATAGGTCTGATCACCAGACTCTAGGCATCTTTTTGCACCCTACCACACTTCTTTCTCTTTTCTCCGCTTGTCTATTTTCTCTATCTACCCACACACCCTATCGTCCTCCCTTACATGCACCCACTTTAATTTAATCATAATCATAATCTGACTGAAGTATTACTTGACAAACAATACGTGACAAGAATCGGACCAGAATTCCAGACATACATTACAGGAAAAGCAGCAACGAAACCTGATATTGTCTTATCCAGTATCAGGTTTCCATGCAACTACTACATTGAACCGGGCACTATCATTCCGGGCGACCACCAGGCTATTAAAATTACAGTTGGAGTAAATCCCATTAAAATTGCTATCCCAGTACGCAAAAGCTACAAGCAGGCGAACTGGGAAAGCTACAGAAATTACCTTCTAAATTATATCCCAGACCCTTTACTCGATGCCAATTTAGAAGGGATAGAATCACCGACCTCCTAATTAAAGCAGATGAAAATAGTATTCCCCATATCAAATATAAAACCCTTCCAGCTCCCGTTTGAACCACTCCCATGAAAGCCCTGGCCCAAGAACATAGGGACCTGTCCAATGTAGTAGCGCTGATAGGCCCCAACCACAATGTCCATAGAAGAATAAAACAGATTAAAGACGAACTCCAGACTCTAATTACGGACCAACAAATACTGATATGAGACAGACTGATTGAAGGACTCAACATAGAAGGAGACTCACGCACATTCTGGCAGACAAATATTTAAACGTTTAAAAGGACAACCTCCACAGAAAAAAATGACACTCATACACGACGGTAAAGAAATTGATGAAACTAAAGAGATTGAGGAAATGTTTAGGATTTTCTGGTCTTCCATCTTCAAAATTAGCTCAGAAGAAAATGACAATTATGACATTGATTTCGAAAATGACATAATCCAACAGCTAAACACACAAATACACAAAACCTCCCCTCATCATTGTGTGTCGCAGGAAAGAGTGATGGAGGGCTATGGGAGTAAAATAACTGCCCAAGAGCTCTCCGTTGCTCTAAAATCCTTTCTTCAAAGAGCACCGGGGCTCTTTGACCATGGGGCTGATCAGGAAGAATTTAATCAAGGCCCCTGCCTAACGTTCTGAGTGGGCTTCTTAACATCATGAATGCCGCTCTGAACACGGGCTACTTTCCCGATCAGTGGAAGGTGGCCAAGATCATTCTCATTCCCAAATCTGGAAAGCCCCCGGACTGCCCTGCCAGCTTTCGGCCGATACCTCTCGTATAATTTGCTGGCAAAGTCTTCGAGAAGATATTGGCAAATAGGGTCAACTCTTTTCTCGATGAAGCCAACTTGCATAACGAGCAGCAACACGGCTTCAGAAGGAAAAGTGGGACTGACACGGCACTAGCCATTGTCACCGAAAAGCTTGCTAAGATCAAGGCAGACAAAAGGCATGCTGACCTGGTACTCTGCGATGTCAAAAAAGCTTTTGATAAGGTTTGGAATAGAGGACTACAATTTAAGATCCTTCAAGTAGGCCTCAACCCCATTATTGAGAGGATTCTATGTGACTACATAATGAAGAGGAGAGCATACATTCATATCAGAGAACACAAAGGCCCCGAATTCGAGCTCGAATCAGGGGTCCCACAAGGGGGCTGTCTCAGTCCCCTTTTATATAACATTTATACACGCGACTTACCACAACCTCTCTCCGGAGGTACGATATACGTTCAGTTCGCTGACGACATATCGCAAATTTGTACAGCTGCTTACGTTCACAGGGAATTTATGGCGAGAAATACGGCTAGGAAGATATCTAACATCAACTCTTTCGAGATGAAATGGAAGATATCAACCAATGCCACAAAATTCAAAATAATTCCCATGTTTCGCAAGACATTCAACGATATACGGGTAGAAGGGGAGAGAATCCCCTACTGCCTGGAAGGGACGGTTCTGGGGCTCAAAATCACCACAGGGGGCTACAAGAGTCATATCGAGCGAACAGTCGCGAATAGCAAGAGAGAATTGAGGGAGTTTTATAGGTTCCGTGACCTAAATCCCTCAAATAAACTCAAGATATTCAATGCGTGCATTCGCTCGAGACTCTTGTACCCCCCGGTGCCGCTGAACGCGAGCGCCAAGACCCACATTGCGAAACTTTAAGTCATCCAAAAATAACAAATGGGAGGAAGAGAAGACAAAAATTACAAGAAGAAACCTGAGAGATGCCCTCTAACCAGGACAAAACTCAACTTCTTTTTATCTTTATATACCTACCACACATTTTATTTCTTATTACATCAATTTCAGTTTCAATTTTCGGACTATTTGTCGCTCCGATCTAGTTCCCTGGCAAAGGAGGCAAAGGAAAATCAAGTTTGAAAACGTGCTTCTTTTAACGGCGGTCAACTCGGGGACGCCGAGATGTCGGGAGTATAGTTTCCGGCTGAAGTTGCACGTTAATTGCCAGTTTCTTCATCTGAATGATGACGGCTTCTGCCATCCGCAATCTTCTGCTATTTTGGAGTCTCAGGATGTACATCGGCGTGGCCTCCACATCCCTGTCAAGGCGACTGACAGCTCACCTTCAAGATGGCGCGATTAAAAAACACGCCCAATCTCATGGCACTACCCTAACCCGTCAAAAGCTGAATAAGGACATCTCCATCATCCTGAGACTCCAAAATCGCAGAAGATTGCGGATGGCCGAAGCCGTCATCATTAAAATGAAGAAACCGGCAATTAATGTGCAACTTCAGCCGGAAACCATACTCCCGACATCTCGGCGTCCCCGAGTTGACCATTTCTGTTCATTTCCTGAAGATGACCTAACACGATCGAAAGACGTCTAGGAATAAATAATGTCATTTGCGGATGTTTTTTCTCGCCTCGAAGACTCCGTTAAAGAAATATTAAGAAAATACAAGTTAAAATTAATAACGCTGCCACAGCTGTGGACTTCAATAGAACCATATATATATATATATATATATATATATATATATATATATATATATATATATATATATATATATATATATGTTTATATATCACGTCTTGTAGCAAAGTTCCAAGAAAAATATTACGAATAATGCAAAAGGAATATGCTATAAAGACAAATAAATACTATGTATACAAAGTTTTAGGCGGCGAATAAGTGCAGATATTCTTGTATTTTGGTAACTTAGGCACAAAAGGCAAAGAATGAACGACTCGAGTAATTGGAGAATGATGTCGCAGATGATTTGAGCAGACAATTGGCCAGGTTTGGGTCTAATGAGACAAAGTAGGAGAGGGGATGGTGATATCCTAAATGTAGAAGTCAAAGGACATTAACCATCCGTAGTAGTAGCGGTGGTTCCAGACCGGAAAATTAAATAGACATAAAGGTCAGTATTACAATTGCTAATGAGCCCAAAGTCACCAGGGGCCGGTCCTCTTTTGGGGAGAGGTATCAGGAAGTATTATTTATGTTTTGAAACCCAACAGCGTTGAGTTGGACCCTTCGTCGCCTCCGGGGCGGAGGTCCCTCTTTCGCATCAGAGGTATGTGGATATAGATACCTATCGGTGAGATTCCTTGGAAAAGTGAGAGTGTGTGTGTTGTGCTGCGAAAGACGGTGGAGTAAATTAACTATCTACTATCGATATACAGAATGTGACAACGAGAGTATTATCCCTTTTGAACTAATAATGCAGCAAAAACATCGCCGACAACTTACTGGAAGATGCCATCAAATTCGCTACCTCTATGATAATGCGAGGCCTAATATAGCAGCTAAAACTGTTCATACAGAGTACAAGGTCAGTTTTACAGTCTTGCTAAAGCTATACGTTCACCACACCTCCCTGATCTCTACTTTTCTTCCCCACTTTAAGAATTGGGTAGCTGGTAAGAAGGCTCGAACTGCGGGAGAAATTAACCCCTGTTCGAGATGCCTGGATTGATGGCCTTCGTTAGAGATGGAATCATGAAATTGTAAAGAAGATTGCGAAAGTGTTGTGTAGATAAATGCGATGCCTTGAGCATCTTTCTACCACAAAAAATTAGTTATGTTTAGATTTTCTTAAATAAATATTATTTATCGGAGAGGACTTGGCCTAAAATCCCCGAATAATGGAACTTTTAAAGCAACGAAGAGAGAAAATAATTTGATATAATTATGAATATATTTTGGAAAGGATCATTCTTTGAAATTAAGCTAAATAATATTTCTTATCATTATAAAACATTCCTAATTTTGTTAATCGTTGGTGGAGGATAATTCTTTTTGTATAAGCCAACGAGGGCAAGATCACTCATAAGTACGATGGAGGTGGATGGAGAGAAAAAGAAAGAGAAGGGAAGGAACAAACGGTAATAGTGAAGCAGATTAGGGATGGAAAAGAATTTCTCTAGTAATATATCGAAAGTCCAGAGTGCTGGGGCCGGAAGGGGGCATGAAAAGTTCTCCATGGATTAGTTCGTACAATGAGGATAAGTATTCAAACTGCGAACTTGACCTTTTATCATAGAGATTATTCAACCTAAGGATAGACTAAAAATACACATGAAAAGTACACATGTAAAAATACACATACCCCCGGAGCCATGGTGTTGTTACGCGCGTGCATAATCTTTCCTGGAGAGTGTGGGTTTTTCATGTGTGGGCATGATGTATGGACCAAAGAGGTGTTCTGATTGTGTGTGCGTGACTTATATCTACACGCCTGTCTCTGTGTGTCGAGAGTCAGGGAAATGTCCGGGAGATAAGTGGGCGTTGCCTCGGATCAGACACCCAGCTTCACCGTATTGAGGGCGGTTCGCACGCACACGCCATCCATGAGTAACCTCACACCACCTAATATTATGTGCGTGTGTATGTGTGGAAGATTCGTAGGGTGTCCTCGCATCCTTGTTCTAGCCCAGAGGATTTTTAGTAAATCCCTGGGGTACGTTCACTCGGGAGGAAAAGGGTGAATAAATAGAAAGAGCGAAAAAGAAACCTGAAAATAAGTTAAAGGATCAACCTTGGGGCCGAAGGGGGTTACCAAACCTCCAAGGAACGAATTTCTTTGAAGATAAACCATCTCCTGCCCCGGATTTTATCGGAGGGCGAATGCAACAGGAACCTTTCCCTTAAACTTCTATCAGTACATGGATGAGCACAACAATCACTTTGATCTGTCATTTCAAGAGGTTGAATGGTAACTGCCTAGTACTGAGGGACCTAACTGGTTCTATTTACTCATTATGCTCGATCGCTTCCGTGGGCGTTATCGGCAGCAGTGTCGTCTCCCTGTCTGGCCAGACGGCTTCACCCATGACATCAAAATGCACCCCAGGCTTCGTCGCCGTCCAATCTAGCACACCACATCTGGGCAAGACGAGTGGGCTTTTTAAAAGCTGGAAAATCCATATGAACAAACCCCCAAGGAATAATTAATGGCTTCAGGGGTGCCTTAATGTTAGTATCTACTTCCCCCGATGTAAAGGGGGCTAGTCTTTACTGGTTAATAAATGGGTTTAAGGTAGGCAACAAAGTCTGATTGATAGTTTTGGAAAAGTTAAATGCTTTTCCAGAGATACTTTGAGACGAGTTGAGTCCCAAATTATCTCGTTAGTTGTAGAAAGTTATGAAAGATGACTTGAATATTTGAAAATAAAGTAATAAAGCTTGATAAGAAGAATAAATTTGAAAAGTGTTCACACGATGCAGTTTAAAAGGGATTTGGTTGATTTGTCACCACGTGCAAGAAAGTTTCCGGCCACGCAAATTATTTGAGAGTATAAAGTGATACCACTATAAAATAATAAAGCTAAACACTTACCCATTTCCCATAACGAACCTAAATTAACTTACCGTTATTTCATAAGCTCTTTACAAATATATTAAGAGCACCACCCCCATCCTCACCAGAGCGGAGAGAAAGATAAAGAGAACATCCCTCCTGATTCCACGCTTTTAAAATGGGCTTTCAACCCCCCAAAACTTAACTAGGGGGCTCGAGGCGTAATTCCATTAAGAATCTCCCGGGGTCAACGAAAATGAGAAAACGCTGGCACGTTGACCGCTCTACACTGATCACTAGCCTTAATTTTCAACAACTGAATTCCCAAACACTCACCGCAAGTTCTTACGCAGATAAGTGAAAATAGACATGCAAAGAGTTGTAGAGAAACGAAAGAGCGTAGGGAAAATCTACCGGTAGAAAAATAAATGTTAGTGCTAAAAGAATGAGATGAGAATCCGTCGAAAGAAGAAACCAAATATTATGAGCACTAAAAAAAATACTAAATGGGTGAAAAGTTGATAAAATCCCACTACATTTTGAATGGAAACCAAATTCAATGCATTTTCTAAGCATCCTAAAATAAGTACATAGACGCTAACCTCCAACAATCACAATAAGCAATGTATCACACAAGGAAGTCTAAAATTGTTCCCCTTAATCTTAGTTTTTTTTAATCATCACTTCTGGGATCATGTGCACCTGTTCTCAGCCGCTCTACTTGGTTGTTAATCCTATAATATATAGTGAGTGGTGAACATCCACGCCCCTCCCGTCTTTTGCGTTTTGCTATGTCCAGATGATGCACATGGAACATCACATCTTGTAGGGGTTTGATGGATGCCGTTACACACTTACATTTTGTGACCTCAGCTTGGCCCGACCCCCCAAAAGAGCTATTCGCAACTTGCTCTCATCTTAGGTAGTGAGACTCAATTCGGGCAGACAATTCTAACTTCCTGAGCCCCACTTTTTATCTTTGCCTCAGTATAAGCTAAAAAAAAATTAAAAAATCAAGATAAGGTATTACTAAGGCTCCTTGCAAGGTAAGTTAAGCTCTGTTTCCATCTCAAACTTATTTGCGATAATATTATTTGTATTTTTTATTCAAACGTCAAAACACAATCCGAACTAATTCAATCATCAATAAAAAACAAGTTCTTTCACTCTCTTCAAGCCCTGATTTATCTAACACTTGATTTAAGCAACTAATCTAAACTAACGATTTCAAATCAGGAGCTAAAATTTGAGAAACTCTGAATAGACTAAATCACTTTTTCAATCCAGAAGTTAATTGACCGATTATCTCAACCCATTTTCGTTTTCCTTCTTCAACATTTTCATAATTTAATATTAAATCAAGCGGAGTTGGTTCGGGGTTTTAATTAAAAACGTAAGAAATAACAAACTTGAAAACGTGATTTGTATGAAAATTTTAAGTTTTAGTATCAAAATTGGAAACTACATTCTCTAATTAATCACTTAATTTCACTTGTTTTAGAAGATGAGTTTCTTCATGTTAAATTCACTCGATGTTTTCATATTTCAACTTTCCTTCAACTACTGAGTGCCAGTTGCCAGATAGGGCCGGTAAAGAGACCCCCTTTCCTCACAAAAAAAATCAACTATGAGTTTCCTCAAATTACCTGTTTCTAAGTCGCCTAATTTCTTCTTAAATTTCCATTTCAAACCTCTCGTTCGAAATGGCTTAGGGAAATAGTGCAACCGACATTGATGAAGGTTTGCCATCCACACTCTCAAAATATATGGATGATACAAAAATCGCCAATGTTTTACACACACATAAGAAAGTAGAAGATATGCAATGTAATTTAGACAAGTTATCACGTTTTGCCCAAACTTGGCAAATGTGCTTCAACGCGGTTAAATGCAAAGTGCTCCCTCCACATAGGAAATCAAAATAGAAAACCATCTTATCCATTGAATGAAACACGATCGAAAGGCGTAGACAAGGACACAGATTTAGGAGTAACAGTATCGAGTAATCTAAAATCCAGTCAATAATGCCCAGAAGTTACTAAGAAGGCGAACAAAATAATTGTCTTAATAGGCATGTCATCTGAGTACAAATCGAAAGAAGTAATATGTACTCTCTATAACTCTTTAGTCCGGGCTCTTCTGGAATACTGTGTTGAAGCCTGGTGCCATTACTAGCAAAAATATATATAACTAAAACGGATTCAATGTAGTTACCAATATGGTACCCAATATAAAAATAAGCCATACGACGAGTGTCTCAAGGAATTAAATATCTTCCCTTTAACCCAACGTGGAGTAAGAGATTCCCCAATTCAAATATTTAAAATCGTCAAAGGTATAGTTAATGCCTACAAGAGTCTAAATTTTTTTTCTTCAACTGAATTGTCAACTTATGATTCGTTGAAACACAAACTAGACAAAAACTGTTCCCCAAACCCAAGGCTAACTACGTTTATAAGCAAATAATATCTTCCTCTTTTTTTTGTCCTCGATCAGATAAGCGAACATCAATGATCAAAAGGCGAGGTTTATTAAACATAGCTTAGATAGTGGCTGCATGCAACTACTCGTCAGGATCGAATGGTATGTTGTTACAAGTTCTTTCCTTTTGCATTCCCTTTGTATCCTCGCGAAACGCTAACAGACAGTTAAAGAGTTCATTAAAGGACGAGCTTTTTTAAAAAAAAGTGATAACCCTCATTCTTAACAAAGATAGAGCAGAAGTCCTCTCCGAACCCATCTTCAAAGATGGCTTGCAAGTGAAATTAAACTCCGTTAAATCCTTTCCCCTTGCTTTTGTTAATTAATTTGACGAACAGATTCTTCAAACATATCAATTTTAGGATATGGAGGAAGTGAATAAGTCCTTACTTGAGGGAAATTTGTCTTCTCAAATCGACTACACAAGTCTGAAGTTACAGCTCCTATTAACTCAATTACGAGGAAGAGAAAAATTATTTCATCTAACTCTTCTAATTCTTCCCACGACTCTAACTCGGATCTCAAAGAGAGATTACTGGTCTTGGCTGGAACAGACCAAATAAACTTCTCCCCTTCTCCCCTACTATGTTTCATTTTCTGTGACCCAAGATAAGCTTAACTCTACACGTTTTCTTCTCTCAATTTGAAAACCTTGAAGGTTCCAATCATAATGTATCAAAGTCGGCCAAACTTCCATATCTTAAGACCTATCTGAGTATGGGTATGACATCTTAAAAGATATGGGTAATGCCTAGAAGAATTACCAGGTTGCCCTTCAGCTCTTGAGGGATGAATTTATGGATAGAGTACATAATTAACGAATATTTCTCTACAATTTTGACTGCTCTTTCGATTCAGGAGTGTAATTTGCACAAATCATCTCTTTCTTATACAAACCTAAGACTTCGAAATAGATTTCACATAATTTATGGAAAATATCCTACAAATATCATGTTACACTCTCTTGGTTTAATGAGCTTTTGTCTGAAGTCCCTTTTAACCACATAATAGCATTGGGAATGCTAACCAAATTTGAAATTACGTTATCAGAGAAAGGGTTTGGAGGCGCCTATAACGAAGTTTTCGAAAGCTAATTGAAGGAAAGTTGAATTGATGAAATTCATGTTCCTTCATAAGATTATGGGAAATAAATTTGGGTTCTTGACTACTAAAACCACTATATAATTAAGGCCAGTTTTTAACTGTTGCTTTATAATTAATCAACGTCCTTTCCTTAACGAATCCTGTTTTCCCGGAATTGATTTGTTAATCTTCCTATTCAACATTCTTAGTCGTTTTCGCTCAACGGGTTTGTTATGTTTGCAGACATCAAAAAAACCTTCTTAGCAAAGAACGGCAAATGCTTTACAGATCGCTATTGTTTGCTAGTATTTGGACTGACTAGTTTCCCTTTTTATTCAAACATTTATTCTCAAAAAAAGTTGACAATCTGATAGTCACGAATTTCGATCTCCAAATCCTTAGAGAAATATACCTTAAATCAAACCCGCGAATCAACGAAGGCAGGCTGGAGTTAAGGCGATCGAACTCGAACCACAAGGCTTGGAAATCACTTTGTTCCGAATTGTTGTAGTTGAGAAATTTGAAAATTCCGTTTATCACCATCGAGGATGACGGTAAAGCTGAACTCAAAAATCTTTTGCGATGCGAGCAAACTTTATTATGGGTCCGCTATTATCTCTTTCAAAATAAATCTCACTTCGTTATTTCAAAGTCGCTCATCTTTCAGGAAGAAGTTTCCTACACTTGAGTTATTCAGCGTCGTTTTAGTATTCAAAACTCTTCTCCTTTTCCTTGATTCTTGCTCCTTCTTCGTCAAATCTATTGAGAGCCGTGTTGATACTCAAATCGTTTTGTCTTGGCTCCTCAACGATATCACCAAAGTAAAATTAAAATCAATATTTATAAAACTCGTCATTAGGGATGAACTTTTAGCCAAATATAAAATTAATCTCATATAATTGCCTTAATACCCTTGAAAATCGTGCAGAGTTAATAACCCGTGGCTGTTCCCTTCTGGAATTCCATTCAAAATTAAACATTTAACTACGTCCTCTAATGGGTGACGATAGAGAAAAATATCTGGCCAAAGGTGGAACTGAAGTATCTCAACGATCTTCCTAGAATTTAATTATCCTCTCATGTAACCATCGAAAATAAATGATGTTGAATCCCTTTAAACCATTCAACATTATTCCGACTTAAATAATCTTTACATGATAAATATCGTCGGGTTAAAATTCATTATTAAATGAAGAAAGAAGACTGATGAGAATATTTTGTTTGCAATTCAATTGTACAGGCTCTCCAATATGCAATTGCAATCAGTTTTCAATAAGACTTTTTTTTAATACGATTCAAAACAAAATGAAGTCGCAGTTCCTACGCCCAATAAGGACTTTGACTTATTGCTTTATCCGAATGGTTCAATCAGAAGCAAAGGGAGGATTTATAAATCCCACTTTTCTGAGAGTAGACTCATTAATCCCGCTATGTTGGATAGGAATTATCATTTAACCCAGGGGCGGGCAATTTTTTCAGAGTGAGGGCCAGATGAGACTTTTAGGAGCAGGCCGCGGGCGGGAGTGAAAAAGGAAATCCCCAAAGTGACCATATAATATATATATATATATATATATATATATATATATATATATATATATATATATATATATATATATATATATATATACACACACTACAAGAATTTTATTGAGAAAAAAAAAATCAGTGAGACGGCTGGTACTACTTGACACGAAGAAGTGTTTCAATGCCCGGCTCGATGGATGAGGTAGACAACAGAAGAATGCCATTGAGGTGGCGGTCCGAGAGTTGGGAGCGAAGGTGAGACTTCGTGTACTTCATTTTGGAGAAGAGCTGTTCGCAACAGGAGGTGCTGTCGAACATGGTTACGATGCATTGAACATGCGCAATGTACTTTGGAAAGTTGCTAGAAGGGAAACGAGGTCGCGGAAGAAGGACAGCGGAGAAGAGGTGCGGAATTTCGCCTTCAGTTCATCATTGCACTGCAGCTCGAAGGCGGTAATGTGCGCATGCTTGTTTGTCACGAGAGTGTTTTTGCCTTGCAGCTTAATGTTTAGGGTGTTCATGTGCGTAGTGATGTCCGTGAGCAGGGCCAGGTGAGCGAGCCATCGCGGTTGGAGAACTGATGAGCTTGGGGAAGGTTCTTCTGATGGAGGAAGGTGGCGATCTCTTGCTGCAGGTCGCACACAAGTGACATCATGGTCTCATGACTCAGCCAGCGGACCTCACAGAAGTAGAGCAGGTAGTTGTAGTGCATGTTCACCTCTTCCACCAGTATCTGGAACTGGCGGGGGTTAAGGCTGAGGTAGAAGATGGAATTGACGACCTTCACCACGACAGACATGACATCAACGAGGTTGGCAGACTAGGAGCACAGGGCCTCTTGATGGATTATACAGTGCACCTTGTGGATTGGCTGAGTGTGTCTGGCGGCCTCACAGTGGCGCACTAGCAGCGAAGCGGCGCGCTTCTTCTCTCCAATCATCACCGGGGCGCCGTCGGTCGTCATGTACACAAGACGGGAGAGGTCCAGGGAGTGCTGCTCCACACACTAAAGCACGGCGTCGAAGATGTCTTGCTCAGTGGTGGTGCCACTCAGCGGGACAAGCTGGATGAATTTCTCACACACCTGGAGGTCAGCGGTGCCCGCACGAGTGAAAATAGCCAGCTGGGCCGTGTCCTTCGTGTCGGTGCTCTTATCAAAAGAGAAGGAGAAGGTGACGAGGGTTGAGCTGCGGGTCTTGAGTGAGTCGTGCACGTTGTCTGACATCCCCTCGATGCGATGACGAACGGTGCGGGAGGAAAGGCTCACGCTCTCAAAGGCAGAACGCTGCTCTGGACAGATGGAGTCCACCACAGCGACAAGGCACTCCATGATGAAGTCCCCATCCGCGAATGGCTTCATCCGGCACGCAAGAAGGCAGGAGACCTCATAACTGGCGCGCGTCACCTTGTCAGCTTCAGCAGTCTGCTTGCGGAAGTGCGAAGTTGTTTTGTTGCAGGCTGCCCGACAGTCTAACGATGGCGTCCTTCCTATCGGTGATAGAAATCGACGCAAAGTTTGATGATCGGTGCTCTGTCTCCCAGTGGCGGAGCACGTTGTACTCTTTCAGGACAGCCACAGTCTTGAAGCATATGAGACTGCACCTGTCCAAAGCGCTCGAGGAAAAAGTACTTCTCCCACTTAGGGTTGAAGGCCCGATGGTCGAGGTCCACTTTCCTCTTCTTAACAGACATGATGAGCTGAAAAGAAAGGAAATGACCACAATGATAAATACTAACGGATTGGAGTTTTTTCTAATCATTTTCACTTACTAGTGTCAGTTTATTTTCCAAACTGTACTGACCACAAAGCGTCTTATTGCGAAAGTCCAATGGACACTGGTTGCTGGCGTCTGGCATGATCGCGGAGTGAGGCGCGGGGTTGCCAAACAGTATCTGTCGGTTTAGCCGCGCAGAATGGTATGCTCGCACCCATATCTCAGTAAGAATTCATCGCAGCGGAAAAAGTCATGAGCATTCTTTGTTTAGAATTGCCTCTTCTACAACTTTGGTCTGAATGAAATGTTTCGTATCTGTGAGGGAAATGCATTTTTTACTCATATTCACTGTCAGACGTAAAACTCATTCCCTCTCTCTCTTTACGAGTCTACTGAGACAGATGCTGTTTGGAAGATTTTTGGGGTGAGGTGGGGAGATTGCAATATTAATATCGATTAAGGTGGCGGGCCAGACGCTAGGCCTTCGCGGGCCGGAGGTTGCTCACCCCTGATTTAACCCTTTTGATATTCGAAAGGGTCTCTATGCTCAGAACTTCTTAATGACTTCTCCCCATCAAACTGCTCAGCGGGCCTAAAGTTTTCGATTTCCAACCCTCGGGGCCAAGATAAACAGGAGCAAGACACCACAAACAGGGATGTTGAACTCGAAGATTCCACCTCTTCTTTAGAGCCCCACGTTACAACGTCCTGGGCCCAAATAAAGGCTGTTTTCTAGGCGTAAAGGAGACAGGGCAAATTTGGGTGAATAATTGTAGGCTAAATTAAAGTTAACGCTCTTCAAAAATAAAAAAATATGAAATTATTGTATATTTAACATTATAATATATGTTTGGTTTTTTGTTTTCGCGCTGTTAATTTTGTCCCCTTAATCTTGATTTGTTTGTTTTTTATCTCGTCTGTATCCATTTGCACCTGTTCCCAGATGCTCAAACTTGGATGCTAATCCCAGAGTAAACCTTGTGTGAAAGCGCTAATCGACGAATAGCCACACCCCCTCCGGTCTTTTCTTGTCTCAACTCTATCTAAAGGTGGACCTGTGGCACTCCATTCCGGAGGGCTTTGGGGAAACGCCTCCCCCTATACTTAAACTCAGTCCCGACTGACCAAAAAATAACCGCTCACAACTCGCTAAGACGTGTGAAGACAAAATTAATTGGGGAAGACGATCCGAACTAGCCGAGCCTCTTGTTTTCTCTTTGCCCGTAGCATAATCTCTCCTATTCTCTTCCCCTTTAGAGTTTCTTTATTTGTTCTCGTGATTCAAATCACGGTATGGCATTGCTAAGTTACCTCGGCCAAAGTAAGTGAAGATTTGTTTATTTCAAATTTATTTACGAGACTACTGTTTGTAGCTCTAATTCAAACGTCAAAACACAATTTAAAAATCAACAAACAGACGCCATTCCACTCTCTTCATACCCCTTAATTAATTTAAACGCAATAGACAAAGAAAAAAATATTTAAAAACAAGCATTATCTTCTTTAATAAATTTACCAGGCAATGGCTTCGCCACTCCCCTCTCCCTACGGGAGGAGCTTGCGCTTCGCTACTAAGAATAAAATTTAAAATCTAAAAAAAAGCAGCCATGGTTAATTTTTTAGAAATTTTCGGAACTTCGTCAATTATAATCTCCATAGCCCTATATTTTAAGAACGAGATTTTTTGAAGGTTTGAATAAGATTTTTTCTTTTAGTTCGGTTGTCATCTAAGTAGATTTCAATTTGGTATCAAAGTTATTTCTAATAATTCCTTTATAAGAAGAAGAAGAAGAAGAAAAAGAAGAAGAAGAAGAAGAAGAAGAAGAAGAAGAAGAAAAGGGTGTTCAGTGTGTTAAAATAAAGAGTCTATAAAGGGGATTAAAAAAGGCGGTTAAGATTAGCAAATAAGGCCGTATGCCACACCCCGCAGGGGTGCCTGTGTAACCAAGCTCTTTCTGTTAAGGAAGAGAACAGCGGCTTGTAATTTTAAAAAGGAATTCTAAACTAAATTTCGCCCCTTTCAAAATATCACGTTGCTAAAATATAGTTAGAGAAGAAGATATATAAAAATATATTTTCTGAACTTCACCCTTCGTAATTCTTTGGGTTTTAAAAAATTCACAAAATTTCGAGTTATATTTATTTCTGAACTTCACCATTTTGTTTTTGATATTATAAAAGAATTATTAGAAATAACTTTGATAAAGAAACATAACCAAACTAAGATGAAGTTATTATTCAAATAATCAAAAAATTCCCCTTCTTAAATTATAGAGTTAGTGAAGTGATGATGACGATGATGACAAATCATTTTAAAGTTAGGCGAGATTTAGTTTGATGAGATGATTTTTGGTTTGGTTAAGTAAAGTTACGATAGGTTAAAGCAGTGATTCCCAACGTGGGCGCTAACGCCCCCTTGTGGGCGTTGTTCTGTTAAAACCGGGGGCTGTAAATTTATATCACTTAAGGTGCGGTGAACACACTCAAGGGGGCTCAGAGCATCTATAATTTTTTTATTTCAAGTTTTCAAAAATTATTCAATTTTAATGTTTCTACAGACTGCCAATTATCATCATTAGCCATTGGCCCATGCATTTGACAGAATAACTAACCGTACAAGTGGAATTATCAAAGCGATTCCACTAAGTAATAATTATGTGCAAAGAAGAATTGATGAAATGGTCGAAGACATTGAAGAGACCTTATAAACATAATTAAAAATCAACAATATTTTTACAATTGGACGAACCTACCCTTTCATGCAACAAAACACTACTTTTAAGATACGTACGTCTTATTAAATATAAGAAAATTGTGCAAGAATTATTGTTTGCAACGGAACTGGAAACAGACACTAAAGATGAATCCATGTTTACTATAGAACACCTTTTCAAAGCAAAAGAAATCCTTATGAATAATAAATTGCTTGTGCAACGGACGGTGCTTCCCAGCATTAATGGTGTCGTACAGAGGCTTTCTTGCATTTTTAAAGAAAGCTGTATCCAATGTTTTCACAATACATTGCGTAATTCATCGTCAACATCTAGTTACTAGGAACTTGAGTGATCGGCATCATAAATCCATTGGTGTTTTTATCACAGTAGTAAGTAAAATGAAATGCTTTCCCCTTAATTACCGAATCTTTCGACAACTCTTCCACAACAATTATGAAGAATTTGATCGTCTCCTTTTATATAATGGAGTGAGATGGTTATCCAAAGGAAACTATTTGAAGCAATTTTATTCTCCTCATCACTCATACAATTTTTCTAGGAGAATAATAGGGGTTGTGTGAGTGACATTGCCTAATTAATAGATTTATTCAATGATCTGACTTTGTAAATGCATGGATGTGGTGCAAATCTTTACACATTGATGGACAAGCTTCCACTCTTTAGGCCTAATATTAGTAGTCGAGAGCTATCTCAATTTAAAAATCTTAATTGACAAGAAAATAATTTATGAGGGTGTAACGCCCATATTAATTGATAACCTCTTGATTTATTGCGACCATGAAAATTCCTTACACGAGAATTTGAGCTGAAAATTTCAGGAGCTCATTAATACGAAAATACCTGACTGGCTGAATAACCCATTTATTGATGCTTGTAAAGGGTGTTCCATTAAGATGGATCGAAGTTAGCAGTAAATAAAACAGTGTTATGGTGAAAATTTATTGATTTCACTATTGGATCATGTTATTTGAGTCATGGAAATTATGTGTGAAAAATAATATCGCCTAAATGTCCACCAAGGCTTCGGCGGCACACCTCTACTCGATGGTCAAAATGTTTGATGACGTCTCTGCATAGTTGCTCCTCGATCTCACCAATATGCCTTATTATCTCATCCTTCAGCTGTTGAATTGTTGTTGGCTTGTTGGCATAGACCTTACTTTTGAGATGACCCCAAGGGAAGAAATCTAAAGGCGTCAAGTCATACGATCGTGGAGGCCAATTGACCTCGCTGTTTCGAGAGATGATGCGACCTGGGAAATTCTCATTCAATAAAGCCATTGTTGCATTGGCTGTGTGGCATGTGGCGCCGTTCTGTTGAAACCACAAATCTTCGACATCCAAAGAATTCAATTCAGGCCATAAAAAGTTGGTTATCATGGCACGGTATCGCTCGCCTGTCACCATAACAGAATTCCCGGGATCATTTTCGAAGAAATACGGCCCAATGATTTCGCTAGCAAAAAAATGCACACCAAACAGTGACCTTTTGTGGATGCAGTGGCTTTTCAACAATCTTCCTGGGATTTTCATCAGCCCAAATGCGACAATTCTGCTTATTAACCAATCCACCAAGATGAAAATGGGCTTCATCGCTAAAGATGATTTTGCAAGCATGTAGAGACAAATCTTTTGTCAAAATTCGATGTAACGTTGTTGTTGAGAGGTTCAATTTGTGCGCGCGATGACGAATAGAGGTGTCTGGATCTTTGGCCACATTCTTGCGCATTGCAGCAATGTTTTCAGCTGAACGGCGTAAACGAGCACGCAATGGCGTTTTCATATCTGCCACCCACCCCGTTTGTTTGAATTTACGAACAATTTTCCCAATTGCACTCTCGGTTGGTCGATTATGTTGACCAAAAAAATCGTGAAGTGCCCGAAATGCGTTTCTGTTTGAATGTCCATTTTCGTAATAGGCTTCGATAACTTTAACACGTTGTTCGATTGTTAATCTTTCCATGGTTGAAATTACCAAAGACTGATGCTGTTAAATCTGAAAGAAAAAGAAAAAAATCATTAGACGCTTAAACTTAACTAACACTTAAAATCTGTCCAAGTTATTGGAACACCCTTTACAAATGAAACTAACTCTGCAATGCAAATGGAGTTAAATGCTTTAAAAAACGACGTCGAATTAAAGCTCTTCTTCAAACAATCGTATCGGGAATTTTGGCTCCAAAAGGAAAATTCTGAAAGGTATTCAAAGCTTTTTGGAAGCTATCAAGCTTTTTTTTCATTGCTTATCCAACTTCCTATATGGCTGAAAGTGGTTTTAGGACAGTTAATCAGTTTCTTACTGAACGAAGAAACCGTCAAAAAGTTGCAAAACGAGATTTGAGATTACTCCTAAACAGCATGGAATCTAGAGTAAGAAGAGCCTTAGTCAGTAAGCAACAAAGTCAACCATCTCCTTGAAAACATACCGGGTATTACAAAAATCCTATTCCACTCGTTGCGATAGTTTCAACAAAGTACACAATGATAGTTTTGATGCAGTCAAACACGTTTGTATTATTTGTAATTATAGATAAGTGTTTAATGTTTATGTTGTAATATTAATCAATGTGGTCGCCTTCAACAGCGAGCATGCATTCGAGGCAAGACTTGAAGGCTGCGAACACGTTGCGGACGAAGTTCTTCCTCATGCTGACGCAGACGCGGTAGACAGAGGACATCAGCTCGTCGACGTTGCTCTGGCGGACATTGCAGTCCGTAGTCGAAGGGATTGAGGTTGAGCGATTGCGGTAGCCAAAAGTTATTCGACCAGAAGTTCATGTTTAACCTTAACCACTCTTGCACAATCTAAAAGACTTAGTCCACATTCTTCGTCATCTTTCTCACCCAAGGCAGGACTTTCGGGGCCAAGATGCCTCTGGAATCGGCCGCAGTGAGCCTGTAACCGGCTGCGAACCTTAACCTCTGGCCGCCCTCCTCCTTGACGCCCCTAGACATTGTGGTTACAGAGATGTTCTTCTTCGCGAGCGCAGTCATTTTGAGCTTTGGGACACTTTTGAAGGCCTTTCTCGCAGTCAAAAAGTTGACAACTTGAGGTTTGCTTGAACGAAGTCGATCTTTGAGGCTTCCCCGTTTTTGAGCCTCTCTGCTTGGCGATGTCGAACTTGTTGTGGCCTGCGCGCAGGAGAGCAGAGATCTTGCTATTGAAGATAAATTTAGTATATTATTCAAAATATAATTATAGGCGGAGCGATGACGATTTTTTTTTGTCTAAAATGGGTCCTAGTCCGAAAAAGGTTGGGAACACTGGGTGTCGAGGAATAGGTCACCTCCCCAGACAATATGTCTATATATAGATATATGTATCTATTGATTGGGAGGAAAGAGATAAAAGCCACGAGAATATGTGTATATACAGTTATATATACATATATCCTCTAATGTACGTACGCGTCCTTCGCTAAGTACAAGTACGTTCACTTCGTAAGAGTAATCTGTTGATTACGAGCTATAAGAGTGCGATTTACTATAGGGGCCGATAGCGTTTAATGAGTTTACCAAGTTGCAGTTCAAGGATATATTTAAAGAGCGAAAACCAAATATATAATTTTAATAAGTCACTAGTTAACATATATATACATACGGAAAATATAGGTAATGTAAATAAGGACAATTCTGACAGAATATAGATTAATTGGCAAGCGGGTAACGCTAATCAGCTTTTAAATGGGATACTATAAATCAGTTATACAGAGGGAATATTTATATATCGAAAAGTGGGTCGATTAATGGGAGATACAAGCAAGGGTCATTTTTCCTTAAAGGGGACACCTCGAGGAAGGGGAATCCTTTAGCGAGTCGGCGCGGAGAAATGGAAACGGACAATGGACGTGACTCTTGGCCGAATATCCTGATGGTGACGAGGATGAAGGGGAGGGGGGGCAGAAGACGATTTCACGATCCTCATTGAAGACAGACGATGGCACCTCTGCTCCAAATAAGTGCAACCTCAAAAAATCGAGACTCTGACGCGGCTCGGCGCCAAGTCTCACACGGGAAACTGGAGATCCTTGAGGGGGAAAGGGGATTCCAGATGAAACGAGAGGAATCCGGGCCAATCCTTCGGGGACGAAACGATTCGAGGCTTGCTCTGAACAGAGTAAGCCTTCACAAAAAAGATGAACCTGCCTGGTGAGATCCAACCTCGATGGTATAAGTGAATACCAGGTACTTTGGGAAACAGACACACGATCTGAACCGAAAACGACGGGTTCTCAAACTCAATCTGACGATATTCGAAAACCCAGGCTATTTATATGACGACCATTTTTTGGGGGGTGGGGGTTTCTCCTCGTTGGCAGACTCAGACGACTGGCTGACCACTTCCGACGGCCAGATGGATTAGCGTTTGTCGCCTGACACAAGTCTTAAGGGCCTTTACGATGTGGGCGGGAAACTTTCGGCTAGCAGTTTCCCGACTACGGAGATTAGCGCTTCCTCGGTGAGGTAAAAGCTTTTAACACGTCCAACTTAATTAACTGCACCTGTGAGGAGGCTGACAGATATTCAACTTCTTTATTTTTTTTCTTTGGATTCAGAGATTACTCCACGTGCAGTTATACTCTGGAGACAGAGAGAGGGAAGGAATTCATGAAACAAATGAAGGGGCTATTCTTCTTGGCGTCCCTTTCCCGTAAATTTCGCTGTAACTTCGCCCCCATGGGAGCTAATTGTATTCACAGAGTAAAAAAGAACCTAAATCACTTGGCGCATCTCGGAAAAGTTTATGAAGAAGTTTGCTCTTATAAACTGCTCGGTAAATTGCACCGGCCACATTCTGCCTCTTTTACACTTCCTTTCCATATTTCACTGAAAACACTGCTGATTCTGCTCACTCAAAATCCTGATGGAAATCCATAATTACTTACGAGATTGTACTCCATTGTAGAATGGTGACATGTCTAGGTTAGTTCCGCAATCTCCTGGTTCTTAGTACAGGGAATTGTTTACTCGGGCTATATATCTTCCTCATATTTTCATATCCACTAACTTTACCAAGTTCATTCCGATTTCCTCTTCCGAACATGTCGGGTTGATAAGTCCTGGTTATTTTTCGCTTTTTTTTTCAAATGAATGAAAATTGCGAGTTGAGGATTTCCGTTCTATACTTTTTGTACCTTCGACACAGACAACTTAATGCGTTGTTTTTGTTGTTCGACATTGAACTCCGGCCCTTCACAATCTTTTCAAGGTCATTCTGGAATTTCATTTTGTCACATTCATTTTTCTTCCTCCCGCGTAGCCGTGTGGAAATCCCGATTCGGATAACAGTGAAATTAAGCCACCTCGGGTGTGGTTAATCGCCGGATGGAGTCCCGAAACAGGTGACTTTACAGCAACTCTAGATACCCATGGTTTGGATTCACGTTAATCAGTAGGTCCCCTAAATAGAAATAAAGGCATTTTAAGTGGACGCAGATCGGTGGTAAACCTCTTAGCAATTTGTTTTTCCCCTTATTATACTCACAAGATTACCGTTTTTATCTTCTCCACATCCTTCAATTAGCAAGGGTTTATATAAATACTAAGCCTTGTGCAACTGCAGTTTGCTTCTTTTATTCAACACTACTCATAAAAAAGTGAGTTGAAGTGTTTATTTAGACATCTTTTGAGCTTTCATATTTATCACTATTTATTTCATTTTCTGCTGACCATCTCCACTCGTGTATTTTTGCCACCCATCCTTTCGTCATTCTTCTGTCACGGGTCGTGCTGTCAAATTTGTGGTAACAAATATAAGTCAGTTATCCAATGACAATTGTGCCGGGAAGCAGCTATAAATCCATTCCTCGATCACGGAAGATCCGAAACGGGTCGTTCAATCGAGCGATTCTTAAGGAAAACACGGACTGGATCCGGTTGGCGGACATGATGAATTTTAACATCACGATTCCAGTCCTGGGTGAAATTAAAGAAGGCAACAATATAATGTAAAGGCAATTATGGCCACACCTCGATGGTCCTAGGTAAATAAAGAATCCTGATAGAAGTAAAAGGGTTGTTTTAAGTTCGTACTTTTGACTTTTGGCCCTCACCTGAATCTGGGTCAGAACCACGTTCAACGATGAGCGACCAAACTGATCCATGAACTTAGAAATAAATCCTGGCAAGTCAGACTGAAAGATCTCAATTTGCTCGACTTGTGGACAATCGTCGTTTGCACCTTCAACAACTCATAGATCTCTAAAATATTAAACGGATTTCACAATTAAACTATCATTACTATTTGAATTAGAAAACAAGGGGTTACTAGAAGTAATGGTTTAAGGTTTTTAATAAAAGATTTAGCATTGCAATAGCACAGAATTTTTTTTTCTTAGAAAATTACTCATATGGGATAATTTACCCTAGCAAGTCGTTAATATATATATATATATATATATATATATATATATATATATATATATATATATATATATATATATATACTAATAGGTGAAGATAATTTGATAGTGAAAGATAAAACTGGTGAAATATAAATGTGGGAGCGATAGTATGCCCTGGTGATAAGGGCATCGCTTTCATTTTTTGCTGTTTTTTTCTGTTGTTGTTTTATTTTTGTTTGTGAAGTTTGATTATTTAACTCTCGATGTTGTTATTTATTGTCATGGAGCCATCAAGCTTTCGTTTGAAATAGAGTTCTGCAACTTTGTATTTGCTCCTCTGCCTTTCGTTCTTTACTCTTTTCTCTTCTAGTTCGTGTTTGTATTTCTCTTCTCATACGCTGTTCTGTATTCATTTGAGCCTATAGCGCTTTATTTGTTTGTCTATTTATTCCCTCTCTTGTTTGTCTTCCTTTCTACTTCTATTCCCTTACTTTTGTTTGTGTGTGATACGTGCGTTTTCGTGTGATGTTTGGGTATAGTGTTAGTAGCGTGTAGTGCTCATGTATACATAGGTACTACGATTTCTTCCGAGCAGATTTTAGTGCTTAGGAACCTCTTTTTGCAAGTGACACTCGCCCTTCTTCTTTCAGGGATTTCTATTCTCCTCTTTTAGTTATGTAATGATACTATGGACCATTGCTGCCTAGATTTTTTTGGCCAGATTCTGGGTTGCAACGTTGACGGTATCTAGTTTTTATCTACTATGCATCCCTCGTTAACTTCAATGTTCAAGCCGTGCGGCCCTATTCATGTAGATGGTGGCGGCGTTCTGCACACGCTGGAGATTTCTCAGAGTTTAGCTGGCCGCTTGGGTAATTACGACAGGGTAGTTGAGCTTAGTTTGCTAATTTTATCTGCGCTAAACTCTCTAAATCTGTGCTTTGAAGAGTTCTCTCATGGTCAGTCTCTGCCTGATCCTGTGGTGGTTCCCGGACCCGTTGGAGATGATTTTGAGGTCCAGCAAGTTGCCTTCAGCAGCATAGCCGTACTTCCTCCCATTTGTTCTGTCGTCCACCTTTTCTCGTACCGATTGATGTTGGATATTTCCGCGCTGGTTCATGCTGCCTGTTCCCTTGCATTCCTGTAAGTGCATGTGACGATTTGGGTGATGTCACATGCAAATTGCAAATACATCCCGTGCCCTTGCACAGGTATTGGGAGGTTTATAGGGTAGACCAGGTAAATCAATGTGCTCAGGCAGCCTACTTAGGGAACGCCCGTTTTCAGCTTGAACTCGGGTTCCTCTCCGGTTTTCGATCATGAGACGTGCTATTATGTCCATGATATAGTCGCAGACGATCCTTTCTAGAATAGGGTCTAACTGAAGGTTTAAGATCTTGTATTGAAATCCTTTCAGCCAGACCATGTCAAAGTCCTTTGGCACGTTCCTCAACACAATGTCTACATAGTTTCCCCTCCTCTCAGCATTGGGCGATTTTCTCGGAGCACTAAGGCCGTATACGTGCCACTCTTCCTAAGGAATCATGCTGTTGGGGGTTGTGTGCCCCTAACTCGCAAAGCTGAGCTTTTAGCCTCTGGGCCACGATTTTCACTAAAATCTTGCCGAGTATCTATAGAAGAAAGATGAGGCGGAAATTAACTAAATAGTCTGGACGCTTATTCACTTTCGGGATAAAGATGATTTTAGTCATCTTTTACCCATCTGGGAAGTAGCCTGTATCCAGGGCAGCATTCATAATATTGGTAATCAGCTAAAAATTTGGCCGCAGGGCGTTCACGAGGTTGTTTTTCGTCTTCCGGGGCCAGCCCGACGCACTCTGTTCGAAAGACCTTATAGTGGTGATGGTCTCTTCAAACGTTATGGGGCGCTCAGAGTTAACCATCTCTCTGTCTCGGGACACGTGCAGGTGTGGATGAGCCATATGTCTCATTGTGCTGAGGCTGTCGCGCAGCTAGTCTTCGTTTTCCTGGTAGAAGTCGTTGTTTTCCTCGGAGGTTATCACGAAAATCTCCTCAAAGGGCCTCTTGAATCTCCCTCCAAGAGTTCCTGTGTCCTTTGTAAGTTTTTCCCCTTCGGTGATCGCTATATTTTGACATTCGGAGGCAACCATCTCAAACTTTTCGGGTTGCTTTCCCTGTCTAGCCTACAGATAATATCATTCCCGATACCACATTGTTGCTCATGAATCTTGATCTTCCGTTCATTGCTAAGACGCCGTATTCTGGCTTTTCGTTTCTAAGCTTAGTCCTCTCTTACCGATTTCCTGTATGTTCCCTAGCGCTTTTCCAAATCTCACATGTCCACTAAGTTTGTGGAAACGTCTTATGCGAGATCATAGTGACGCATCTCTCATCAGCTACAATGAGGAGATTACTGATCTTATCGATCTTCTCATCTCTTTCTTCAAGATTTGCATCGCCCAAGCCAGCCGGTTGGTAGGGGATGAGCATCTCTTTGTAGAACTCCCAGTTAGAATGTTCATAATATTGACGGGGAAGTTTGTACTCGCTGACACTATGTCCGGTTTTGTTGCCGAACATTGTGATAGGAAGATCGAAAAATCTGGTACGATCATCTGGATCCTAACAGCGCCAGTATACCATGTTCGAACAAGGTGAGGGAGTTGTTTATCGACAGCTAGAGGAGACGGGGTGGCTGGTATGTCACTGTCACTGTCAAGTCCCCTCCCAGAGTCAGAATTTCGATGACCACGAATGAATCGTCTTGTTCTGGTAGCCTCTTGAAGATGTGATTCCTCCGGATCAAAATAGCATCGTCATTGAACCTTTCCTGAGTTTTATTTAGGACTGGATAATTTGGTATTTTAATCTGTTGGTTGTGTATGTTTATCCCGTGTTCGGTAATAAAGATGATGGCGAGATCTACTGTTTGGAATATATCTTCATATACAATAGATTTCCTTTCCCAACCTTCTACGTTTAGTGTCAGTTTTAAGTCTGTTTTTTGTGTTTTTCATGTTTGTTGTGCTTTTGTTTCCTGCCATTATGTTACAAGGTAAACCCCCCAAAACGGGCCTGGACACACTTTTTGTGATATATCCTTCATTCATTCACTAATCACCCTTAATTTTCAGGACATGACAGAAGCAACGCCTGTGCAAATAACTAAATCTCAATGGGAGCTCCAGCAGAGAATATACTGCGTCAAACATTACTACAAGACAGGCTCGTTCAAGAAAGTGCAGGACACTTTCGTGCATCAATTTGAATGTGAAAAAGCCCCCTCCAAAAGCAGAATTCAGGACTGGGTGGACAACTTCGAAAACTATGGGACAGTGGAAAACCTCAATGCAACCAGTGACAACCGTCCAAGCCATTCAGGACGCCCCAGGAAGCGTCTAGCTGAGCTGGTCGAGAGCGTGAGAGAGTCAGTTCAGCAGATTCCAAAACACTCTGTGCGCAAGCGAAGTTAGTCCCTCGGTATATCCCGTGAGACTTGCAGGAAAGTGCTAGTAATATATGTAAAGGCCTACCCGTACAGAATACAGACGAAGCAGACCCTTACAGCCTTAGACAAGGAGCAGGGAAAAGCTATCGCAGTCAAGATACTGGAAAAGATTCAGGAGACCCCAACTTCCCTTAACCTCCTTTGGACCTCAGATGAAGCTCACTTCCATCTTGAAAGAAAGGTAGAGACCAAATGAGGTCGCCACCAAACCCCCATACTCCCCTAAGTACACGGTATGGACTGCAATCTCAGCCAGAGCAATCATCGGACCATTCTTCTTCGAGGAATCTGGCACGACAGTGATAGTCAACAAAGAGTGGTATGTTGAGGTCCTCAAAACCCTCAAGAGGGAGCTGCAGACCCTGTTTTCGTCGCTTATGGGGAATTTCTGGTTCCAGCAAGATGGAGCAACCTCTCACACCTCAAACCGGTCCTGAGATTGGCAGAAAGGGAACTTTGGTGGCCGTGTGATTAGTCTCAAGACTGATTTTGAGTGGGCACCTCACAGCCCAAACTTTATCCCCCCCTCCCAGATTTCTTTTTCTGGGGCTACCTTAAAGACAAAGTGTACGCAAGAAGACCCAGGACCATCACGGAACTCAAGGAAGTCATCAGGTAGGAAATCAGAGCCATTAGTCGGTCGGCTTGTAAGGACGTCATGGACAACTTTGTGATGCCCCTTGAACACGTGCTCTAGAATATCGAAGAAAAGTCCAAAGACTCTCATGTTTTGATATGATGTTTTTAAACACAATAAACTAGTTATCACTAAAGTTGCATTCAATCCTTGCAGAAAATTAAGAAATAAGGCCTATCGAAATTTGGTGCCTGTTTTGGGGGGTCACCCTGTAGTTCCTTTAGTTCGGGATTTGCCATTGCAGATCTTCTTGAATTCGGAAGCAGTTAGTGTAATGCAGGAACAACTCGGATGCTTTCAGGGTGGATGGCTTCTTCAACTTTTGTCTCGTTTTCGAGCGCGTCAAAGTCTCACCTGAATTTTGGGGTGTGCACTTCCTTGTAGATTTCCGAAGTTGTTGAGTTTTCTGGGAATGACATCACTTCCATCGTATATACTTTTAAGTTTATTTTGACCCCATCGTACTTGTAAGCACGTTCTTTGGACTTTTCTGCCTGCTTCTTGGCATTTCAGTGGCCTTTGAGACCTCAGAGCTGTAACCTTGTGCCTCTGAAGGGATGATTATGATGTTTTGGAGCTTTCTTCATTTTCCTGCTTAGAGGCTTTTTTGGCAGCCTTCTTGGCTTTAATTTCCCTCAGTCTCAAGGCCTCTAGTCTAGTGTCCTTCCTGTGGGAGCACTTGTGTGCAGGCTTGTCGTCTTGGGCTACTGATTCTGAGGTGGTGGATTCTTCTTGGTTTGGTTTTGAAGGTGAACTGTAGTTATAGGACTTTTCCTGATTAGGGTTGTCCTAGAACCACATCTCACTGATCCCTTTGTTGGTATTTGGGTTCAGTTCTTTCCTAAAAGTATTTGGGTTGGTCAGATTATATATATATATATATATATATATATAAATTTAGTAAAGTGAAGGTGTATTTGCATACTGATTTAATTTCTCCCAACACTAACTTCAAGTAAGTAATTGCATCCAATAACTCGTGCTCCTTTTATTGAGCCTGGTCCCAGTTCATATATTTTCGTTCAGCGTCTGGCGGTCGTCTTAGAGGTGCCCTGTGTCAAAAAATATCATTCGTAGCAGACATTCTCTTTACGCGCTTGACTCGGGCTCAAAAGTTACAGCCCGAGTTGTTATCTATAATCGTATAAATTAAAAGTTATTTAAATTTAATGTTTTCTTGAAACAATAGATTTCTATAGAGATTTAAATTATAATCAATGAAAGGTTTCCGTTCTATAATATTCTTAAAGGAACGAAAAATGATCCAGCAACTCTGGCTAATACGAACGAGTCTATTAGGTGTAAAAGACTAATCGGGATCTCTGTCAATACTACAGTACAAGCGACAGTCAGATCGGTCTGTGGCTAATGTTTGTTGTGCACAACGCTGTCGTTATTCGATTGCTGTTATTATGTGCGTCTGTGTGCCAGCAAACCAAGAAGACTGGAGTTCATGTATAAATGAAGTGATTAATTTTTATATTAAAACTATATTTATGTCTTATTGTTAAATTATCAGTGCACATAAAAAGTCTGCGGTGTGCATTACGTCTCTTACCTTCTGTTATACATGTCTCTTATGCGAAATCGGAGATGAACCCGAGTGACGATGATAACCTAGAGTCTCTTCTGATATATATATATATATATATATATATATATATATATATATATATATATATATATATCGAAACCATCCAAAGTTTACACTATTGTAAATAAAGTTCTGATCTCAACGGTGACTGTCTGACGTTGTCAGTCTAACGACAAAATACAGACCCTAATAATTGCCACACGTGTGTCCATCAATTAGTTCACGCCAAAGCAAGAAACCTTTAGAACCCCAAATAGTCGACAATGACAAATCTCTGTTTATGTCGATTGTAAGATTAAGATAAGCCATCGAGGAAGAGCGTCTATTTGTTTCAGCCAATGGTGCTCTAAAAATGTTTAAGAGCACTCGCGTAAAGGTTGAGTAAAGACGACTGGCTGAGTCAGTCACTGGTGGTGGTGGTGGCGACCACGTCCCCGGCCCGACAGTAGGTCGGGGACTCCAGGTCCCACTCCAGCTCCCCGGACCATCGCAGGAGCAGACGCGTCCCTCCCGGGCTCTCTCCCAGAGATCCACCGGGCCCAGGTCTGTGTGTATCAGTGGGCAGTTGAAGAGATGTGTGGTGTCGTGTATCTGTGTAAGGCATTTGGGGCAGTTTGGTGTTGTATGGGCGGTGGGAGATATTTTGTGCATGTATGATGTCAGGAGGGGTGATTTGTTTGTTCGTATCTGTGCCAGTGTATGGTTGGAGGTGGTGCACTTAATATTTTGTTGTGGGTTCTGTTTGTCAGGTATTGTTGTGTGATCTGAGAGTGGATTGTTTTAATGTTTTGCTTGATTGTGGCTTCTGTTGTTGTGTTAGGGTAGGTGTCTAAGTCGGTGGTGTAGTTGTTGTTATCGAAAATGGTCTGTTTTTGTGTCAGTGATTGGGAAATTGTCTGGTGATGTGGTGGAGGGGGATGATTTAGATGTTGCGTTTTCTGCCTGAGTTGTGATGCATGTAGTTTTAGGTGATTTTTGATTGGTAGAATGTTCGTCTCGTCGTGTAGATGTTTGGTGTTTGTGCCAAGAGTGCATCCTGTGGCAGTGCGGAGGGCTGTGTTTTGTATTGTCTGTAGTTTTGTGGTGTTGGTTTCTGAAATGATTGGCGACCAGATTGTGTTGGCGTATTCTAGTACTGGTCTTGTGATTGTCTTGTATGTGTTAATGAGCGTTTCCTTGGTTTTCCCCCAGTGTGTAGTTGTGAGTGCCTTGATGATTTTGAGTGTTTTCGTGGCCTTAACTATCGTGTTTTGTATGTGTTTTGAGTATGTGAGTTTGGGGTCAAAAGTGATGCCAAGGATCTTCGTTTCTTTTGTGGTGGGTAGTATTATGTTTTGTATGTTTAGATTTAGGGTTGTGTTGTATTGTGCATGGTCTGGTATGAAAAGAGTGGTCATTGTTTTGGTGGCGTTTAGCTTTAGTGAGTTTTCTATTCTCCATGTGTGTATTTTGTTGAGGTAAGGTTGTATCTGTTGTGCAGCGGTTTCTGGTTTCTTTTGTGAGGAGAGTATTGTAATGTCGTCTGCGTAGGTGATAATTTTTACTGTTTGTGGGGGAGTTGGTATATCTGAGGTGTAGATGTTAAAAAGTGTTGGGAAATGTACTCCTCCTTGGGGAACTCTGGATTTTGTGTGTCTGTTTGGATTTTGTGTTTTGTATTTGGCTGTATTGGAGTCGTCCTTTGGTGTAGTTTGCTATGTACTTGATGAGGGTGGTGGGTATGGTGATTTCGTGGATCTTGTTGAGTAGTTTGTGTATGTCTACTGTGTCGAATGCTTTGGACAGATCAAGGGCGACTGCTATGGTTCTATGTGATGGAGTTTTCTTGTTGAATCCATTTACGATAATGTTGTTTATTGTGTGTAATGCTGTGGTGGCTGAGTGCATGGGTTTGAACCCATGTTGGTGTGTGTGTTTGTGATGTTGGATGTGATGTAGAGTAGGATGATTTTTTCTAGTGTTTTGGCAATGGGGGAAAGCAGCACTATTGGCCTGTAAGAGTCTCCTTTGTTTGGTTTGGGTATTTGGATTATTTTTGCTACTTTCCATTGTTTAGGTATGCTGTTTGTGTTGATGGCGAGGTTTTAAATGTGCGTGAGGAGGTTTATAGCGTTTTGACCTAGGTATTTGATGTTCATGTCATCAGGGCCAGTGGAGTCGTTGTCTCTTGCTTGTTTTATGGCTCTGATGGGCTGTTTTGTTGTGGTTGTGAATTGTGGTTTGGGGATTTTTTTTGTAAGTCTGTCTATTTTCCTGTTTTCATTTTTCGTTTGGTGTATGGTTGTTTTTGTAAATTGTTTGTTGAAGTGGTCTCTTTTTTGTATGGGTGTTGTGGCTTCTTTGTTTCCGAAGTTGATGGTGTTGTTTTGTAGCTGTGTTGGTTTTTTGTTTGTGAGGCCAGCAATGGTTTTCCAGAGTTTGTATGTGTTTTTTGTGGTCCCATTGCTGGTCTAGGCGACGTTTCTATAATTTTTGTTTGTGTTTTTGTATGGCGCGACCTATTTGTTTGTTTTGTTCAATAGTGTTGGGGTCTGATGGGTTTTGTTTTCTAGTGTTGTTCCGTTGTGCCATGAGGTTTCTGATTGGTTCAGCGAGTAGTTTTTGTGTGTGTTGTGTATTTTCCCACGTGGGATGTTGTGTTTATCTGCTTATAGGATGGTGTTGGTTAGTATTTTGTTTGACATGTGTGCATCTTTGGGGAGTTTGATATTGGTGAGTGCTTGTTTAATTTCTTTTGTGTATTCTGTCCAGTTTGCCTCCTGATACTTTGTGTATGTTTTGAGGTTTTATTGCAGCCTAAAGTTTGTTTTTGTGTTTACTGTGATTAAGATGGGGAGATGGTCAGAGGAGAGAGCGTGTGTCGTGTTCCAGGTAAGGTGTCTGTGTAGAGTGTTTGTTGCAGTGGTGATGTCTGGCGAAGTGGGTTGTTGGTTGATGTGTGTGGGTATGCGGGTTGGTCTATCTGTGTTTAAGGTTATGTGGTTTGTGTTTTGGATGATCTTGGCGATGAGTTCTCCTCTGTGGTCTTATGTGGGTGAGTTCAAAAGTTCTGAGTGTGCGTTGATGTCTCCTGTAATTATAGAGTTCGTGAGAGCGGTTGCGTGGGTGAGGAAGTTTGTTACGAGGGGCGGTCAATAAGTTTTGCGAATCGGTAGGGTAAAACAGAGGAAGGGGGATGGCTGTTTGGGGGAGTGTTAGGACAAGTTATAACAAGTCAGGACCTGCAGCCGCACGCTCCTGCCTCGTCTATTTAAGAAGCAGTAGTCACAAATTTTTTCAACAATGGAGAAGGTTGAGCACCGCGCAGTGATCAAACTTTTGACCAAGGAAGACAAGAATGCAAAAGAGATCCATGAACGCATGGTTGCAGTGTACACCGACACCGCCCCTTACTATGCAACAATTGCTCGCTGGAATAGGGAGTTCCGCCATGGTCGTGAGTCCCTTGAAGATGACCCCTGTCCAGGACGCCCGTCAGACGTGACCAACTAGGACAATGTAGCCCGTGTAGAGAGGATGATCCTCGAAAATCGACGGGTGAAGGTCGAAGAAATCGAGCGAGAACTTGGAATATCACATAGAAGTGTTATCAACATCATCCATGACAATTTGGCCATGACCAAGATCTCTACCCGTTGGGTCCCTAGAAACCTCACGCCCTATAATCGACTTCAACGTCGTCAAAGTCCACAAGGCCAGAGTTGCACAAGCTGCCCTGTGCGAGTGCAGAATTCGAGGAGCTCAACCATCTCCCCTACACCCCAGATCTGGCCCCCAGCGACTACTTTTTATTCCGCCAGCTCAAGGCTGCACTGCGTGGACGCCAGTTTGGGGACGATGAAGATGTCCAGCTCGCCGTCCAGGAGTGGATTGAACAGCAGTCTGGAGATTTCTGGTTGTCGGGAATTCGAAGCCTCAGGGACAAGTGGCGCAAGTGCATTGAAGTCGAGGGTAGTTATATTGAAAAATAATAAACCACGTTTCCTCATATCTCGTTTCCTTATATCCGAATTGCAAAACTTATTGACCGCCCCTCGTATGTCTGCATAACACTCACTCACCACACTCCTCGATGGTTGCCGGATCTTGTATTTTTTAATCTTATATTTATATAATCGAAATTGTCACTCAACTTAGAAAGAATTTGCTTTTAGTTATTCAAGTTATCTTTTCCCCCTTCATTTCTCCGAATCTTCATTCCCACTTTGTTAAGTTTGTTTATCGATTCGATAAACTGTGCCCTCATTTGTTTCTTCTATGACTTAATTTGATTCCCCTTTTAATTGCTGTCCGTTTATGCTTGTATTGCGCCCTCGTTTTATTTACGGTTGTCCCTTATTGCTTTGGGACCATGAGGAAATCGAGGTGAGTTTTATTTCTAGTGTTTGTGTATCTTTGGTTTGGAGTACAGCATGGGGAGCTGCCCGGTTATTTTGACTTGGCGTGTTCTTGGACTCCCCTGCGGAAAAGAGTGTGACAGTGTAAATGGTGAAGTTAGGACGTGAAAAGACCGGCTCAGTTCCTAAAACAGAACGCTTCGAGGTTTCACACGATCAACTTATCCCTCTCTGATCTGAGTCTCTCCTGTTCAGCTTCGCTCTAAGTTTTAGTACTCGGAGTTTGTGTATTTTTTATTGTGGTATGAGAGCTAGAAACGAGGTGATTGCCCAATCTAGCAGTATCATTCCAAGTGAGAAAGTGCGTATTCATATTTCATTTTGTCGCGGTTATTAATACACTTATTCCAATTTTAAACTTCAAAACTTCCAAAACTTCCTGTTCTTTTCTTTCTAACTTCCCTGGACGGGGTTATATTTCTTTCCAAACCAACTGCAATTTGCTCGTTACTTCAATGAAACAGAGCAGTCAGTAGTATTATGCAATCAACCTTGTAATTATTCCTTTCTCATTTTCCTGAATCGAGTCAGAAAAGAAAACCACAACCATCCTTGAGTTAATTAACTTCAGTCAGTTATGGGTCAACATTTAATAAGGGGTTATTAAATAATTGAGATGAACTTTTAGTGTCTTATTAAAATTTGCTTTCAAACCCACATGTTTTTTTCCTTGTTACCGGATTAATCACAGAAGGTGAGCAAGAACAATTTAACCCAGACCTGACTTAAAGATAACTATTATATATATATATATATATATATATATATATATATATATATATATATATATATATATATATATATATATATATATTGTATTTTTCAACTTTCGACGCTCCTTCGTCTCCGTATCCGCGACAGTGAGCGGAAACATGAAATGAGATCCTCCCTCCTCTCCGCCTTCTCTCGGTCATAGGGGAAGTGGGAAAGAAAGAGGAGGCAGTGTGGTTGAGTATGGAAGAGGGATGCAAGTATGGATGTCCCCGGGAAGGGCTAAACAATTGAATAACCTCCCGATAATTCACCGAATTTTTTAAATATTCGCATATGGGGACGATGTGAGTGAGGGAACATAAAGAAAGTGTGAATGTGTGTACGTTAATGTCTTTCAAATAATTGAGACTGACGCTTTTGAATAGGGATCTCCTTAGCGCGACAATTTAAAAAGACCCCCCCCCCCCCACAACGTGCAACTAAGAGAAAAATAATGCAAAGAACAACAAAAATAGAAGGAAAAACAAAGATATAGAACAAATGAATCTAAAAAAAACAATAAATAAAGACCTAGAGAACAACAACCAATTAATGGAACCACTTCTTTACCACCAGGTAAAGAACAAGTACGCGACATGGTTCACAAGGACTCAAAGGACCAAGCTTCGAACCCCCGTGTGGAGGATGTGAAAGGAAGGCTGAGGACAAAGGCTGATGCTTCAGCAGTGGAGCGCACGTCGTTTCCATGGCGACGGAAAGACGGGTATGAAACGCGACCACTCCATCTGCAACCTCCAAGTCTCATCGCAAGACGGTTTTGTGCCCGCCCTCTCCTGGCCCTAGCACCCCTAAGAGGATATGTGGTTATATATCCTCCCACATTTTTTTTTTCCTCTAACTCCATCACTTTCTTATAGATCTCTCCTTACAAATTTTCCGTGGGTGTCCTCGTTGCTATTTCGTTTCAATTTAATTTTAAATAAAATCTCATCCCCCCCCCGCAAGGCGGCCCTGCCTTCCTTGCGGACTTGAGAAAGCCCAGGAGAGTTGCGTACCTTCAGATCCCTAGCCCTTAAGTTAAGTAGAGCACATTTTCTCCTGCCTTAACCTTACTACTTTCTATTCGAACCTCCCTTCACAACCCTCGGGAGGATATTCCTTCGTTTGTCTTTGCCCTTTTTTATTCAATAAAAAAATCGCTTCCCCGTTGACGTCAAACTTCATTTCCCTAACTTCACCACTTTCAGACGAAAACTTTCTTTAAAGTGCGAAAATGCGACGTATCTTAGCATGCGTATGGGTCGAGGTATTCAATCTATCCTGCTTATCAATCAATTCCATCTCTCCCACCAATCCAAGGGGATTGAGATCGTACTTCTGAGTGTATTATTAATTATTCAGGTCCCGTCTGCAAGACCTGATGGCTGGTATTTAAGCCCAGTATTCATCCTCAATTTCCCACTGCTGAGAGAAACTCTCTTCCCCAATTTTGTTCATCTTGCTCAGTTTTCTTCGAGGTTTTGGTTAGTTAATTTGGAGTTTAGAAGAACAGCGTCCCAAAATGACCCATTGAAAGGATACACGCGCCAGTTTTGCCTATTTGAACAATAGAGATACCAACCAGCTTTGTCCATTTTGACCGAAATGGCTGCCAAATTTGTCCATTTGAACAATATGGATTGTAGATTTGTTCATTTGAACAATAGAGATGCCTGCTTTGTCGAGCTGAACATTTTGGGTGCCACTTTTGTCCATTTGAACAATATGGATTCAAGCTTTGTCCATTTGAAAAAAAAGAAGGACCAGCTTTGTCCAGTTGAACGAAATGAGTGTGAGTTTTGCCCATTTGAGCAATAAAAGTACTAGCTTTATCTATTTAGACAATAACAGCATTGTCCATTTCAACGATATGGGTGCCAGCTTTATCCATTTGAGCAATTGGTCTGACAACTTTGTCCATTTGAACAATAGAGGTGCAAAATTTGTCCATTTAAAGAATAGGGATGCTTTTTGCCCACCTGAACAATAGGTGTATCTGCTTTGTCCATTTGAACAATATGGGTTCTAGCTTTGTCCATTTGAACGATAGGAGTACCAGCTTTGTCCGTTTAAATAATAAGTGTGACAGCTTTGTCCATTTGAATGAAAGGGTTGTCAGTTTTGCCGACTTGAACAAAAGAGGTGTCAGCTTTGTCCATTTGAACACTATTGGTTCTAGCTTTGTCTATTTGAACAATATTGGCTCTAGCTTTGTCCATTTGAACCATATTGGTTCTAGCTTTGTCCATTTGAACAAAAGGGGTGCGAATTTGCGCCTATTTGAAGAGTAGAGATCTTCAACACAGAAAATATGAAAGGAACAATCGTAAAATTAAAATCATTGAATTAGGTTTGGTTTGATGAGCGAGAGAATTCGTTCTAGACCACGCCACTCATACTAACATTGACCTCAACAATAGAAATTTTAATCTGGTCATTTGAAATCACCTGATTTGGTTCAACTGGGACCGCTAATCTTCAAAAGGCCCTTTAATTGCACCCCCCATCCCGGTCCCTTTTCAATCGGAGACGAGGCCTCCTGAACGAAATATGAAATTCATATAAATAGCAGAATGATACACCGAAGGCAGCGGAAACCGGTGATTTTTTGAGGGGTAGTAATAGCGGTAGTTCATTTTTTTGCCACCAACAACAGCACAGGCGAGCCTTTAATGGCCCAGGGAAGTTCCACCCGTTCCGCGTCGAGAGATTATGGGCGCCGAAACCTTTCAGACAGGATCCGAGACAGAAGAGGGATATGTTGTGTGTACGATGATAGGAAGTGGAATAAGACAACAATGTTGTTGGTAACCGTATGAGAATAGCTCCCTACGGACACCGATTTCTTCTTTTCCGTTCTCGCTGCGATTGAGACCGGTGCATAACCCTGGAAATATCTATTTATCTATTTCTCTCTCTCTCTCTCTCTCTATCTCTCTCTCTCTCCCTCTCTCTCTCTCTCTCTCTCCCTCTCTCTCTCTCTCTCTCTCTCTCCCTCTCTCTCTCTCTCTCTCTCTCTCTCTATATATATATATATATATATATATATATATATATTCGACCTCTGCTACATGATTCGAGTTCGTTCTTGACGATGTCCGACTAAATAAGTTCGTATTTGGATTTTTATAAACGACTTTATAAAAATAACTTTATTTGGGAATTTGAGATTTTTATGATGAAGGTCTGGAGCTTGGTGAATCCTATCCACCGAAGTGGACGGATCACAAAGATGAAGAAGTGTGTGTGCTCGACTGTTTTTAATGTGGATCTGATCTCATGAACATAATGTCTCTTGTTTTATATATGTAGAGAAGGTGGGCGCGACCCATGAGAGAGGGAGAGAGAGAAAGAGAGAGAGAAAGATAGAGATAGAGATGAGAGATAGAGATAGAGAGAGAAAGATAGAGAGATAGAGAGAGAGAGCGAGGTCGTGTATCTATGGAACTTGACAGAGCTACAAGGAGCTACGAGAAAAATAAGTACCCTAGAAGACCTTACGGCCCATTCAGTGAGGGTACATTTGGACTAGCTGTCGAGCGGGCACATTCCCGCTCAATTGCCTTACGTCCTCCCTAAACGGCCACATTTCAAGACTTTGTCTAGTCTTGACTTGAACTGGCCAACAGAATTGCTGTTGACAACCTCCATTAGAAGTGCGTTCCAACTACTGCAGATATTGTAGGTGAAAGATTTCCCACACAGATCGCGGTTGTAACGCTTCAGCTCAAGTTTAAAGCCATAATCTCTTGTTTTGTTCTCATTAAGGCTGAAAATATCTATATAGTCAACATTGTCGAACCCTCGAAGTATTTTCAAAACTTCGATGAGCTGACCACGCAGTCTACGGGTTTCCAACGAGAACAGATATAATTCCCTTAATCTATCTTCATAACTTTTATGCCTGATAGAGGGAATCAGTTTGGTTGCCCTAGCTTGAACGCGTTCCAATCTCGCGATGTCCTTTCGAAATAAAGGACTCCAAAATTGTACGGCATACTCCAGGTGCGGTCGGACAAGTGAATTGTACAAATAGAGTACTATTTCCTCGTTCCGATATCTAAACTGTCCCTTTATATAACCTAGCATCCTTTGGGCTTTCTTCTCCGACTCAATATACTGCCTCGAGAACTTGAGATCACTAGTTATAGTTACACCCAAGTCCTTCCCAGTGTCAGTGGATTCAAGAGCAGTGCCCTTAAGGATATAATGAGATTGGGGTTTCGGTGTCTGATATGCATCACTTTGAATTTGTTCATGTTAAAAGAAGACGTTTGCCACGTGTCCGACCACTCCCCAATCTTCCCAAGATCTTCCTGCAGGCGGGCAGTATTTCCATCCTTTGCAACGTTCATACCAAGTTTGGTATCCTCGGAAAATTTGGAAATCTTCGCAACTACGTCACCATCCATATCATTAACATAGATTATGAACAGTAGTGGTCCCAGGACAGAACCTTGGGGAACACCGCTAGTTATGGGCGCCCACTTAGAAGCTTGTCCATACAACACTACCCATTGCCGTCTGCCTCTTAGCCAGTTCTTTATCCAACCTCCTACATTTACGTCTATGCCCAGCACACGCACTTTACGGAGAAGGCGGCGGTGTGGTATCTTGTCAAAGGCTTTTTGAAAGTCTAGGTAGACAACATCCACTGCTTTATCCAGATCATGCTCACTGAAAACGAAGTGGAAGAATTCTACAAGGATCGTTAGGCATGACCGTTGCCTTCGGAAGCCGTGCAGAAAAATCTTCAATAGCAGGTTTGACTCCAAATATAACGTTATATTGGACACTATAATGCTTTTCATGAGTTTGCCGACTATCGAGGTTAAACTGATAGGTCGGTAGTTGGAAGGCTGGCTTTGGTCTCCTTTCTTGAAGATCGGTCGCCTCCGTCTTACACCAGTCTACAGGAACGCGTCCAGTCTGGATCGAAGTGTTGAAGATTGTGGTGAGATGTGGTGCCACCTCATCACGCACTTCCTTCAACACTTTAAGGAGAAACCCGTGCAGACCAGGGGACTTATTCGTCTTTAAGTCGGAGATTTTTTTCCTCTACTTCGGCTAGGGTGAAGTCCATTTCCTCCAGTTTCTCACCCAAGTGAGACTCAATGGGATGGGGGACGGGACCACTCCCTCCAGTCAACACTGAAAAAAAGTAATCCGTTAGGTGGTTTGCATTTTATGCATCCGAGTGCTTTAATGCACCCTCCTTATTTACCAAAGGGCCAATCTTGCGGCGGATTGGTTTACGGCTGTTTATATAACCGAAGAGCTCCTTGGGATTCTGTTTACACCTTCTCACCACTCGGAGCTCCTCAGCACGTTTCGCCGTCCTTATAGTGGACTTCACTCTCCTTGCTAGCCTACGGTACTCGTTAAAGTCACCAAAAATCTTTGACTGGCGGTACACAGATCTCTTCTCCCTCAGTAGTTGACCAATTTCTCGATTGAACCACCTTGGTTGAATGGAAGACCGACGTAAGCTTTTCATAGGGATAAATTGTGATTGAAGACTCATGAACTTACTTTTGAAACTGTTCCACAAGTCTTCAACATTATCGCACCCTTCCCACCTCACATCAGCCAGTCCTGCACGGAGACCTACGAAATCTGCCCTTCTCAAATCAGGTTGCCTCGATTCTCGCGTCGCGGACTATACTTTGGGGACTTTAACTACAAATCTAACTATTCGATGGTCACTACCACCGATCTTTTCGCCTACAGAGAGCTCCTCAACGATGTCTTCCTATGATGTGAACACTAAGTCAAGAATATTGTTTCCTCTCGTTGGCTCTCTCACCCATTGAGTTAGGAACTCGTTGTCCGTGAATTCCAGGAGTAGCGCGTTCTCGCCACAGGGTTCTCTGGTTTCCCAGTCAACTTGTGTGTTGAAATCCCCCATGACGATACACACTTTGTCTTCGACAAGTTCTCCTAGCAGCTGGTACAAATCCCTGTCCTTTTAAACGAGTTGGGCAGGAGGTCTATAAAGCACTAGGGTCCTGTATTTATCCGACCTATTTCTAGGTCTACACCTAGGAGCTCGTGGTGGGATACAATGTTGCATTTTGTCGAGTTGAATGTATCCTTGACATACAACATCACACCGCCACCTTCTCTGCCTGGCCTATCTTTTATGGTAGAGTTGGTAACTGGGAATCGTGAATTCACCTTAAAAATCTCGGTTTGAGATTTTCACCCACGACTCTGTTATGGCTACCATTTCAGGTTATTCCGTCGCTACGAGGCCACGAAGTTCAAGAAACTTGTTCCTGATCGAACTCACATTAAACAGAAGAACTTTCAGGGCGTCCCCGAATTTAGGACTCCCTGCGCTCTTCCGTTTCCCGGCTTATTTGTTGGCAAGGAGGCACCCCTCTTTGCGACCTCTGAGAAGGTTGTTCCAGGAGTTACACGGGCATACTGGCGTACGTCTGCTCTCACTCTGGGACGGATACTTCTTTGGGTCCTTTCTACGATCATATACGACAGAAAGGCATTTCCTTTAAAGGAAAGATGTCCCCCATCCCTTTGGTAAAGATCATTCCTACCATATAAGGTGCGGTATGGGTCCACAAAAAAGACCCCCTCTGCCGTACACAAATCTGCCAAGCGCCGGTTCAAAGAGACGTTCATCGAGTGAGCGGTCCGTGTTGGACCTTTCCTCGGGAGCATTCCGACCACAACACGCTTGCGGGTTTTTGGCCCATAGCCATCCACGACTGTGGAGGTCGTTGTCACTTACCATCAGAGCAACGACTGAGCTCTCAGAAATCTGAGATTTCTCCACCTCTACTCTGATGTGGTGGTTACCCCGTCCTGGCAGGCAGCTTACCTTCAGACTAGTGCGAAGGCTAACCGCTAGCAGGGGCTGCACACCCAGTGATTGAGAATCACCAATAAGGGTGACCCTTGCACATTTGTCTGCAGACGACCGAGTCTTTCCTTTCGGAAGTGACTTGCCGGTTTCCTCTTTTGTCTTTACATTTTTCTTCTTCTTCTTCTTCCTCTTCTTCTTCTTTTTCATGTCTTCCTTTGTTTTCTCTTCTTCTGTTTCTCGTTTCTCTTCTTCTACTTTCTCGTCCTCTGTTTCCACTTTCTTTTCTTCTCTTTCTACTTTCTCTTCTTTTCTTTCTAATTTCTCTTCTTTCTTCTTTCCCTTCTTCTTCTTTCTTTTCTTCTTTTTGGCTCGTTGAGGTAGTCCTGCAGCAGAAGAAATCTGGTGTTGGATGTCGGAAGCCTTCTCGCCTGAGCATCTGCACTTCTCTGTTTTTAAGAGTTGAACCTCCCTTTTGAGGAGGGAGTTCTCCTCTCTCAGTTGAGCGATGCTCTCACCCAGGCGCTTCTCCAGTTCGTAGAAGTCACATACACTAACGGCATCTGTGAGCTCTTTGCAACTCCTGCCCCTGAAGTTTTCACTCCATCTATAGACTTTGCAGATTTTGCAGGTTAACTTGCAGAACGGAGGACAATTCTTCTTCGCCATCTTAAAACTCTCGGACCATACGCATTAAAAAAGTTTTTTATGTGTAATTTGCTCTCACACTAATCACATCCGCCTATTTCCAGGAGGTTTTCTGTCGTTCGGCGAACAGAAACCCTTTGAGCAAGCACATCAACCCTAAGGTCTCCCTTGGGCCGGATGTCCCCAATCGTGCCGGAGCTCCCAACTGAGCAGCACGAGAGCCCCAGTGAATTCGTTTTCTGATTTTTCGACAGGGGTGCTTGAGGTGTAACTGTCTTCCTACTAAGCCCCACTAATCACTAAAATGGCCTGACTTAAGGCAAATAGTAAAGCTAAGTGCCCACGACTTCATCCGAGATCTTTAGCTGATCTGGCAACCAGCAAGGCACAAAAGCTCTCTCACCAAAGAGCAGTTGAGCCTTTGTTCACCAAGTAGCGGTCACAGGGGGCTGGTCAGGCGATTAGACGTTAGGAGAAAGCTTCTAAGGGGTACCTAGCATTTCTACATTAATCGTACCCTAAACACCTGAGATCCCTTCAATCTCAGTCTGTTGCAACCTATGAGTGCTCCAAGGCGAAATTTAAATAGGTTCCAAAGCCTCTCTTCTCGCGCGGCATAAGGGAGATGGTGAGGCCATTATTAATAAACAACTTATGTGTAATAGAGATGGATGTTTGTTTTTTGTTGGGGTTTTTAATTTTTTTTGATAGTTGAAGAGACTTGGTGAAACTTAGTACTAACAGAATCGAAGAGGTTAGCAGGGGGATGCAAGGAGACGCATCAAAGAAGTAGTAGAGAAGTTTGACAACCCTTAGTCTAGATCCTACTAAAGCTACCTTACTGGCATGGGTGACCCTGCTGGACTAAAAGTCCCCCAGCTTAGCTAGCATAACTCAAACAGATCGCGCAAGCCCTCTCACCGACGGCAAGGTGGTTGTTGAGAGGTCGAGGGAGAAAGATATCGAAGTTGGAAAGCAGAATTATTCACGTTACAAGTCAAGGGCTAATAAATAATAGTTATAGGGGTCTCGTGCCGACGGAGATGAATGAACAAAGATAGCTCGCATAGTCTAGGAGACTCCTAAGTATAAGAGTACATGACTGTGTGCAACTTTTGTGTATATGGATCAGTATATATATATATATATATATATATATATATATATATATATATATATATATATATATATATATATATATATATATATATGAAGTTCATATCTCCAGCCTGTTGTGGTCTTCCTTTCAATTGGCTTTTATCAGTTGTAGTCCAATTCGTGTTCATTGCGGGAGTTTATTATGCCTTTATTTCAAAATGCCAGTCTCTATGCCAAGTTCTATGTGAATGTTGCATAGTTTTGATTTTTAAAAGTTAGCTAATTACTAAAAATCTGTTAGAAAAAAATCTAGGGACTGGTGGATGATTCAGAACTTTGATTTCCGATTTGTTCCCTTTTTGCAGCGTCATCCTATAGACAAGGGAAGACGAGTGTTATCTTGTAAAAGAATAAAGACCGTTCCAGTTGATCGGAGTTGCCTGTTTCACTCGCAGCTTTCAACACATTCAATCCAATTGGCAAAAATACTCGTGGCTTGTGATTATTTCGCCATAACATATAAAGTAGTAAACATCTTCTGTTCACCCCATACGGTCACCATAATCTTCTGGTGAAACTTGAGTTTTACAGTGTTTAGGGGCATCATTTGCATCTTGAAAGAGATGCAAATCACTTCGCTCACCGTACAAGGTCACCATTCTTTCAAGAAAGTGATCATTTTTGAGTACGTAGTAGTGTAGAGAAGGCTTCCTCTCGCCGATTTTGTGGGTCTTGTGTCAGTTCGTGCGGAACCCACTTATCCAATTGTTTCTTCGACCTAATTGTTTGCAGGTGGCTGTCAACACTTCATTTGTTTACTTCAAGGTTTTCTGCAACATCACGTATTGTTTTGCCCCGGGAGACAGGCTCTGTTTCGTCCATCGTCTTCATTAAGTTGGCATTTACGAGTGGTTTTCTACCACCACATCGAAACTTCTCAACAAAAGATTTCTCCCCTTTTATTACTAATCAACTCATGGCTAAGTAGTTGGTTAATGCAGTTAACATTTTCGGAGGCTTGGTGGGACTTTAAAATAAAAATACAAGGTCTCTCAATTATTCTGACTTATAACCTTATGATCTTACGACCTTCAAAACTTTCAATAATTCCCGGACTAGCCTTGGAAGGACTTTGAAAATTATACCATTCGAAAGAAAATGTAAAGCAACATAAAGGTTTCAAATTTCGTTAGAATCGGCCGAATAATTACGATGTTATTACCCCCAAAACTGATTGAAAAGTAAAACGTTTACCATCCGACCGACGACTTACGGATCGGCATAGTAATTATAGTGACGTACACGCACTAAAAATCGAGCGAGATTCGGTTTTATTCACGTTATTTAGATGGTCGGGAAACTTAATCGGATTAGAGCAGGACACTTCATTATTTAGTCACCTTGAGAGCACCATACGTAGGATTATGCGATTCGATCCTTAGGGAATAAATTGTTACACCTCTCGACGTTATAAGAGTGAATCGACAAAATAAATGACTAGCGATAAAAGATCGGTAATCGAACACCTTTTAAATGTTGCACCTTTCAAAGCCGTAATTGCTGAACAGCCCAATGTTAAATATAATTGTTAAATCTAATATTTAAGGGAAAGGGTGAATTTATTGTATACATTTAGGGGAAAATGAGCTTGTATGGCTGAGATGCACATATGTAGGTCTGGAGGCGAGATAACTTGGGATCGAACTCTCCGTTTGTATACATTTCCAAACACTCCACTATCTCATTTAAACAGTATAGCTAGGTGTATACATGTATGGATGTGTGTAACCAGATGTATGGGCGAACGCACAGGATTATTCATGGAAACACTGCCCATTACATCGTGTAGGGTTAGTCACTGGATGGAGACCCGATTCGGGTCGCTTTTACGGTAGCTTCCCTACACTGCAGATACAGATGGTTCTGATCCCACGTTAATCAGTAGTCCCCCACTGAAAAATAAAAGGGCGTTTAAATGAGCGTAGATCGGTGGCAAACCCCCTGCCAGTTTGTTATTGTTGTTTTTTTCACAACCTAAATAATAATACTAATAACACTACTACTAATAATAATATCATCATCTCTCTTCGATTAATTCTGTATCTTTTCGTGTGATTGGAAAAGCATGACGTCATCGCGAAACTCGAATATTTCCCCATAAATTCCTCATAAATAAATATCCCTAAAAAATCCTTTTGTTTAAATTGGATTGTTTTCATTAATTGACTTTGACTCTATAATTAATTTCCCGATTTTTTTTTAGCGATTAATTTCCTTAAATTGAATGTGAATCGATAAATTTTGATTATTCTTGTATCTCTGAGTAAGAATTCATTCAGGCTTGGAAATATTTATGGCAACATGAATTCAGGGCGAAATATTAAGGCAAAGGACGGACCAATCTTTGATTGCGTTTGAAAGATTTAGAATATGGAGAGAAGAAAAGATGGTTAGTCGTAACGCTGAAGAGTATGTATGTATAAGATGTGTAAGATTGGTAATCTGAATCATTACACTGGTCTGCGTCAAAAATGTACCTTAGGTTTTCTGTAGTGTTTCTTAATAAAATTGACCTCCTAAATCCGAATCTGGCATCCGTTTTTCTCTATCACCTCCAGTTTTTGCGATACAGGGGGTGATAATAATTTTATCGTTTATACATGTCCTATATTACATCAAAATTTCAATAGTTTTTGCACTGCTCTATTCGCAGTAAATTTTGTGTACATTTTAAGTAATTATGCAAATAGGTTTATATTTTGCAGGTTAAAAATTGCTTAGCATTATAATAATAAGAGTAATAATAATAATAATAATAATAATAATAATAATAATAATAATAATAATAATAATAATAATAAATAATAATAATAATAATAATAATAGTGGTTGGGTTCAAAATGAACAGAAAATGTAAGAATAGCTCCGACAGGTTTTGCTATGTTTGCGGCAAAGTGACTTTTCCGAGCAACAATGTATGTACAATCTCTCCTGTCATTAAATCTTTGTATCATGCATATTTTGGAGTAAGGCTAGGAGATCAACATAAAAGTTGTGCACCACATATCTGCTGCAAGGGATGCTACATAAGTTTAAGACGCTGGAGTCAGGGCGAACAGAAGTCCCTCTCTTTTGGTGTTCCCATGGTGTGGAGAGAGGGCAAGGACCAGGCTACGTACTGCTATTTTTGCATGACAAATCTTAAAGGTGAGCACTGTATCAAGTATTTAGGCTTTCTGTATTATAGAGGCCCCTGACAAAGTCATTATTATGCATAGACTTAGCCATAGTTAACGAATGCTTGATTGGTAGCTTCACCAAATTCCGGATTCTGCTACTTCCATAGTCGGGCGATAAGTCAGCGCGGTTGTTTGCCGCTATGCCCGCCAGGGGGCGATTCCAGTCATTGTTACGATTTACTTTGGGTGAGACGCTGCTGCCATCTTGGAAAGTTTTGAAATCATAAGTTAATTATATTTATTTGCCGTTGTAGGCCTGTTAGCTCTAGTACTTGTAAGTAGTGAAGATGTGGACTCCTGCTATTTAAGTGAATAAGTTATAATGTGTGTTAAATAAGGGAAGCCAGCATATGATACATATATGTTGCTTGAGCAGGGACGCTATAATGATCTAGAAATTGCAAACTTACGGCCGTATGCTAAGAAAAATGTGAAATGCACTTTTATCAGATTTAGTGTAGCTCTACAATTATTTATAAATTTATTTTATGCAAAAGGCTAAAATGTAAAATACTTTAAAAAAAGAAGTTCTTTTTCTCAAATGTGCATTTCACATTTGTTTCAACATACGGCCTTAAGCCTCACAATACACGCGTAAATTTCTAAAATAACTTAAAAGTTATAGCAATAATTACGTAAATAATACAATAATTTAAATTAATAGTGCATTTACGCTACAATAAACTTAACTATTATCGAATGATTTTATTATTCATAGTATTGTATACGTTTGTAAACAAACGAGGACGATTAGGCTTAACAAGATTGCGATCGTCTAAAATTGTCAGAAATGACGTCCTTGAACACATTTTTTTATACGGCAATAGCTCCTCCATTCGGCAAAAATATTTTCAAATATATATTTTTTATTTTCATTTCGTTAACCTTGTATCGGCGCCGATATATCGGTTATCGGCTAATTTTCATATCGGTACAACCCAAATCTATGGTATTGTTTATCCATAGATAACTGTTTAGCATAACTTGATATTAAAAGTCGTGACTACGTTACGCCCCCTAAACTACACCTTCACCGATGCCTTGGGTTGATCAAATCATCTCTGGCTAGTTATTACGGTAAAATTATATTTTATTGTCGTTTATCATCACTAACTATAATTTAAGAAGGGTATTTTTTTGAGTATTTGAATAATAATTTCATCTTAGTTTGATAATAACTTATGTTTTTTTATCAAAGTTATTTCTAATAATTCTTTTATAATATCAAAAACAAAATGGTGAAGTTCAGAAATAAATATAAGTATCGAAATTTTGCGAATTTTTTAAAACCCAAATGGTGAAGTTCAGAAAATTTATTTATATATATATCTTCTTCCATAACTATATTTTAGCAACGTGATATTTTGAAAGGAGGGAAATTTAGTTTAGAGTTCCTTTTTAAAATTATTATAATTGGCGAAGTTCAGAAAATTTATAAAAAATTAACCATGGCTGCTTTTTTTTATATTTTAAATTTTGATTTTAGTAGCGAAGCGCAAGCTCCTTCCGTAGGGGGAAGTGGCGAAGCCATTGCCTGGTAAATTTATTAAACACGGGTTCAAAGACAGCAATAAAATCTAATTAATAATACTGTACTGTTATTCATATGATTATAAATGGTGTATTACTTTGCCAGAAAGGCCCGCAGCCTCCTAAAGTGTGTTTCTTGCCAGAGGGTCTGGTAGAAGGCAACATTCTTATGCCCTCAGTGCAGGTGGCCGACTCCGACAAGCTACCAGAGACTTTCAGAGAGATGATTGAATTCCAGGACCACGGCGGTCTTCTCTACCCCTCAAACGAGTGCATCCACATGGCCATGATGGCCTTGTAAGTCTTCAAGGCGATTACAACACCAGGCGAAAGGAGGGCCAAATTCCTGGCGGCTTACTCTTCAGAAGAAGTGTTCGTGATTGTCTACAAGGAGATAATGAGCAATGACTTAGGCATGTCCCTGCTGGACTGTGAAAAGGGTTGCAGCCTGGTCAACACCGTTGTTCCTGCCATCGCCAGGCCCCTCTTCCATGTCATGGGCAAAAATATGGTGTCAAAAGCTAACAGTCATGCCCATGCAAAAGTCAAAAGGCGAGTCCTAAAAAGAGGTCATTCGGATGCACCCGAGAAAGCTACCAGGAGCAAAGGTGACTACAAAAAGAAGAAACTTTCTAGTGAGAAAAAGTCTTAAGTCAATTTAAGTGTGCGTAGCCAGACATTTGTTATGTATCTTTATTTTGTAGGGTAGATATTAGAATCCAGGTTAACTATGAAATAGGTTACTAGTACAGGGTGTCCACACCTTAGATTCTTACTAGCTATTACTTTATTATACCTATTTCAGACTAATATAGTCGGTACTCACCCATGGGCTATGAAAAAGATTTATAAAGTTAAAAAAATGCAATCAAATGCGGGGGTCTAGCAAAATGATACCGAATGGAAATATAATTGTTTGCTAGATTGGTCAGGTGTGGGCCCTAGGGGGATTTCTTCTTTATTTCTTTAATTGATGCTACCTAATTTATTTCATTTATTAGAATATACCTTGAAATATGTTTGTAGTTAAATGTAATATACCCATTTTTCATTACAGTTTTAATTAGAGATTTTGCCATTTATTTTTTTTAAGTACCTGGAAAACCTATGGAATTTTGAAGTTTGATATTAGTAGACACCCTGTAGTATCTAAAAATCCCATTGTACACAGCCTTATTAAATAAAATTGAATTGAATATAACCAACATCGGTTATAAATATACGGTTTTTATTTTTTTTTCATTAAATAAGTCACACTTTCGTTCGTCACGCCGAATCTGTTCGTCGAATAAAAATTGACTTCACAGCTAGAGGTACATTGGTTCAAGGGTGTTTAATGCCAAATTTGGGATGAATATCTTTAAAAATAAAGAAATGAGAACGATTTATGTTTTTTCCTCGTTGAGCTACCAATCAAGTATTCGTTATCTATGACTTAGCCTAAAATTAAAAACTAACATAGTTCACTTCAGCATGAACATATCTTTTACTAAACATTTATGTACTATCTGAAACTCCAAATCAATTCCTTTATGTAATATGCAATTATATTTTCCACAAGTGTAATAAATAAGAAGAATAAACGTAGTGTGGCATATCCGGATGTTCCTTCTGCCATCAAACTCCTGCCCCATGGTCCAGGAATTCCTATACCTTCTCCCCTTGAACATATAGAGGTCCATAAAGAGATTAATATGAAAGTTGATCAAGATTATGACACATGTGAGTCTTATCAGGTTTCCACACATGATATGGTCGCAAGACCATTCATTCAAGTTTAGTTCAATGATCTGACCAGGGATCTTGTGCTTTCAAAGGACAATGCACAATTTCTTGGCTCTCAACTTCGTGAAAGTAATATTTTCGCTAAAGAAACAACATTTTTTTCGGTACAGAAATAGAGAACAAGAGTTTCGAAGCTATTTTTTACAGAATTCTTCTAGCTCTTTAGTGTACTGCGCCAATATTAAAGGACTTGTTGAGGCCCTTGGAATTCCCTACAACCCATTAGAATGGAGACTTTTCATAGATTCCAACAGTAGAAGTTTAAAAGCTGTGTTACTGAATATTGGTATCAAGATAGCTTCCGTTCCTATAGGCCATTCAATCCAACTTACTGAAAGTTATGAAAATATGAAAAAATTGCTGGATGCAATAAATTACTCTACCCACAATTGGAGGATATGTGGTGACTTAAAGGTAATATCACTTTAAACTTGGCATTTATAAGCTCTTTGATATTGACATTTTCATTTTTAATTGTTAATATTTGTATACACCTTTTGGTCAACTTACATTTTACAAGAATGAAAATCTGGAAATTATGAGTCATTTTTGAGTTATATTTTTTTTTATTGAAGTGTGTCCCTATAGGTTAATGCATCCTATTGGGTTAATGGGGAGCTTATCTTAATTGAGAAAGTATACGACATAACTCTTAAACTCAAAATAAGATGTACATATATCCAATTAGTTCCAATACAATGATTTAATGCATCGACATACAGGATTTTTTCTTACATATTCATATTCTTATTGTTTTAAGAAATATTACTTTGAATTTGTTTTTAGAAATCTTACACTTTGAATTTACATACCCTGCTAAATTTCTTTTCAAGTAGTGTCTCTTATACTTGGGATGCAAACAGGCTACACGAAGCATCCCTGTTTCCTATGTTTATGGGAGAGTCGTGCAGATAGTATGCACTATGAGAAGAAGGTTTGGCCTCCACGAGAAGCATTTAGAATTGGATCAAACAATGTGATAGCTGAACCTTTAGTGCTTCCTCACAAAATAATGCTTCCTCCACTGCATATAAAGTTTGGCATAATGAAAAATTATGTCAAAACCCTTAATAAAAAAGGCCAAGCTTTTAAATTTCTTCTTCAAAGATTTCCACAAATCAGTGACGCTAAGCTCCATGCGGAATTTTTGATGGACCTCAGATCAGGAACTTGATGAGAGATCAGCAGTTTGAGGCATCAATGACGGACATAGAAAAAGATGCCTGGAAAGCTTTCAAAGCTCTAGTTAACAATTTTCTAGGTAATAAAAGAAGCCCAGAATATGTTGCCCTGGTCAATCAGGTCCTAACAAGTCTCAAACATTTGGGAGCTCGAATATCTATAAAGATACACTTTTTACAGTCCCATCTGGATTATTTTCCCGACAACTGCAGGGACTACAGTGAAGAACAGGGGAAAAGATTCCACCAGGACATAAAAACAATGGAGTCCAGGTAACAGGGTAAATGGGACGTAAACATGCTTGCTGACTACTGTTGGTGTTTGAAGCGTGATGTACCAGATGAGAGGCACAAACGAAAATCGTCAAGGGCGTCTTTTCTTGGAAATTATAATTATTTTCTTTATTATGTTGCATTCTTTATTTTTTTGTTTTATTAAAATGATTATAGTTTGCATACGTTTATTCCTGTTTCTATGATATAACAATAGTAATGCATTATTAGATAGAGAAAGGTTTTTGAATTTTTTTTCATGAAAAATGAGGTAATCTCAATGAAAATGGTGCATGCTGTTCTGAGAAAATCTGACCTGAGGAACATAATTTTTTTTTCAAACGCAGGCCTGTGTTATTAGTTGTATTACGATGGAACCTGGAGGAATCCGTGACCTCCCGCCATAAATGCATGCGGGAGGGGCTGCGGCTATAGATCTTTCATGCATTTTCCCTTTCTCTATCTTCACCACTATCTTTACTTCTCTATCTTCTCCCTTGTAAACTTTCTGCGGGAGATGGACTAGTTAGTTTGTTTTCGCTTTAAATTTAAAAAAAACATCTTGAAATGCGATTAAAGAGACGATGTGGAAAATGGGGTTTCAGCGGAGGTACAGTCACATGCATTGTATGTGTTGGTGGTGTAAACACTGTCAAAATTAGTATGGCAGAACGCGGAAATAGATAGATAGATCAGCCTAGCGAGACTCTAACGCCAGTTTGTAGCGAGTCTATCGAGGCTTGCGAAAAAATGAGGGTCCTTGAGAGCAGACGCAATTCTATCCCTTTGCGGTCACTTCGCGTGAGCTGGCCAGACGACTTTTTGGTTCCATTGCTTCCATATCATTTACATGACTAGGAGTTCAAGGATGATCTTGAAGGTATGAAATGACATGCATCTTTGTGAAATAGAGACGTTTCAATTTTTCCTCAACCCTTTTTTTTTCAAAATTTAAAATTGAAAATAAATATTTAAGGCTTTATCAGTTAATATCAGGTAACCCCCCCAAAATTCGAGCGTTTCTTAAACCAACAAAAGAGAATAGAGAGCAGAAAAATTTTTGGTTACCTTATACAAAAGGTTTCCAGTAGTTTCAGAGCTCCGTTCCCAACAAAATAAAAGTTTACCTCTGGCCTCGTGAATAAAAAAAAAAAGGCTTTGAAGCAGTATAAAAAAATCTTTTGCCTAAAGATAAAAATAGTGGTAATTCGAAGGAGACATGACACGAGAGTATGGTAGATGATTGAGTAGCTACCAACCTAAACTCTTCAGTATATCTCTTTTGCAGTTGACCAGCGATGGATGCTTTCGAAAAAGTTCACCTTGAACCCTTTAGACCAGCCATTCTCAACGAGGGCAATAAATCAGTACTTCATCGACTCCACACTGTTCATCACAATTCACATCGTGCATTGAAATGCCAGTTAGCCTATCAGAAAAGTATCTAAACGAGTGTTTGAAATATTCTTTTTTACATCTTTTACCTCACTATATCTTATAAATTTCATTATAGATTAGAGATAAATATGTATCTCTACCCTTGATGGAGTTATAAAGTACCTTCAATGACAATTAGATCGAGGTCAGTAGCTCTTCTCGCAACTATTTCTCATTGGCTTTGTATAATAGCAAGAGGCGTCTGCTATGACTCACTAGTCATGAAGCTTTTCGAAATCTGGCAACTTTGATGGTAGTATTTGAACTACAGCAGTACCAAGTATTTGGTGCTTAATTTAAGGATGAATATAGTTATTTAGTGCGACAATTCTGAAATTAAATGGTTTTAATATTCCTAAATTCCTTTTCACTGTTGTGATAATTTTAGGAAAGAAGAAATTAGCGTTTAATATATTTTCAGACCCATTCCTCAGAAATTATGTCAGCTTAAAAGGAAGTATAGACAGTATGTTGAGGAGTATTTGGATTATGACCTTGTAGAAAGCTCGTATAATCAAACAACCTATGTGTTTGATACGCAAGAACTCATTTTCAAAAGAAAACATAAAAGGAACAAACCTATCGCTTATTTCGAGAATTGGATGAAAAAATTTAACCAACGAAATGCCATTTCATTTTTTTTGAAGTGCAGAAACAAGTGAAAGTCAATAGATTACGCCTTATGAAATAGCCCAAATAATAGGTTGGAAACAAAGTTCTCGCACAAATTTATTGACAATGATTTATAACGAAACCAGGCAATGGTTTCGCCACTCCCCCACCCCTACGGGGGGAGCTTGCGCTTCGCTACTAAGATTAAAATTTAAAATCTAAAAAAAAGCAGCCATGGTTAAATTTTTAGAAATTTTCTGAACTTCGCCAATTATAATAATTTAAAAAAGGAACTTTAAACTATTTCCCCCCTTTCAAAAAATCACGTTGCTAAAATATAGTTATAGATAAAATTAAAAAAAAGCAGCCTTACTTAAATTTTTAAAAAATTCTGAATTTCACAAATTGTAATGTATTTTTTTTTTTTACATATTATAAAGCATTGGATAATCATTTTTTTTTTTAACTAAACTATTTTGTTTTTTCAAACTCTAAAGAAATTCTTAGAAATTACCTTGATAAAAATTTAAAATATACTTAAGTCATAACCAAACTAAGATGAAATTATTATTCAAATACTACAAAAAAATCTCGTTCTTAAGTTATAGAGTTAGTGATGATGATGATGATGATGATGATGATGATGATGACAATGAAGTAAATTAAACATTAATGAACATTGTAATCACCGTTAATTTAGAGGATCTGCTTCCAACGACGGGATAGATAATGGATGCCTTTGTTGTAAAAATTCAACTGGTTTGCTATCAAAGAAGTCTCCAACTGCAGTTTTTAGTTCGTCATCATTTGCGAACTTTTTGCCATTCAAGAAGTTCTGCAGTGCCGGAATAGATGGTAGTCTGTTGGCACCAGGTCTGGTGAGTGCGGTAACTGAGGGAGAACTTTCCACCTCAGCTCTAGGAGTTTTTCAGGTGTATGATTTACAACGTGTGATCAGGTGTTATCTTGAAGAAACATGGCATCAATCAATCTTGGTTGTTTCTGCGCAATTCCATCTGCCACCTGTTTCAGTCTTTTTCCTGTATAACTGAGTGTCGATAGAATGATTGCGTTCCAACATTTCCCAGTAAATCACTCCATTCACACACACCAGAAACAAATCATAAGCTTTTGATGTCGGTCGGCCATTGCCTGAAGTTGTGCGGGTGCACCTTTGTCTGTCCAGTTCTTTTGCGTGTCATGTTCAAGTGTGGACACGATTTCTCATCTGCAGTAACCACTTTGTTCCGCCAAACCAAACGCCGTTTCTTGGACAGTGGTATCATGCCGGCGTCGACGCAACGCTTAAGGTCATAGTTGGTCAGTTTACATGGAATTTATACGTCCAGTTTCCTCTAAATGATATAAAATGGCTGTATGGCTGACGCTAAACCTTTTAGCCAACTCGCGTGTATCAGATGTGGATCATCTTTGACAAAGGCGCACAAACGGTCCTTGTCAATAAGTGAGGATCGACAAATTCTTGGCTGATCTTGGAGATCAAATTAGTCACGCTGAAACTTCTTAAAACCAATCGTAGGCTGTGCAACCACTTATTGTGTTTTCTCCAAATGCTTGGTTGATACGACGTTGCGATTGGGCAACGTTTAGGCCGGACTTGTAATCATACAGTAAAAAGACTACGTTACTGTTCACGAAAATGTCATTTGATAGGTAATTTTTTAAACTTTAGATATCATAAAAAGGGTGTCCGACTAATTACTGTGTAATGGCATAGGCTTTCATAGTTCTCGCTTGAAAGTGAATAGTAACTTAATCTACCCAAGCCCTAGGTCACTGCACATTCAAGTGAGTCTTAGGAAAGACTAGTCCACTAAACTTTAACTAATAGTACACCCGGTATAAATCTATAAATATATAAACTTTTAAATAAATCTATAAATATATATTTAAATAAACTTTAAAAAAGTTTGTGCGAGAACTTTGTTTCTAACCTAATAATTACAAACAAAAAATAGAAGTGCCCATACAATTGCTGAAGATATTATACGGCATTCGTTTGGAATTCTCATGAGAAGAATTGATGAAATGTCATCCGATGTATAAAATCAGCTTTTTGACAAACTAATGAAATAATCAATTCTCACTTTAAATTGACGAATTTACAATAACTGATAACAGACCAGTTCTTATGGCATACATCTGTTTCATAGATGATGCCTCCAAACTTTGTGATGAAATGTTTGTAAAACTTCTAGAAACTGACACTACTGGATCATCTATTTTTGAGGCTAAATATCTTGGTTTGACGAAAAACAAGTACCCTTGGAAAATTTCGTATCCTATGCAACAAATGGTGCTCCATCCATGGTTGGTAAGCATAAGGAATTTATTGTTCAATTAAATAAGCGATTCCCTTCTACTCTTACAGTGCGTTGTATTCTACACCGCTATTAATTAGTTGCCAAAAATATTAGTCCGGATCTTCATGAGTCATTGATAGTAGTTATTAAACGGTTAATAAAATTAAATCTTACAGCAAATATGACAGACTTTACCAACAGTTTTATATTGATAGCGAAGAGCAGCACATAAGACTTATTCTACATACCGAAGTCGGCTGGCTTTCAAAAGGCAACGGCTCAGCAAGATTTATAAGCTTATTTGATAGTTGTTAACTTCCTGGAAAATGAAGGAGAGAAAGATTTGGCACAAGAAATAAGAAACCACAAAAGTGGCATCCATTTTTTGGCCTGGATTTTTCGAAAGTTTAATGAAGTTTCAAATTTATATAGAAAAGAATTTCAATAGCATGCGCGAGTTAACAGGAGTAATTGGACATCTTTCAGACAAAACTAACAAAAAATACACACAATATTTATTGAAATTGAAGGAAGAACTAAGTATCCAATTTTCAGATTTATCCGAAATTCAGCCATGGATGATCGATCCTTTCGATTGTGATATGGAATCCGTCAATGAAAATATACAAAAAGAGTTTATTGAACTTAGAGGTGGAACAATGAATTATGGCTATCAAAAACAGCTAATAATAATAATAAATACTTCATTTCCAAGAAAGTTACAAAAAACATTATTAGAATTTTTTAACAAAGCGACTTGATTAACGAAATTCAACTTATATACTAGTAATATTTGTACATAATTATAATTAATACTAATATTTTGAACAATATAAAGTTTATACAGTTATTGTATTACAGTGATTTACTATAACATAGTCTCGAAGCATATCGTTGAGTTGTACAATCTCACTATACAAGGTATCCGAGAAACAAGTTAACCGTACTTTGAATTAGTATGACTCAAAACCTATTAGAGATTTTTGAGTCCTTCAAAACAAAACAAATTAAACAACTATTTTCTGTCGATTCTGGAAATTTTATTGAATTTCCTTTTACGATATTGATACACTACTGGGTTTAGTGGAGGCTATCAAAGATATGTTTGCGCAAGGAAGTAAAATAATGAAACTTCGAAGTTTAAAATCAACAAATATATTTAAATCCATTTTTAACAAAAACACCTCCTCATATGGGTAATATAAATTCATTTTTAATTTTCTAAGCACCGTTTCCTTCCACATGTCTTCCATTTCTTTCCAAACACAGTTGCGCCTTTGATCGCATTGATTGAACAACTTTTTTGATTAACTTGTGATTTTCCTCTAGTCTATTGACTTCACGTGTGATACTATCTCTTAACTGGTTGATGCTTTGTGGTGGAGTAGAATACACTTAATTCTTTAGATATCCCCATAAGAAATAATCGCACGGTGTTAAGTCAGGCGATCTTGGGGGCCATTCAATTGCATGATTTAGCGCGACAATGCGGTTGTCAAACGTTTCTCTTAGGGTTGTTCTTACAGCAAGCTGTCTATGAGCTGGTGCGCCATCCTAAATCCACCAAATCTATTGAAGTGATTGCCGTAAATCTGGCGGAGTTCCGGGAAGATCCTTTCGTTGATCATGTTCAGGTAGGCACCACCATTCAAGTTATTCTCGTAAAACAATGGGCCGACAAGATAGCCATTCCCGCATATTCCGATCCACAGGGACACTTTCTGCTGACAAAGTTGAATGCCGGGGGGTGGTTCAGCGGCGCATATTGCCGAATATTATAGCTATTAACCTTTCCATTCCTGAAAAAGGCTGCCTCGTCACCAATCGCAATGTTTTCCAAAAAACGAGCACGTTTATGGAGAAACCATTCGACAAATTGTCTACAACGAGGAAAATCAGTTTCAAGAAGCTGGTGTCTTGCATGCATCTTATAGGGATGTCATTTGAAGTCATTTTTAATAATGCGGTCAAATGATGACTTTGAGAATTGTAACCCATTCTTTATGACTGATGCATGTAGATTTTGAAGAAGTCTCATCTGAACATTTTCGATATTTGCTGTTATTTTCATGGTTCTCATACGACCCGAACGACCTTTATTTAGATTTAAGCATGTTCCTTCATGTTGGTATTTGCGAACCTTTTTCCAAACTGTGGGCTTGCTTGGTGGGAGCCTACCTGGAAAATGTTGTTCAAATGAATCTTATACATATCTAATACTGCCAGTCATAATAAAGTTTGTGACTACAAATACGCGTTGATTTTTTGTTAACTGCATGATTAAAAAGGTTCTATGGAAGTAAACTTTTACACAGAAACGCTTTCATTTGCTTAGTAAGCAATAATGACGAGACCATACGACAGCGTGGCTGAAAAACAACTGTAAAATGGCCTAGGCTTTGCTTGAAGAATCGCACATTGACCTAGGCTACCTAGGTTCCCTACGCTTTTCTTGAAAGTGCACGGTGGCCTAGCCTTCCTAGGCTTCGTTTCATTATTTTACTTCCTTGCCTCCACTAAACCTATTAGTGTATCAATATCATAAAAGTGAATTTAATGAAATTTCCAGAATCTACAGATAAATAGTTGTTAAATAAAACACTTTTGTAGGACCCCAAAATCTCGAATAGTTTTTGAGTTATACTAATTCAAAGTACGGTTAACTTTTTTCTGGGACACCCGGTATAAGGAATTGTAGAGTTGTGGTGCCGTGTGATTCTGTCCCTAAAATATTGTTATGCTTTCCAACATCGCACTTGGTTGAATATGGATTTAGTGCAGTCAATAAAATCGCGACAAAAGAAAGAAATAGAATTGATATAAAGGGTGGCCCTCCCAAAACGGTCCAAATTTCGATAGGCCTTATTTCTTAATTTTATGCAAGGGTTGAATGCAACTTTAGTGATAACTAGTTTATTGTGTTTAAAAACATTATATCAAAACATGAGAGTCTTTGGACTTTTCTTCTTTATTCTAGAGCACGTGTTCGAGATGACCTCCATTTAGCTCTGTGCATTTCTTGAGGCGCAGCACAAAGTTGTCCATGACGTTCTTACAAACCGACCGACTAATGGCTCTGATCTCCTCCCTGATGGCTTCCTTGAGCTCCGTGATAGTCCTGGGTCTCCCTGCGTATACTCTCTCTTTAAGGTAGCACCAGAAAAAGAAATATGTGAGGTGCCCACTCAAAATCAGTCTTGAGACTGATCACACGGCCACCAAAGTTCTCTTTCAGCCAATCTCGGGGCAAGTTTGAGGTGTGAGAGCTTGCTTCATCTTGCTGGAACCAGAACATCCCCATAGGCGACGGGAACAGGGTCTGCAGCTCCCTCTTGGAGGTTTTGAGGACCTCAAAATACCGCTCCTTGTTGACTGTCATTGTCGCGCCAGATTCCTCGAAGAAGAATGGTCCGATGATACCTCTGGCTGAGATTGCAGTCTATACCGTGCACTTAAGGGAGTGTAGGGGCTTGGTGGCTACCTCATTTGGCCTCTAGATCCCCCAGAAGACATTTGTCTTCGAGTTGACCTTTCCTTCAAGATGGAAGTGAGCTTCATCTGAGGTCCAAAGGAGGTTAAGGAAAGTTGGGGTCTCCTGAATCTCCTCCAGCATCTTGAGTGCCATAGCCTTTCTCTGCTTCTTGTTTGAGGCTGTAAGTGTCTGCTTCGTCTGTATTCTGTATGGGTAGGCCTTTACATCCATTAATAGCACTCTCCTGCAAGTCTCACGGGATATACCGAGGGACTGACTTCGCTTGCGCACGGAACGTTTTGGACTCTGCTAAACTGACTCTCTCACGGTCTCGACCAGCTCAGCTGTACGCTTCTTGGGGCGTCCCTAATGGCTTGGACGGTTTTTACTGGCTGCATTGAGGTTCTCCGCTGTCCCATAGTTCTCGAAGTTGTCTACCGAGTCCTGAATTCTGCTCTTGGAGGGGGCTTTTTCACATTCGAACTGATGCCCGAAAAAAAGCTAAAACTTATTAATTTAATTCTAGATATTAGAAAGCTAGTAGCAAGGCACCAACCACATTGAGATTAAATAAATAACGTAAGTGAATTATCCTTTTAATAATTTATTAATTTTAGAAAAAAAAAGACTTTCCAAACTAGTTTCCAGCTTAATTATCCCTGAAGCTGCTCCTTTTAATATATATTTTTACAATCGGGCACATTATTATTGGGCGATTGTTTTAAGAAAGGCGGAAAAGCAGGGCAATAATAAGATAAAGGTTGAGAAACCAGACTTTAGACCATCAGATTCGTCATGAAAGATTCTTAGATAAAGACGCTATCGAAGAGAGGCAAACATATTTTTTTTATCCAATAGCGACCATTTGACGAGTACTATCAAAGGCATAAATCGACGTAATTGATTTTCAGCCTAATGTTATGTTACATTAAAAAAACAAAAGCAAAAAAAAATCAACAAAAATACTAAGAAAAAAGAATCAAGCAAAACACAAAGAAACAAAACAAGAAGAAGAATGAGGCAGGCTCCTGCGTCGAGGGCGGAGGCAAGAAAGACTTTCTTGGCTTCAAAGCTTTAGGGAGTTTTATTCACGAGGCGGAGATAGACTTTTATGGTGGGGAAAACCCTCTTTAACGGATCGAAACCATTTTGGAGAATAAATTCCATAGTTTGAGCTGTGTTTTCATTGATCCTTTTTAGCTTAGAATCCACCACGAATTTTCTTGGACACCTGATAATATTTTTATTTCCCTTTGCATTTTGTAAAGCAGCTCTCCTAGACATAGGTTTTCTGAGTTTTAAACTATATTTCGTGTGAAAGAATTCCATCTCTATTCTTTGTTTTCACCCGCAAATTTATTCTATTCAAAAATCCACTCCTTTTTCGGAGTAAAAATGCCCTCGTTGGTAACATCAGTTTTCCTTTTATAACTAAAACGAAGGGTAAATTGGCCTCTAAATTCCATGAACAGGCAAATAGAAATAAAGATTTTTCTTAATACTATCAACACACTCCACCTATCTAATCCGGCATGGCTCCCGTCCTCCCAAACCCTGTGATTTACACCACTACGTTCGATCGCTGGTTGTAATAAGTATATATCCAATTCCTACTCTGGTTAGGTAACTTCCACATGTTTACCTCACCTAACTTCACCATTTCTTTCAGAATCTCATATTTAATGCTTCGTGGTGGAGAACCCACTGGATCTCACCTGTCTGGGGAAACAGGGGCACAACCGCGCAAACCAAGGAGGCGAGCACCATGCAATTTCTCGCTTTGGACTCATGCAAGAGATGTTACCTGCAGCTGACATTTGGAGGTTTGCGCGCCTTATCGTCCCTATGCCCGCAGGTGAGTTTACAGTTATATATCTTCCACACATTTTCACATCCTCCTTCTTCACCATTTTCCTTACGGATCTTTCCTTATAAGCCTTCTGCGGGAGATGACCCTGTTGGTTTTCGCTTTAAATTTAAAAAATCTCCGCGTCGTGGTTGAAGTCTTGGTAAATTCAGACGACGATAGCGCTGTCATTCCCAGGGTTTTAGAGCCTCCTAATTAATAAAAGTTATAGAAGAAATGGTATTCAGCTCATCAAATTACTTAAGAATACCCGTTTTTGGTGCAACTCTGATGAAATTAAGTTTAGCGATACTTTTTTCTAAGTTCTGACAAAAAAAGGTAGGCCTCCATCTTGGGAGCCAGTAGCCACATCGTTAATTGGAATCGAATCGTATTATGTTATATATCATTTTGAAAGGAGTTTTTTCTTAATTAAAATATCATATGGACATTTCATATTAATCAATTATAAAGAAAATATGATTGATTTAAATAGCATTCGATGGGGGGGAGGCTTAGATGTCTGAAATCAAGGAACGCGGTAGAAAAACTAGAGACTTAACGACATCTCGCAATCGCCTTCTGAATTCGAATCTAATGTTAGGTTTTTGAATTACGAATATTACTAGTTTATTTTTTTTAATGCTGGAGTGTGGGGTATGGTGGCGAAGTCCTCCATTTCGTAATTACCTTAAAAATTATAATTTTGTGCGGAAATAGTCTTTATTATAAGTTGGTTATCCCATTGTTGATGGGGCCCCCGAGCCCTTGGGGAAGGTCGCCCTCCTTCAGGTGACCGTAATAACATCAATGAACCTTTATTTTTGGTTTGTCTTTTTTGTCGGTCATTTGTTTAAGGTGTAATTAATTAGGCATTGAGGTGGTTATACCCCGGTTGGTGGGCGACTACTAGCCGAGTGGAAACACCGATTTGGGTGTGGTTAGCCACCGGATGGGATACAGTTTCGGGTCACATTTCCCGCGGCTGCCATACATTTAGATCGATACCCGTGGTTCGGATCCCGCGTTAATCAGTAGTGCCCACTGAGAAATAAAAGGCATTTTAAATGGGCGAATTTAGGTGGTAAAACTCCTCCCCTAAAAAGAAAAATAACCTGGTTGGGTGACGTCATACATCTATTATTTTACTATCCACAATTAATAAGCCAGAGTATCGACTTAACTTTGGAGAGAACAATAAAGCATCTCCTTATTGCCTTTGCCTTTGTGCCGTGGTGTCAGAGCAAGAGTAATTATACGGACTTGTTGCCTTTGTCATTTGGACGTGGTGTCAGAGCAAGAACAATTACATGCTGCCTTGCTGTCTTTCCCTTTGTGCTGTGGTGTCAGAGCAAGAAAAATTACACATTAACTTGTAGGCTTTGCCTTTTTGACGTGGTGTCAGAACAAGGATATTTACACGTTGCCATGTTGCATTTGCATTTGTGCCGTAGTGGCAGAGAAAGAACAATTACACATTGCTTTGTTGCCTTTGTCTTTCTGCCTTGCTGTCAGAGCAAAAATAATTGTATATTGCCCTCTTGCCTTTCCCTTTTTTACATGGTATCAGAGCAAGAACAATTACACATTCCCTTGTTGCCTTTGCCTTTGTGGCGTGGTGTCAGAGCAAGAACAACTACACTTTGCCTTTTTAACGTGATGTCAGAGCAAGTCAAATTACATATTGCTTTGTTGCCTTTTCATTTTCACGTGGTGTCAGAAAAAGATTGATTACGTATTGCTTTGTTGCCTTTTGACTTAGTTTCATTGAAAGAACAATTGCATATTGCCTTGTTGAATTTGTGCCATGCTCTCAGACTAAGAACAATTGCACCCTGCCTTGTTGCCTTTGCCTTCTTACGTGATACCAGAACAAGAATGTTACCTTTGTCTTTGTGCCGTGCTGTCAGAGCAAAAACAATTGCACCGTGCCACATTGCTTTTCCTTTTTTTACACGTTTGTCTGTTGCCTTTTTGACGTGATGTCTGAGCAAGTAAAATTACATATTGCTTTGTTGCGTTTGTCTTTTCACGTGGTTTCAGAACAAGGTTAATTACACATGGCCTTGTTTCCATTGCTTTTGACGTAATGTTATTTCAAGAACAATTGCACATTGCCTTGTTGTCTTTTGATCATGTTTTCAGAGCAATAACAATTACACTTTGCCTTATTGCCTTGCCTCCTTACGTGATGTCAGAGCAAGACCAATTACATATTGCCGTTGTTTTCTCACATGGTATCAAATTGAACAATTACACATTGCCACGTTGCCTTTGCCTTTTGTCGTGGTGTCAGAGAAAGAACAATCTCACATTACCTTTGCCTTTTTGAGCTGGTTTTAGAGCCTCATCTATGCCAAGGAACGAACATTTATCGTAATGATAGCTATGGCTGTCAGAGTGTGTGTGTGTGTGTGTGTGTGTGTGTGTGTGTGTGTGTGTGTGTGTGTGAGTGAGAGGATATTTATTATTACTCTTATTTTTAGTAGTTTGGATGACATCGCTTCGTCATCAGAGGAGGGCTAAGAGTTCAAGGCCTCTTGCCAACAAGCCACGCCCACGCTCCCTGTGCCGCTACGCCCAGGCTTGTTTGCCATGCCCTTGTTGGGGAAAAGGACTGTTTTTTTTTTATTAGGACCAACAGTAATGGATCTTATCTTTATCTCTCTGTCGGACAAAATTTGCTCGACTGTCCGACTTTGTCTTCTCTTCTCTGACCTCTTTTGTTTGTCTGTGTGGCTGAGTGTCTATTTTAGTTTGTAGAAAAAAGTAAGCATTACATTATGTATTAAGCTGTGTTATTTATTATTATACCAAGGGATTGACGGCCATGCATATAGATTAAATAAAAATGGTCCAAATATTAGGGAGTAGTTGTAGAGTGGATTGCAGATGCTTTCTTTGTGTAAAACAAAGATGAAAGGGAATGAAAAGTGTGTGTGTGAGGCTACCTGAAAGTTTTATTTTTTATTTGAAGTTTTCTCTGGCAGTCGTCAGTGAGGAAACACCGCCGAAATTACAAAAAAATCTAGCTTGAGACCAGAATGATATAAACCTGAACTAATAAACAATAACAATGAATAAATATGTACTTGCCAAGCTTTGGTGCCAGAGGGGGGCACTTTTCCCCCAGAGGCCTAAGCATACAGACAGCAATTTAAATAATTACATACTATAAAGGAGGGCCGAGTCCTGCAAAAACTCAAACACATCACAGTTCGGTGTGCAGCTGTCCCTTCCAAGGACTCGGGACAGGCGGTCGCCAGCCCGGCAGTCGTGATACGGTGAGAGGTTCCGCTCACAAAGCTCCCCTATGGTAGGACTTACAACCAAAAGGTGTCTTACCGTGTGGTGCATCAAAAAATCTTGACGACAGAAATGTTCAGGGAAACGCCCCATAAAATGACGCTGCGCCCTGCGGTGTGTCGATTCGGAAGCGACAAGAAGTGACCTGATACCGTCGAAGTATTAAAGGTTAAGTCCACGGGAAAAGTTGAGGTGGGCCCTTTCCCTTCTTCTTTTCCATACAACACGAAGGGGTATCCTGATTCCTGTTATGTAGTTAGAGTGGGGGAGAGCTGAGACGTGGTCCGGTCGTTCAGTCTGTGTAGACAGTCTGGCGACATCGTCAGGGCGCTAATTTCCTGGAATCCCTCATGTCCAAATACCGAGCAGAATGCAATCTCGATATCTTCCCGACTCGCAGCAGCCATGGCGTTACGGTACTGCGAACAGGGTGATGCGGAGATTACAACCCATCAAGAGTACTTAGCGCGCTCTTTCAGTCTCTATGAATTACAAATCAGTCTCCGAATTGGGCACGGTGCGTAATCCTCCCTACCGAGCGGTTGCAACCAACTCAGCCGTGAAGACAGACGCAGCAGCCGGGAGAGCCCCGCCGGCTTCAAACAGGGATGGTATGGTATGGAAGCCATACGGCTTGGTACCATACGGCTTTTATGTGTTTCTATTATTTGTTTCCCCCCCCCCCGCCCTTCTCTCTCTCCGCGAAATAACTTTCATTCAAACGAATGTGGTTCTGCAAAGTTGCGCACCTTCCCAGAACCCAGCGCATCAACTTATCCCTTCTTTTAGCTACTTGTGATATCTGCTATTCATGCATGTTCGTTTCTCCTAACTTCAGCACATTCTTAACGAATTTCTTTACCTTAATTTTAGCTTTAATTTTATTTTCCAATGAATTTTAAAATAAAATGTTGCCCCCGTCACGGGTCGGACTCATCTATAAGCAATGGGTTCTCGTCGATGGGGGTGGGGATATTGGCCCACAGATTTACAAACTCAGACCTTTTGGAATATTGATCTTTCTACAAATATAGTTGTACAGATTGTAAATAATCTAAAGGAGATCACTATTAAATGTAGATTGAATTGATCAATATAAATATTTCACTCTTTAGGGTAAAATATTCCATTTATGATTTTAGAAATTCCATTTTCGAGGTAGAAATTTTTGAAAGGGGAAAAAATGCTGTTGGATCAATTGAAGCCCCCCCCCCCACGAGAAAGATTGAGGCGGGGGTTGGTAGCCCTAATTTAGCGGTCTACCATCACATTCCTTGTTTAGTGTTCGGTCTACAACCCAACCTATCCTAAACTAGCAGGACTAAACCAATTCTAGGTAAGTTAGGTTAGGTTCGACCTCACACTAAAGAAGCCCCATTCAAGTGAGAAGTGGAGGGAGGGAGATGGAACTAGAAAGGGGGGATACTATTCCATGCGTCCCCCCCCCTCCTTACGCAGAAAAGTAGGGATTCTTCTCTTTGCTGAGGGTGTAGTGAAATGTAATGTCTATATATCGGTGACCTGACTTCAAACAATGATAGATTAGGGAGAGCTGCGCGCCCTTTCTAGGCGATAGGGAGCCAATTAGGGCGAATCATAAAGAGTATTGATTTCTTATTTTATTTCTGAACGGGTTTCTTGGTATCCCCCCCTCAGTCCTGCCCACATCTCCCAAGTAAAAAATATAACTGGTCTTTTGCTATTCCCACGCAGTCGATAAAGATACAGGGTGGTCAAAAGGTCGCGCTACCATTGCAAAAGAATCATGACAATCCTTCTAATATAATGGAAGACATCGACGCGACATCTTGCATTATTAGACCAATAAAATTTCCGGTAAATTTTGAATTCACAGCCACCAATTTAAGAAACTTTTATGACTCCATTTCTAGCTCCGCCCGAATGGGCGGGAGCACTGCATAAAACTAATAGACATTGGAGCGCCTAACACCCTCTGGCAACCGCATTTAATTCGAACCCTAAAGTGATCATATAGAAATGGGAGCTTCGCCCCCATACCCCCTATTTTTAATCATCTAGTAGTATACACAATTCGAAAGCCAAACATTAGATTCGAATTCAAAAGCGATTGCCGGACGTCGTTAGGCACTCTATTGTTCATTGTTCTTATGCCTCTTGACTTCAGGCATATAAACCCGCCCCCTCCCAAATGTTATTTAAATCAACCATATTTTCTTTAATAGTGAATAAAATAAAATGTCTATATCATATTTTAATTCAGAAAAAAATCCCTTCAAAATGATATATAATACAATCGGATGCGATTCCAATTAACACTTTGGCTGTGGACTAAATATTAACCAAATTTCCAAATTGAAATATAAAAAAAAAATGATCTATTAAAGGCACCTGATTCAGTTGTTAAATGATAGCGCGATTTTTAGGCCACCCTGTATATATTGCACTTTGGTTCGCGTTTAACTGTATCCACATAAACTGGTTATTCACCACCCTGCTGAGCGTCAGAAGACACGTGAAAGTATATCCGGTCACGCACACACTTATGTGCGTATGCTAATGTGACAAATGAGACTCATTTGCACATACTTTGTTCTCAAGTTAATTTTTTTTATGTTAGGATGGGGTGAAACGGTTTAGCAGCCTGAAAAATTCTTTAATTTCTAAAGTTACAGTTAGTGAGTACAGTTCAGCCGAAGTAGAGTTTAAAGTGATAAAATAGAGGCATTGAGGACCATAGTCGAAGGATGATTACTAGAAGGATTGTAACAGAGGTCGTAATTTTCGTAAGAAGGTTCGGTGACCAAATTTCCACATCAATCTTCTTTACAGGGTTAGAAGTATAGTGTTACGTTAGAAAAATCAACAGGTTTTGATTAACTCTAGCTATAAAGTAATGTTCTCAAGTTTCTCATTTTGAAGTTCTTTAACTTTGATTTTAACCTATTTTTCTCTTCTTGGTTATTTAAGAAAGTCTGCTGACGAAATTCAATCGCCCTAACACGAAATTTAACAGTTGTGGCGTTTCCCAAGGTTGAGATCTGCACTCACCTCTCTTTTTTAATATCTTTTATCCTAGTTCCATTCTTAACCTGTACGCTCCTTTATCAATAAAAAAATGCTTCCTTATATCCGTCATTTCCGAAGTAGGCTCCCTCTAATGCCTATTACGTGAAGTACCATTGATAAACCTTGTCACTACTTTGTGATTGAATGCCGATTCGGAGAGGGGAAAAGAATTTCATGATTTACAGCATCAGAACATTTAATGCTTCCCTGTACCTAATCATCAAGATATCCTAAAGGATATCTCATATTGCCTTCACTTTACTAACCCCCTTCTCTCTATTAATATCCTTCACACTTTTATTATATAATAGAAGCGCCTTTGTGGAAAGATGCCATGTTTTTTTTCGCTCTAGCAGATTCAAAGATGTTTGCATGCACTTCTACACTGCTCTTTTCCCAGTAGAAACAACTGATACGCAAACCATGGCATAAATTACAGTATTTATGAGAGTTGCATCATTCGACTGCACACACATACACAGACATATACGAGGGCGCATATATACACAAAATCCCCTCTTTGTTATGTGGAAACGAAACCATTTCACTTCAACCATTGAATTCTGTTTACAGACTTTCGACACATATAATATTGCCACACTTTCTGTTGTCATTTATCTATTGCTATTATAACCAAAGGTTGTAAGTTCAATTGTCGTAAGGGTTTTATTTAAGCGAACAAAACTGGTGATTCAACATCTCAACATCCATTCCGATGAGCATTTTTCGAAGAAGTCTTCACTAGTTAAAGTTGTGACTAGACGAGATAATTGTCAGTTTTTCAGCCTCTTCAACGAACACACATATATGTGTGTGTACGTAAGAGAGAGTGGACGAACCAAGATTCAGTACTCGGTGTTAACTGGGCAATGAATTGGGTAAAATTAAATTTAAGCGTAGAAAAACGTTTTAATGGATCTTATTTTAAAAGAGGCAGTTATTTTCTATGCTTGCACCCATGATGGTTGTCTCTGGCTAATATTGGGTGGTTGTTAAGCTCTTGTTCTTACTTGATTTAGGGGTATTTTAAAGTACGTCGAAATAATCCTCTCTCTTTCACTCTTTTTGTTATGTCTGCTCGATTTCTTCGGATAGGCCTAAATATCCTCGTTGGTTTCTTCTCTTTGTTAGTTTTGTCGCAGGGGTTTGCCCCCGCTTCGTTCCCTTCTTGGTTCCCCTCGTTGCCCTTTAATTTATCGTCTGGAGTGAAAATGCCTTCCTTGATGACGCCAAGGGGTATTATTTTTATCATAAGTACACCGAGGAATAACTGGGCGTTAACTTACGTGAGAGACATTAAAGAGGAGGTTGTAAATAGATAGGTAGATAGAGTAGGAGATCGGTAAGTAGATGGATGGGCAGAGAGAAAGAATAGGACGTCTAAAGGTAGGTCCGGGTCGGGGTCTGCGAATCACTCGACCTGATCCAACGCCATTTTACGCCCTCATGAGATTATTACACACTAGAGCGGATTCTCAACCCAGCGTCTCCAACTATTTCACGCATCGGTGTGGTCACATAAAATTGGTCTTATACGACGCGCAGCTGTCAAAATGGCGTGTTGTTCTTACTCCCCCACCACAGGGATGAATTTATGTTCCCATCTTCTCATTCAGACTAAGTTCATCCGCACACACACACGTACAGCAGGCAGTCTAAAACACACACAGACACACGTGTGCCACCCCCACCCCCCGACCCTCCCACTTTCCCCTTCCCGAGGGAGTGAAGGAAACGCCTCGCGGAATGGAGTCGGGCATGGCAGAAGGATCGTAACTTTGGCACGTCATTTATCTTGTTGCGACGGCGTCCTTCCAGGGTCAGGGAGGAGGACGAGCCCAGGGGCACGGGGGCACGCACGATGAGGGGCGAGCGTTTGGTCCTCGATCAGGGAGGGGCACGGGGGCACGCGTGAGGAGGGGCGAGCACGTGTTCCTAATTAAAGGATGGTCGCTTTTCTTCAAGGAAGGGCTGTATCTCTTTCTCGCTTTCGGTTCTTTCATCTCAGTTTGGTGGGTTACCGGGGTGGGGGTGGGTGGGGGGGGGGGTAAACAACATGGGGGCGAGGAACCCCCCAACTCATCATTTCGAGGAAGATGAAAAAAGGGAAGAGGCAAAAGTAATTAAATCGAACGCGAAAAAACTCATTACTAAAAAAACGATGAAATTTCTGAATCCAGCTGGCCAGGGGGAGGGGGGGTGTTAACAAGGGGGGATTACTTTAAATTAAAGGGTCGGCGTCATCAGCCCAATTTTAATAGGGATTAGGGACCAAGGTGATGTACCCCATTTGGTAAAGCTACAAAGCCCCGATGTAGGTTCTGAGATCTGACATCCGATGGATAATTGGATTGGCAGAGCCCGCCAATTTGCAGGTTTTGTAATTGGCTCCAGATAGGTGATAAGCTTCCAGTGGTGATCACAAATGATGCCCCCAATTACCTCTTGGGTAAACCATCAATAAACACAGCAACCACCGAAAGGCGGACTTTTTTTGTCTGTTTATTTTTATTCCCTCCGCAAGGTAAGAATAGGCCAAAATGATGTCTAGGGAGGGCAGCTTTGGAACTGAGCCTTGACATTTCTGATTTTCTAGATTTCAAGTGTTTGAATACGAATCGTGTTGGTACAAGTCGGTTAAATGGAGGACATGGGCGAAATTGACAGGCAAACACAGAAATTGACTGACAAGCAAACACAGAAATTGACTGACAGGCAAACACAGAAATTGACTGACAGGCAAACACAGAAATTGACTGACAGGCAAACACAGAAATACAAGCATCAACTAGACGAACAGACACAGTCGGGGACAAATAGATACAAAAGCTACCAAACGATAGCAAACAGACCAAACCGACGAAAAAAGACGGTAATTATAAAGGTGGAGATGTTATTATGATGGTTCGCGAAGCGCGAAATTGCTACGACTCCATCTCCTGCTTCGTATTCAACCCCATAAATATGGCAGTAGTCCTCTCGATGGTCGGGGACTGCGGTGGCCGCAAAAACCAAATTGGAAGGTTAACGAAAGTGGATAAGCACCGCTCGAACCCCATCATACGAAGATCTCTCCAGACCGGATCCGTCACCGTGAAATTGCTGAGCCCGCTACGGATCAGCAAACTCCTATAGGGATCCTTAACAAAGGCAAGGACTGCGAGTAATGTTTATTTTCATCCGGTTTTTTTCTTTTTTTATTTATTGCGTGTAAAAAAAAGGACATCTAAACCCGAACGTTTTTTAAAAAGTTATTCCGGGTAGAGTGGTAAAGTTAGTGGAAGTGAAAATGTGTTAAAGGTAGACATAGTTTAAAAGAGGAAATTACTTGGGGCCTAATTTCCCGTAAGGTTCTGATCCCCCAACCCCCCAAAGATCGATGTTTGTATTATATTTTTTTCAGCGATTTTTTTTTTCTTCCCCTTTTTCTTCCGTTGATGAGCGTCATTCAATCGATGCCACGGGCGGTGAATGGGAGGGGGATGGAAGCTGATGATGAGGGTGAGTGGTAGGGGGAAATGTGAGGGTGTAGTTGGTACCTGCGGTGGAGGAAACTGATCGGTGCAATACAGAGAAGCGAAATGTGTAATTGACTGCAATTTTGACAACCAAACAATTATTGCCTGGTGATGCGCTTAAATGGCTTCATCCTTAGTAATGGGTCGCAAATGTGGTGAACCCACCTTTCCTTCGATCATCTCCTCCCCCACTCTCATGCATACATAGACACACACATCGAAATACTCTAGATAGTCATATAGATATCCACATACTCTCCCACACAGATACCTAAATACGGTGGATAGTCTTGCACACACACCTGAATATGGCAACTACCCATATACTCACACACCTACATCTAAATACAGTAGATACCGGTTCATTGCCATGTGCACATACATGCCTATACATGGAAGTAGAAGTTAGTCCATGTGCTCAGCCGGGAATTTTCTAACGTGCCCTCCTGGATCCTTCATTTTGAATCGACTATGTTTTCTTTCGCAGTCTTTGTTATCCTTAATTTTTATCATTTTTCCTCTTTATTCATGTTCATCCTTCATCCTCGCCTTCCCCCATCTCGCACCTGAGGAGGAAATCCACTCGTGGGAATACCGCTCATGGTGCTTTGCGTTCATTTGTTCCATTCCAAGCATTCAAACACCAATGGAGTGTTCTGGTTGAATGTGTCATCGTTTTGTGTGTTTATTGAACAAATTAAATATTTATGTAAAAGAGTTTTGATTCTGCGGGATTTTGGACGCACACGAGAAAGTTAAGTGTATTTTGCTTGTGTCGTTTATTCATATTGACCTTGTGTCGTTTATTCATATTGACCTTGTGTCGTTTATTCATATTGACCTTGTGTCGTTTCGTTTATTCATATTCGCCTCGTGTCGTTTATTCACATTTGCCTTGTGTCATTTGTTCATATTTGCCTTGTGTCATTTGTTCATATTTGCCTTTTTGTTCATTCATATTTACCCTGTGTCGTTTATTCATATTCGCCTCGTGTCGTTTATTCACATTTGCCTTGTGTCATTTGTTCATATTTGCCTTGTTGTTCATTCATATTTACCCTGTATGGTTTATTCATATTTGCCTAGTGTCGTTTATTCATATTCACCTTGTGTCGTCTATTCATATTTACCTTGTGTCGTTTATTCATATTCACCTTGTCTCATTTATTCATATTTGCCTTGTGTCATTTAGTCTTTTGGCCTTGTGTCGTTTATTCAATAATTTGCAACTGTGAATTGCTGCGTTGAGTGAACAAATTATGTCTCATTTTGCTTCTTGGGCAGAACGGCGATTGAAAGAGGTTATTTTGCGTACATCTATTTGAACTTAATTTTTGCTTTTCTCCTTCATATTTAGTTATTAACTTTTTTTCTGTTTCTTTGCAATTTTGCATTTTTATGATATAGCTGGTAGAGCTCCAGGTGCAAAATATAGCCAATCAAAATATCGCATTATTTTAATTGGGCGATGATGATCCTTCTAAATTGGACTTTATTTTCGAAGGTTATTTGTTCCTACCTGCCTCCTGCTTTAATCGATAAAGGGATCGTAGAAAGTCAAATTTACATAAAATAAAATATAAAGTAACTATTTTATTTTCTCTTAATGTTTTTTTTTTATTACAGATAATTTACTTACTGAGCAGAATTCTATATAGCTTGTATCTTTATCGATTTAATCCTTTTACGTTTTCGAGTCACACTCACCAGCCTTTGTGTGAGTGTGTTTATATTTTTAGAGATATTACCTTCTCTGTTCCAGGGGTCAGAAACGTTCGCACATTTACAGGGTGCGGACGGTATTCGTTCACAATTTTCAATTGCTAATTTTACGCATATGTTTTATTTGTCGGTCTTTTTCTTTTTAAAAACAATAACCATTTTGCTTTCTATTTTTGCATAATAATTGATTATGGAAAACTTTTAACCCCCGCAATTTTTGGAAGAAGCAGAGATTCCTTCTTGGAATCCGCGCCGGAAGCACAAACAAGGAGATTTCAGACTTCCTCAATGTCAGCAGAAGGATGATGGAAAAGGGTCAGAAAGGAGATAGAAGGTTCCGATTCGACTATGAGGCGACATCAGAGAGGAAAACCCATGGTAAATCACTGACGCCATCAGAACGCCGTAATTCGTCGCTGAAATTCATGAGATCATCAACAATGATCCCAGAAAGTCGACGCATGCCATTGCCTTGGAGAAAGTGGTGGTTAAAAAACTCATCAGGTTTGTGGTACATGAGGAGATTCTCTACTTTTCATTCACGACGAGGAAGAGACACTTTATGTCCAAGGCAATACAAGAAAAGCGACTCAAGCGCACCAATAAGCTGATCAAGCTAATTCCCCGTTGGACCCAGACATACTGTGGTTCTTCTTGAATGAGAGGAATTTCTGCAAAAAAACCAGAAGATCAACTTCCAGAACAACAGGTGACTCGCTGGCCCACCCAAGCACATGCCCAGAGTCATGGAAAGGAAATTTCCAGCGACCATCATGGTCTTCGGTGTCGTCAACAGTGAATGTGAAATAGTGCCACCCTATTTCTTTCCTGACGGCTAGCTCCGTGTTCTGAGCGAGGTGGTGAAGCCCTTGATCGACTGGATAGATGTAGAGAGGCCTTACAGGTGACATCAAGACTGCACCCTGCCACGCCAGCCGGATGACCCAGGCCTCTCTGTCGGAGAATTGCTTCGATCACACAGCACCTGACATTTGGCCTCGCAACTCGCCTGACTTCAACGTCCTCGACTTATTTGTGTGTGATGCAGTGAAACGAGTGGTCAATATATCCAACTGCAACACAAAGGATGAGCTGAGGGCAAGGATTACGAAGGACTTCAGTGGCTTAAAACGGGAAATAGTGACGAAGGTCTGTGGCCGGTTCCGAAGTCGATAAGAGGCTGTCATCGAGGCCACAAGCGAGTTCATCGGAGTGAGATCGACAGACTGTGCTAGATAAATTTTATTATAGCTCACTTCCAGAGGGTTCAACGTGATATCGATACTCTTCAAGTCGGATGGTGTAACGCAGCTAATGCCCTTGCTACAACTAAAGGAGGGGCACGCCCTCCCGACCACAGTGTTCCAAGAAAAATTGTTGCTCTCTCTCTTGTATGACATTATCTTAGACTTCTCAGACGCAAACAAAAAGACAGAGTGGACAAAATGATCTAAAGATAGGACCGTTGAGTGTCCTGAGTTCATAAATTAATAAATGGGTCTCATCACGCTCAAGTTTAAGAAATGTGCTTGATTTTTCTCACGAAATGATGATAACGTTTGACCAAGATGAAGCTGTAGATTTGAACTAGCGCACCTTAAAAAAGGCTTTCGATATTGTTTTCCATAAAAGAATTTTGATAAAGCCAAAAGCGCACAGGATAAGGGGTAGCTCATTAAAATTAGGTCAAGACTAACGCGAAAACCATAGAAAGAGAGTTATTGTAAATGGACATAATTTCTCGTGGGCTTCGGTTACTAGTGGCATTCCTCAAGGATCTTTTCTCGGACCCTAGTTTTTTTTAATATACATAAACGATCTTGACATAGACTTATCTAAGTAAGAAAAAAATCTGATGATACGAATCTCGGTACTAGTGTAAAACCCATAATGACTACGAAAACTGACAAAAAGAATCGGATAGATTAATAGAATGGTCGAAAAGTTGGCAGATGCATTCCAATGTGGAAAAGTGTAAGGTAATGCTTAAATACTTATAGGTTATTATAATCTCTGAAGAGATTACAATATAGGTGATGAAATTTTAAACACAGGTAACATGGAAAAGGATTCCAGTTTCGTTATCTTAAGGCGTTTATAAGAACCAATTTGGAGTATGCGATACAATTCTAGTCTCCATATATGCGAAAGGACTGCAATATTGGAACGCGTCCAACATCAAGCGACGAAATTAATTCCTGAACTTAGAAATAGATCGTATGGATACAGACTAAGGCATCTAAATTTACTGTCACTGGAAGATCGGTATCAATGCGGCCAACTTATTGAACTATTTGAAATACCAAACACTTTTACTAATATATACTATTATAATTTACTATTTGAACTAATAACCGAGTGCGGATTAGAAATGACAGTTAAAAGCGGGTATGAATAACACAAATATAGAATCACTTGTCTAGGAATACCGTTGAAAGCGCTATGTACTTACAGTCATTATCTTTAACTATAGAAATGACACTTAGAATATAACTTATAGGCACAAGAGTTGTGAAGTTTCTTCTTTTTGCATATCTCTTTTACCTTTCCAGCACTCCCTTTCTCTCTTGAACTGACCTCGAGTGGACCTTAAGGTCCTTGCTGGTTCGTAATTCCGTAATTTGTTCCTCTCTGTATAGGCGTTTGCTTCTTTGGGTCTGTTTGTTCCTTTCATTGTAAGGATTAGTTCTTATCCGCGTATGTAAAATACTGTCCCCGTTGATATTTGTTCCTTTCCGTGGAAACATTTTCTCCATTTCGTATGTTTGTTCCTGACCTTATAACTGCTTGTTCCTTTTCCGTGTATTTGTTCATTTCCTTCCGGGGTTTGTTTCTTTCTGCGCAACTTGTTTAGATCCGTGTAAATATTTATTCCTTTCCTTGTGTTGATAAGTACTGTTTTTTTTGTGTGTTTAAGAGCTTAAAATGTCAATAGAAACCAAAAATGATTGAAAAACTTTCTGCAAGAATTTTGCGCTAGTTCCTTGCTGCAAAACCTGACCCGACCTAACCTAACCTAACCTAACCTAACCTACAGACTGTACTCGCACTACGAGCCTCGAACATAATACCCTAACTTAGCTTAACTTTAACCTCGCGATAGCCTCGAACGACTAATTCGCTGTCGGGCCTGTTCCGAAAAAGAGGAGCCCCTGACTCTTTTAAATTGTTTCATTCGGTGTAAATTTGTTTCAGAAATTTGTTTCGTAACTAATAAATTGTCTACATAAAACGAATCTTTTAATGTTTGAGGGCTAAACTCATTACAGAAAGGACTAAGGCGGTGCTTAAGAATATAATTAAAAATGAAAGGTGAGCTTGCTAAATGCAAAAATCAATGAGCTATAACGATATGTTACCATTCTGCCATTTTACCCCCAGAAAAAGACACAGCCTATTTTTGTCCAACTCCGATTTCAATTTAATTTAAAAAGAAAGGCTTCTTTTTATGTCCGCGAGGAAATGAATTTCTTTAAATGAAATTTGAAAAGTAGAGAAAATAGGAATGTTAACAGGTTTTATCTGCAAATCTGTTTATCTAGCTACTTATCTATCTTCTAAGTGAACAGACATATCTCCGTTTGATTATATAATTATTTTTATAATTAAGAACTTTTCGGGCGTTTATATTCACTCTATCCTTGATCCTTTTTTAATTTTCACTTTTTCTAACCTCATCATTTTCTTGACGAACTTCCTCTCACAATCTTTTTGAGAGATGCCCTCGTTGGTTTTCCCTTCTTATCTTTAACAACGAATGCTAAGAAAAAAACAAAACACAACAAGGATATCTCTGCTGGTAATTTCTGAAGTAAAAGTTCATAAAGAATGTGGATAAAGGGAAGGATGTAAGTGAAATATTGCGGGCCTGTATATTTTCATCTTTTCCTCATTCGTCTCCCTAACCCTTTTTCGTCTTACCTTCGTCTGTCCGCCCTTTTGGAATCTATCGCGTATCCAAATGTCTTTTTCCAGTCTTGGATCCGCGCTGTAATCGTAAGATTGCAGTGGTCGTCGCTCCTCTTTCCTCACAGCATTCTTGGATGTTTAGAGTAATTGGGTACACATTTTACTGGCTAACACAGGGTCCTTGTGGCGTTCATGGGACACGTTTACGACTCCTCCCCTACTTTGGATTGAGGGTGGAAGTGGGTGGCGAGAATGGGCGGTTGCACATTTTGAAGCACGACAAGGAGGGTTCTCTCTATCTTGGGCCTGACCCCCTCTGGTTATTGTGAGGGTGTATAGGTCGTTTTCAGATGTCAAACATTACAAAATCAGAGTAGTAAGAAATTTCTTGTTCGGTTGGGGGTGGGGGAGCCGCGAGGACAGCGTCACCTTCAAAATACGCTTCATCTTCTTAAGCTGTCTTTTTCTCATATTCAATTGAGTTCCTCTCTATTAAGAATTTTTAATATTGTGTATTTTAACGGTAAGTTAATTCAAGCTTGTATTCTGAGGGGAAAGGTGAGATCACATTTGTTATTTTATCGTTGTATATCCATTTATCGTCAACTATTTTTACGTTGCAGGAAACTGGTTCTCTTGTACCATCCTTTCAACTCTTTCAAATTCCTTTCGCGTTGCAACCTGCCGTACAGACTATTTTCAAATTCATTATTTCTATCGAATTATTATCAAACTCCTCCTCGGATTCAAGCTTTCAACTGAGAGTCTCAGCGACCTGTATCAACCTCTCTTTCAAAAACAAAGTTTGCAGTCTGTCGCAATTTTCCTTTATCAAATTTGCTACATATATTATCAAATATTCAGAGATATTCATCCCTTCTCTCTACCAACTAACGAGAGAATTCGAGCCTCAACTCTTCTCAAAGTATCTCTGAAGAAGGCATTTCACTTTTTCAAAATAATCATCCCGAATATTGCCTACTCCAAAGCCCTTTCAAAACCCAGTAAACACTACCTCTTACATCGGAGGAGGTCGATACTAGCTAGTAATGTGTTGTACTTATATACCCCGAGTACTCTAAATAGGAGACTACCTGGTGTATTTGGAGCCATGAAGACGCGCAACTCTCCAGCTCCTGCTCAACCTTCATAATTAAGGCAAACCACCCTGTTGGCCCTTGGACCAAAATGATACGCAATCCTCCATATCTCAGCTGCATTATGGCTCCCAATTTTACAAAAGACACATCCTTGCGGGTGAGTGCTTTAAAAAATAAGAAAGAATATCTTCAATTTTATAATTTCATTTTTAATTATTTTTTTAAAAATTAAAACTATGAACTTGTCTGCCGATCTCGCATTTCATTATAATAAATGTAATTTCTTTCGCTCCTGTCGTTCTCTCTGTGCACTGTGGCCCATCTTTGTTGTCTCTGTGAAGACGAACTTTATCCGAGGGGCGAATTTCGAATTTCCTGATGTCGAAACTTCCCGTCTGCCTCGGCGCCTCTCTAGCCCGTATCCGATTTCCGTTCCGGTCGTTCAATCGTGACTACCACGGTTGATGGGTGTCGCAAATGTTCTAAACTAATTAATGAATGGTGGTTTGCTCAAGGTACTCTGCTTTCCTTTTTTATTCTGCCAAGTTTACTTGTTATTCTATTAAATTAAGGATGTAACCATTCGAATAAATCCTTTCTTAATATTTCTCATTATGTCACTTCGATTCGGGTGTCCACACTGAGTTCTGGTAGAGAAAATTCCGACTCGATCTTCTCTTCTTATTTTCGCTTTCCTTATTTGGCAAGTGAATATTTAAATCCTTTGGTACTTCCTAGTACTCTGGTGTTATTGAATTATATCGCATCGTTTACTTTGCTATAGCAGAGTACAAGGGACATCACCCCAAACCTATTAGTAAAATGCTTTTTCCGAACGTGGGGTTTTTTCTCTACTCCGCAATCTCTTTCAGAGGTTCGGCCACCCTGTAATGAAAGATTAGTCCGACAAACACAACCACACAATACTTTTCAGCAACGTGAAACACAAGACCTTTTACCTCAAATTTCCTCCTTTTAGCGGGAGAATTTTGTCATCCTTACATCACATCTTCCTTTCTCTCCCATTACAATAGGCCTCTCGCCTTTACCCGCGTCCCTCGGCAGATTGGGTAAGAACCGCTTTTGTGCGGACACGTTTTAATCGGTATTTTTTTAAACTTTTTAATTACTCGGTGCAAATTATTTCCATCACCTCTGAAATCCTCTTTCATTCAGTTATACCCTAATTAGCTCATTCCCACCACTCCAGCATCCCACCACTATTAATAGTTATTAATTAATTAAAACTAAGAAGCGAAAAGTAACGAAGGAATCACCAGAAAATTTGTGAGGTGAGAGTTGTGAAATGGGGGAATTGAATATGTGTGGGAGGTATGTAGTCCGAGTAGAAAGATGACTACTTGGAATGGTCTGAACCAGGTGGGTGCTCTCCAGAATCTGTCCAAACACTCCCAATTAAGACGCCCCCCCACCCTCCTGCGATCGTTGGGGCGGGAAGGGCCAGCGAACCTCCATGTCAGTAGCAAAAGGACCATGCCCCGAATGGTGGGAGGGCGATCGTGATATTTCAGATCCATCTGACTGGAATCGGGTATGTGGTATCCTTCCTCATATGATAATGTTGTCTTGTAATTAATGGAATGAAGTGATATGTGAAATTGCATGCGATCCATTCCATTACACTTTGATCGATTCTACACTTTTTTAAAAATCTGTCGATTCTTGGTTTTGATCCACTTAGGGATTTGACGGGCAGGATTTTTGCCCTTGGAGTTGTGATCCATAATTTTTACTCCCGGGTCCTTCGAGAGTTTCAGACCAGATCACATTTATCGCCTTTACATCGGCACTCACTCTGTGAACTATCCTTTAAAATGAACTTTATTAGTATTTCACACATACACACATACACACACACACACACACACATATATATATATATATATATATATATATATATATATATATATATATATATATATATATATATATATATATATATATATATATATATATATAAATATGTGTGTGTTTGATAGTTTGCACGCCAACCACAACTGACCGATAGCTTTCGGTCGTACAAAGAAAGGATGCGGTTCACTTTTCACTTCAATATTTACCATCCTACAAAAGCACAGTTTCGGGTGGGCAATGATCTTTGGAAATGCGAATGGAATAAGTTTATTTGGGGAAAGACATATCACTCTTGGTTTTGGTCCCGTTAGCTCAGTGGTAGAGCACTGGTCTAGATAACCAGAGGTTTGAAGTTCGAGACCTTGCCGGGGCTGTGTTTTTTTTTTCCTCTGGTGGCTTATTCGGGGTCATCTTCTGTAAGATCTCTGTTCTGTTTTTGTGTAACATTTTGCATATATCTCCGAGGTTAAGCTATAGCTTTTAAGGCTCGTAGAGTACAGCCTTGTAAGTTAAGTTAGGTTAAGTTTTGGAGGAAGGAACGCGCAAAACTCTCGCTGAAAGTTTTTCTAATCATTTATGGGTTATGTTGACATGTTAAACTCTTAAAAAAACAACCATAAAACCAGTCATTGTCAACTATTCACACAATGCGTGAGTGAAATAAACGATTTTATCAAAAGATAACTTAGATTCTTCTAATCGTCTTTTCGCAATCCAACACATAAATTGCATTCACGCTTATTACAGCGCCAACGGCAATGCAAAGATGCTAATGGAAGTTTCATAATATGTCCATTATTGGAAAGTCGCTGTCCTAAACTAACCTAACCTAACCTAACATAAACATCGCGAATAGCCTCGAACGCCTAATGGCCTGTTCAGATTAAGACACTATATACAGTATAATGTACAACAACGCGTGAGTAGATCCAATAACGGGAGAGAAGGTGTAAGAATGTTATAAATAAACACCTGTAAAACTCTTAATGAGGATATTTTCCCTACCTTTTCATTTGTTGTGGATTGGTTTATCAATTTCTTTTTTTTTAAATGTCAACTACGTATATTAAGAGGCAATGCATTTCCTAGAAGGATTTCCCGCGTTGGGTGGTTTATTTGTGGCTCCCTCGAATATACACTTTGAGCTGTTTGAGGATGGTTAGGTCAAGATTCTTGGGTTCGTTGGTTTAATTTGATGATTTTGAGCTGTTTGGGGATGGTTAGGTCAAGATTCTTGGGTTCGTTGATTTAATTTGATGATTTTGAGCTGTTTGAGGATGGTTAGGTCAAGATTCTTGGGTTCGTTGGTTTCATTTGATGATTTTAAGCTGTTTGACTTGTGACGAAGGTTAAGTCAGCTTTTGCGGGTTTGTTGTGTTTATTAAACGAACCTGACTATTTTTCTATGATTCTTAGGTTAGATTATTTATGTTGATGGCTTTTTATGTTCTTTAGGATTTTTTTTCTTGTAGGATTACTATTTTTGTTTATTACTGCCTACATAATCTAACCTGCACCGTTAATTACGCTGAAAAACGATGTATAAAACTGAATGCATTTGTTATTCTCTCAATGACTCATTTTCGCGCGAGAGCGGTCAGACACAGAATCTATAGATGTAGTGTGTCCTCAAGCTATGTGTACATTTTGTGAAAATCATACAAGAGGCGAACGAAATAACGGATTCAGATGATTTTTATAGGTAAAATATACATCGAAATAGTTTAATTTGCTTTGAACACGTGAGTGTTCGACCATTGCGCTCATTTATTCAGTGATTAGGAGACTTGAACAAAAATGCCGGTGGGAATATTTCTACAGTTCTTCCAATGTGCTAATTAATTGTCCAAGGGATGTAGGTCTTCTACTCTAAGTGTCAGGTGACATTTTGGGTCTTGTGTGCCCTCCTTGCCCCAATGCAATGCAGGGGGATCTATGATAGTATATGTACATTGTCAATGGTGGAAGGAGCATTCTGAACTAAAAGTTTATAAATAGTACTTTGGTAGTTAAATATATTAGAGATGCCTAATATTTTAAAACATGAAGGAGAATAGCAAAAGATGGAGTAAAGAAGTACGAGAATATTCTTGCTATTAAAAGGACGGTGAGGTGCAAAACGGTAAAAAGACTTTTATCAAGAATTGGTTTAATTGTTTATTTTGGGCTTCTTTTTTCTCTTCTTTTTGCTTTAATATTAAAATTTTATGTTGTTTTCGTCATTCCTTGATAATGAACTTGAAATAAAGTTCGAAAGTACTTGGAATCTTCATTTTATTTTCTTTGGGCGCGTTGTTGCATATATATATATATATATATATATATATATATATATATATATATATATATATATATATATATATATATATATATATATATATATATATATAAATTTTGACTTTAGTCAATTTATGAAGAAACACCCACAAAGGAAAAGTGAAAACACAATTTCGACTGCTTTTGTCTTTATTCTCAAAGACCTCTTCAAGGAATAACAAATAACACGTGCCCAAATGGTGCAGACTGTCGCTGTGGTTACGTATTTGGTGCTTTACACGAGCTTGTAATTCCTTCCTGGTTTGCTCATACTAACATTTATTACAATTGTTACAACCTATTTATTTATTTATTTATTTATTTATTCCATACTAATCCAATGTACAGTATAAACATATTACATTTTAAATTTTAATGACAAGTTACAATAAGTACTTATACATACAAAGATTAGCTATGGGCCCAAAATAAGTCAGTGACTTTTAGGGCAGAAACTTAAGACTAAGCATAAAATTATCAAGACTAAAAATCCCTTCATGTTTATACAAATATAAACAACTTAATATTCATTTGAGAACCTAACCATTGTAATGATTGCAAATAACGAATAATTATATAATTTAAATTTAGAGATAAATTAAAAAACTATTTTATTTCCAGCGATTATTTCAAGAGATATGTAGTTAACATAGTCAACAGTCTTATATAAATAATAACATATTTATAATTTATAAATCAGAGTAATAGTACACAGTATAATAGTGTACGGTAACAAATAAATACACAATAACAAAAGCTGAATAGAAATTTAGTAAGCCGAAATTATATTGTTTTTAGAGCTTTTTTGAATTGAGCTAAATTGGTTTTGGATTTGATATTGTCGTCCAAGCCATTCCATATTTTGATAGATTTGTACAGAAAGCTACATTGTGATTTTGATTTTGAATACAAGGGTGAAATAAATTTTGTTCTATTGCGGGTTTGGTGATTATGAGTATTGTCAGCTGTTTGTAACATATTAAATATATAGCTATTATAGGAACACTTTATTGTTTTGTAAAGGAATACGGATGTTTGAAAAACAAAGAGATCATTTAATTTTAGAATTCTGGATTCCTTAAAATAACGATTAGTGTGCTCATTGTAGTCAAGTTGATGGATGGCTCGAATTGCTTTTTTCTGTAATATGACTAACTTATTGAGATAATTTTGATATTTTCCATACCAACTCTCTATGCCATATGTCAAGTAAGGTTGCACCATTGTCATATATAAAGAGTGGATAATAGATTTAGGAAGAAACTTATTTAATTTATATAATATTCCAATCGATTTTGATAGTTTTGTTGAGATATGCGTAATATGTTGTTTAAAACTCAGATTTTTGTCAATAAAGATGCCTAGGAATTTGATATGAGTAGTTTCATAGATTATTCCGTCACCCATTTTAATATGGCGCAATTCAATAATTTTTTGTAAGAGAAAAGAATATATTTGGTTTTATCTACATTTATTGATAGTTTATTAACATTAAGCCACCTGAAGACATTTTCGAGTTCTTTATTTATTGTAGATGAAATGTTGCTCGGTTTGTCATATGGCAAGGGAGTTGATAAGGCACTATCATCCGCGAATAATATAAATTTAAACAGAGAAGATGATTTAACAATATCATTAATATAGATTAAAAATAACAGTGGCCCTAGCACGGAGCCTTGTGGGACCCCAGTTGTAATATTAAGGTGGGATGAGTCATGACCATTGAGGGAGACAAATTGCTTTCTTTCAGTTAAATATGATTTGAACCAATTTTGACAGTTGCCTCTAACTCCGTACATAGCTAATTTTGACAGTAGAATATTATGGTTGACACAATCGAAAGCTTTTTTAAAATCGAGAAAAATTGAGAATACAATGTGGCCCTTTTCAATGTTATCATATAAATATTGAAGGTGGTTAATTATCGCGTGAATCGTTTATTTCTGACGTCTAAAACAATATTGGTGTTTATACAACAGTAAATTAGCTTCCAGAAATTTATAAAGTTTATTGAATTCTATTTTTTCAAATATTTTACTGAACATTGTAAGACATGAAATAGGGCGGTAATTGCTGACGTTTGTGAGGTCTCCGGCCTTTGGTAACGGTGTTACCCGAGCAACTTTTAATACACTTGGTAATATACCCTGCGTAAATGATTTATTAATTATTGATGCTAAAATTGGAGCAACTATATCAGAGATGTATTTTAAAATTTTAGTGGAGATTGAATTAATACCTGATTTTTCATTTTTTAGTGAACTAATGATTTTTTTTATATCGGCTACGCTTACAGGAGAAAAGAACAAGGAATTTGGTACATTAATCTCATTAAAATACGAAAGAAAAGATTTATCGACTATTTTGCAGGAGTCTGAGATTTTTTTACCTACGTTGACAAAAAATTTATTGAATTCATTCGCTTTTTCCTTATTGTCATCAACTGGTTTACCGTCAATGATAATTTGTTTAATTTGGTTTGTTCCTTTAGTAATTTCAGGTTTTATCACAGAATTGATTAATTTCCAAGTTTGTTTTATATTGTTTTTCGTTTGATTAAATCGTTCATGGTAATTATTTTTCTTGGCTATTTTAATTTGGTTAGTAACTTGATTCCGAAAATTTTTATATGTGTGTTCTGGAATTTGACTAAACTTATAAAGAGAAAAGTATTTTTGATGTTATTTATAATTGCGTTTGTTATCCAAGGTTTCGTTTTGTGTTTATATGATATGGTTTTAGATTTTAGAGGACAATTAAGTTTAAAAGCATCGTCTAGCCTTGAAATTAACTCTTCGGTAGCAGAATCGATGTCATTTATATAGGAAATTTCATATAGATTCTGATTTAGAACATAGTTATAGAAGTTTGATAAGGTATTTTCGTTAATTATGCGGTAGGTTATTCTACGGTTTTGATGAATATTGTTCGAGTTGAAAAAAGACTTTTGGATCATGAATATAGGAAGATGGTCCGATATGTCACAAAGGAGAATACCGGAAGAGTAATTTTGGGGGTGAACTCTGAAAATATTGTCAATTAGTGTTGCTGAGTTTTGGGTTATTCTTGTCGGTTTTGTTATAATTGGAAGTAAGGAATGAGAATAAAAAGTATTGAGGAAGGACTGAGTTGATTCGTGGTTTTCAAAGTTTAATAGATGGAAGTTAAAATCTCCTGTAATTATTATGTCGTCATAGTTTGTAACATTGAAGTAATTGATTAATTCAGTAATCTTATCTATAAACATCTTTGGTTCACCAGAAGGAGGTCTATATACGGTTCAATGATTATTGTTTTACCATTTGATTTTACCTTGATAAATAAAGTTTGAATATAGTTATAGGAAATACTAATTTCGTCAACTTTTTAGTATTGAGGCTGTCAGATATATACACGCTTATACCTCCCCCTATCTTGTTTACGTCGCGTAGTGAATGAAAAGAGCTATAGTTTGGGACACTGATAAGGTGTTTATTATTATTTGTTAGCCAGCTCTCGGTGAATGCCAAAACAGAGAATTTATAATTAAGTGTTGACAAAAATATTAAAAATTCATCAACGTTTGCGTGCAAAGATCGAATGTTAAGATTTAAAATGGACAGGTCTGTTTTTTCAAATGAAAATGTAGTGTTAAATTTACCAAAATCGTAGTATTGGTTTCTTCCGTTATTTTCTTTAAAATTTGGATATAATTCATCAAAATGGTTTATGTCTGGATCGATATTATTGAAGTGATCGAGTTGTTCAAACATAAAGGAATTTAAAAATTAAAGGTTACAAATTGAAATTACGTATAAAATATCTATAAACTGTTAAAATTCTATTTTTATGATAACTTTAAGAAGATAAAGAGGAATAAAGTATGTAATAAAATTGAAATAAAAGTAAGTGAATGCTAGGTCAAAACATGGTTTGTTTTTTTTTGTTTTTTTCATCTAAAACAGTAATATCGCCGAAGGTATTATTACTGATCGTTCCAGAGATTCTCACCATTAAAGTCTGCCAGCGTCGAATTGAGGTGTTCCGACAGAAATTTTTGGAGGGCAGCTCGGGTATTGATAACTATACGTAGGTCACGGCGACCAGAGGGTGATGGCAGGAAGACGTTGATGAATCCATCTCTGGTAGTAGAGCCGGCGATCTTTGTGGAGAATTTCTTTTTAGCTTGGCGGAGGACGAAAAAGATTTCGTTGCGATTTAGGCTTTTAACCACGATGTGATAAATTGTAAGTCTCAATGACAGCTTCTCTAGTGCCAGTTTAAAGAGAAATTGGCTCTTCCCGATAGATCCTCTTCAATGGCAACTTCTCTAGTGCCAGTTTGAAGGAGAATTTAGTTTTGCCATTCGATGCCTTGATTCTCTTCATTAGGAGACTTTCTAGTGCCAATTTAAATAAGAATTGGCTCTGCTCGATCGATGCCTTGATCCTCTTTAATGTAAGATTTTTTAGCACCAGGTTAAAGAGAAATTGGCTCTGCCCGATCGATGCCTTGATCCTCTTTAATGTGAGATTTTCTAGTCCCATTTTAAAGAGAAATTGGCTCTTTCCAATCGGTGCCTTGATCCTCTTTAATGTGAGATTTTCTAGTCCCAGTTTAAAGAGAAATTGGCTCTTTTCGATCGGTGCCTTGATCCTCTTTAATGTGAGATTTTCTAGTCCCAGTTTAAAGAGAAATTGGCTCTTCCCGATACATGCCTTGATCCTCTTTAATTGCAGCTTCTCTAATGCTAGTTTCAAGGAAAATTGGGTCTTTCCGATTCATGCCTTAATCCTCTTCAATGGCTGCATCTTCACGGCCATTTTGAAAAAAAAAAATCTCTTCTCGATCGGTGCCTTAATCCTCTTCAATGGCAGGTTCTTCAATGCCATTTTGATTGATAATTGTGTCTTCACAATTGATACCTTACTCCTCTTCAATGTCAATTTGAAGGAAATCTGGTCTTCCCGATCGATGCCGATAGGAGAGATCATTTCTTCTTTCCTAAACCACGCTTCCATTTACGAACACACCACCGCGATAAGTATAGGCGCCATTGCCTATGTTGCACTGTTGTGTTCGAGACATTCATAAAGCGAATATGACACTGTAATTCTTTGACTTGCTGGTTAAGATCTAAACCAACCCCTAAACCGTCAAATTGATATGCGAGTATCAATATACACTTCGACCCCTACTAACTCGTGTGCACGGTAGCGGGGAGAGCGTAAGGTAGTAGGCTTATAAACCCGATTTGAGCCGAGTCTAATTAGCTCAGGAGGGATAGTTGAGTGAGTTAAGTCTCCTGTCTACTTATTTCAGCGACGCACTGTCTGTTGGTTCACATGTTCTCACAGCACTTACGTTTCTTTCTTTTCCGACAGGTCTTTTTTCTTCCTATACCTTCCCGCTTTAGTAACATGACTCTAAACTGCGTTCGCCTAATAATGTTTACGTTCTTTTCTCTCCATTAATCTTTCTTTGTCCAGAGTAGGAAAACCATCGTTGGTTATCTTTTATGCCTTCTAAATAAAACCAAATCTCCAAAGATGATTCCTTCGATAGTTAAAAGTAGTTTATTGACCATAAAATTCGCTTCTAAGTTTGCAATTTGGAGTTCGAAATTGTTCTGGTCGTTTGTTTTTCGACGTTCGAACCATTTGGGGTTTTGTGCCTGCAGTAGAGTGCTCTAGCAATAATGCCAACCATGCTCCTTCCTGCGAAGGGGTTCGAACTCATGCTTTTGAGTTCCTGTGTTCTATGTCCGAACTTGTTTTCCCTCTGTTTCCTTCATTTGTTCCCAACTATGGCTAGACCCAATTACAGGAGAAAGAGGATATTAAGGTCTTTAAAAACACCGATTCTTTTTGGTCTTTTTTACCTCTTTATGATTAAGATTATTTTATTAGTAATATTAGCACTAGCAGAAATGATGGAATTAGTAGGGAATAAATGGGGTTGTTAAGAGACACAATTGAGATAAGTGTGAAGCTGAACGGTTGCGTTCCCTTCCGCCCCCAACGCCCGCAGGTAGATCTGCGACCCCTTTTCACTTTTATCTTTACCACTTTCTTAATAAACTTATTAGTGGAGATGCCCTCGTTGTTTTTCGTTTTTGAGTTCTATGTAACAACTCGTAAGTCACCAGTACTTAACAAGGTTACATTTTAAAATTTTATTATTATCACATTTTCTTTCTACTTTTTTTCATCTTTTCCGATCCCGTCCTTTTTTATCGTGGCTCTTCTTCATTTTCGCTTCTCTTTGACGTTTCCTCCGGTCTTTGTCGTTGCTGTGGCAACAGACGCTCAGAACTATTGCCCTCAGAGCCCTTTGATCCGAACCCTCGACCTCTGGGTGGCCGCAGCTCTTGTGTTCTTGGCCCGACACAATGCATCGGGGTCAGGGGTCAATGAGCACTATGCCGGGGGGGACGGAAGAGGAAGGGAGCGTCTGGGGTGCTTCCTGTGTACCGGAGGGACGTTCCACACGGCTTTTTGTTAAATCCTAACTGCATCAGCAGGTAGGGGGGTTTATTTGGACCCCTTTCCAATCGTGGAAGAGGTCCCAGACCGAATGACGAAACTCACATAAAAATCAGAATGACAATTTCTGACAAGGCGTTGGAGAGGGGGGGGGGCAGGAAAAGCAGTATTAATGTGTTTTGCCACCAATCAGTAAGCAGGGAACCCTTCGGGCCTAAAGGCTATTTGTGTATTAGACGTTCATGGTTGTCTGCACGTAAGCCCTACGAACCGCCCGGGTAGCGGCAGCTCCCTACGAACCTTTGACTACGAAACCAAAATTGCTTTGTTGGACAACTTTTCCCATTAGACAGGGCTTTAGGGTAGACAACAAACTCGAACGTCGCAGTGTACGGAATAGTTTCACACACTGGAGTTGTTCGGACCCCCCGTTAAACTAATGGGTAGCCTACCCGCTTGCCCCATGCCCCCACACCTGCGGGAAATAGGAAACGGTAAGGCATTTTACTCCGGCCGTCTCAAAACACCCGTTTGCCCTGACTGTGAATCTGAACCAATTAACATACCAATTTAGCTGGTTCAAAGTGCTACCGTTCCTCGTCGCTGGACCAGATTTAATTTACGACCTTCCTGGTAATTGATAGGGGTCTGCCTCCTCCCTTTTCCTGTAAATCCGTATCCTCGACCCCTATAACCGACGTAAGCCCTGTCGGCTCGACCATCGACGGAGCGTGAGGTGCTTTTCTCCTCATGTTTTATTCGGCTGTACTGTGACCTCGCATCGAATTACAGGGCTTCTTATTTGTTGGGCTTTTCATGGGACGCACCCCTGCGGAGGGGTTACCGCCCAATTCCGCCACTTGGGCGGAGTTAAACTCCATCAGGTTTGAGGAGTGGCCGGATGGAGTGGTAACCCCTCCATAGGGATCCCAAGTTAAACTGTAGGTCTCCTCTAAGATAGTGGGAATTTGTGGCCAAAATCTGTAATATACAAACATCCTTTGTTAAAGTTAGATTTTTCCATTTAGTAAATGGGATCGATCAAGGCATCGATCAAACATGATTTTATCACTGGTGCTCCCACAATGAGATCTTGCTTTATGAAGGGGGGGGGGCGTCAGCAAAGTCAAGTGTGCTTGGGCTTTCAGGTCCCGATTGCCACAAGTAATCTTCATTGCCATTGGTGCTATGTATCATCGCACTATTCACTTCCTTCTACTTTCGCACTTCTTCCACAACCCCAATGAAAAACCTACTGGCGAAGATTCCTACGTTACTTTTCAATTAATAGTTTTAAATAAATACTACAGGGTGGTCCAAGAGTCTCGTCACCCTCTGTAAATATTATTTTAATTTTCTATTTCAGATGGATGATACGAGCTCCTATAGTTTGTAAGAGAAGCTGATTGCAAGTGTGCACATGATCATGTGCGTTCTGAGAAGAGCATGGAGGATGTGCAACATGACTTCACTGCAAGATTCGGCCGACCAACCCCTCCGAAGAGGACGATAATGCGTTGGGAACATAGACTGTTTTTTTCAGTTGGGGTTGACAAGACTTTCGGACCACCCTGTACTAATACTAATCAATGATATACGCTCGTGTACTAGTTGCCTCATATAGGACCTCGTTTTATGACGTACACTCCAAACCACAACCAAAAATGGAGACGAAGAACCCGGAGACAAGTCATATAAAACCCAGGACCTCATGCAGCCCCAAAATCACTTGAACCACTGTAAAAGACAACGTCACCCCCAAATATACCTTGTTTAATATTACAAAATATATATATATATATATATATATATATATATATATTCATTTATTCAGTATTTATGTAATATTTTTTGGCTATTTAAATGCGCGCGCCTGAAAATTTAACCTTCCAGTGAAGAATTGGATTTTCTCCGCTTCCCCATTACCCCTTACTCTTTAGAATGAGGGAGTACTGGTCGTTGGTTCTTTGCCATCTGTGAAGAGTGGATTAGGACTCTGGAGGCCGGGGTGGGGCTGATGAGACCGTTGTAATCCTGTACCTTCCAAGCTCCCGCACAAATTCTGCACACCAACATTTTTTCACGTTCTCCATAGAAAGAGTTTTCTTGACGAGTTTCTTCCGTAATCGCTTCAGCCGCAGCGGGGCGAGGAGTGTCACGCCAGCCTTTATTGGTAAAAGAGGATCCTTTGACTGCAAAGATGGTATTCACACACTAATCGAAAGGCTTACAGAAAAAGGGCAACGCCCAACTCCCTGACTTTTGGATCTACTTTCATCGGAAATGACGCAAGTTCATGTGTACCGTTGCCATTTCAAGCGTCTTCTCCGACCCACATTCAAAGGCCGAGGTCTCTCAAGGCAGTTGGAATCAAATTTCATTATTTCGTATGTGTTTTAGATTGCGGAAAATGAACGAATTTTGGAATTCATCTAAACAGCAGCGTTCCTATAGGATTAAGCTCCCCCCCTCACATCCGCCCTTTTCTATTTAATTCAGCCATCACCTTTGTTCTTTTCAGGTGGGAAATTGCAAGATTCCTTTCAAACCTCTGCAAATAACCGAGGGGGGGAAGGGTTCTTACATTTGATTTCTTCATCCATTGCTTAACAAGATGAACTTGGTGAACCCCATCAACAGTGTCAAGGTCACTTCGCCCCCCCAGTGGTTTAATACGTAGATATAAATTATAAATTATCAAGTTCATAGTTTTATTTATTATTGCTACCCGTTACTTCGTTTCAGTGAGGTTATCGGAAGGACAATGAAACTAGCATAAAAATCAGAATGCAATAACTGGCAAACCCAAAGGCATCAATGACCGCTCAGGCCTCAACGGCTGTGCTGTTTTACCCCTAACTAGCGGCTATTTGGAACACGTGGTAGCCCAAGGGAGAGTTGCACCTTCTACCTCGGGGAAGTGTGAATTTTAACCCCCTTCGGAGAGTTTTGTAGACGGAAGAGTGATGCGTTGTGTGTGCAAATGGAGTGAAAGAGAGCGACGGTATGAATGGTATGTCAGGCGCATTTATACAATATGTGAGACTGGGCATCCCGACCTGATTGGTCGGGACGATTTTTTTGTTTTGTTTTTCGCTCTCGGCGGCAATCGAACCCGTTATTGGAGCGTAGAAATCCAGCGCCTTATCCACTCGACCACGGGATCCCCATCTTCATCGAAGCGAATCTCGTTACTGCAGCTGACATCTGAAGGATTGCGTGCCCTCCGTGCCCAAGCGCCCGTAGGAAGATGGGTGGCCACATATCGTCGACTTCCTCTAACTTCATCACTTTATGTGCAAGATGTCATCGTTGATTTCGAATGTGATACTGCAAGAACCCCTCCCCCCCGGGCCAGAACCAGCCATTGACATTTGAGAAACCTGTCATTTTTAGTTCCCCGGTTGCGTTCCTGGGAGGGAGTTCTAATTCGTTCTTTTTAGTACCTGTTATCTTGAACGAAGTTGTTCCTACAGTTTTTCAATGTTCCCTACCTGTTTGCTGTTCCCTTTTGTTGTCGATAGTCCTCAAGGCGTTAAATTCTCTCTAAAAAAATCCACACGAGATTCCAAGTTCATGACAGGTGTTTGACATCCGTTGTTCCAAACTCGCAACTCACCTGTCTTCCTTCCGGAGGTTGAACAGGTACGGGAGAGTTGCACACCTCTTGTTCCGAAGTGCTTCAAGTCAGTCGTTTTTACAGTTTACCAAGAGCTCTTGCTAGCCGAGTGGATAAGGCGTTGGTCTGTCAAAGTCGCGGTACCGGGTTCGATCCCGGCCAGAGCGGACACCAACGTCAGCGCACGGGGACATCTGGCTACCGATTGGTAGACGCGCTCTGCTTATCCTTGCACTGGGGTGGGTAGGGCTTACACTTCTCATCACACACATAGCCAATTACAAGACTGCTTTCTTTTCTCTCTCATCTTCCCAGAACAACACACACACGCACACACTCTGTTCAAAGGAATCTTGCCTATATCCACATACCTCTGACTGTGAACAGGCCCCTCTGCCCCGGGGCGACGATGGTTCCACCTGAACGCTGTTTGGTGTCAAAATATAATACTTCCTGACACCTCTTCCCAAAGACGAGCGTCCCTGGTGCCCTCAGGCTTACCAGGGACTGTCATACTGACCTTTATGTCTATTTTATTATCCGGTCGAGATCCGCTTTTGCTCGCTTCTTCAGAAGGTTCTAATGAAGCTTCTCTCGTTAGTTTTCGACTAAGTTTTAAATATCTGAGGTGGTTCCATTGACCCCCACTTGATTATATTTTTCATTTAATATCACCCATGGGGGGCGGGGGAGAGGTGATAATTGTGCTGTGGGATCGGTAGCGGTGACAGTGGGATTTCTCATAACGAGTCTTTTAATTCAGATTGACCTCCCCCTTTGTGTAGCCCCACACTATGACCAACAGGATATTAAGTCAAATTCAAAATAGGGAAACAATTTATTTTAATAAATTACTTTAGTATGTTATAGCATCAACATTTTTCTCTGGGTCTACCACAAAATTAATATTAGGTACAATTACGTCAATAATGATAAATCAGAAACCTTTCTCCAACGCATTCAAAAAATCAAAATAATATAAATACACAGAAGCTACAAAAAAATATATTTACACGAAATTAAACTAATTAAAGCTCTACCTTCGCTTTTCAACAAAAAATAAAATTGTTGAGGACTAGAAATGAAAGAAGATTGCCTTTGCAACAAAACTGCTCATGCAACGCAGCAACAAAAATAAATAAAAATTATTAACGTGGGTTAAAAAGGCGAGCGAATTGGGTAATGAAATCGATAACAAAAGATAAATTATTATAATAAAAACAAAAAAAAAAACAGGCATCAATTAATTGGGACATATGTACTATATAGGGAGGGGAGAACCTACAGGATAAAAATACTTTTAATGTAACCATTTGACATTATAGAAAGGGCCTATTAGATCCTACAGGATGGTAAATGGGAATATTTTGGAACGTATCTAAGAGGAACAGGGTCCGAATACGAACCTAGAATTTGACTCATTAGTATCAAGAATGTTAATAGTGATAGAACCCCGGAAATTAAAGCCCCACCGAAGAATAAAATCTAAAAGAGAATTTAGTATACTAAACATAAGCTCCATTATTGACTAAATCAGACTCACATGAATAATTATTATCATACAATATGTACACGTAGCTGATGTATCGATAGATGGTGGCAATTGAAAATAACAAATGTGGAACAGTTAATGTACAAGAAACGATTAGAAATATAAAAATGGAGTTAGTGAATGTTTAAAAGTGTCTGCGATTCATTAAGAAGATTTTAATTGACTTAAATCGTCTCTCTTCGAAGAAGAGCTACAGTATAAACACGATTCATCTCATTTACCGAATTTCGTCTGCTCAAGTGAACATGATGTGAACACGAAACTGAGATGTATGTCATTCTCCTCTGGGATGGAGATTCCCGTTTGGATAATAAAGATGAAAGTGCTTTGATTTTTCCCCTTGAGCTAATTTTCTCTTGTTAGATGTTCAAGTGCATAAATGACAGGTAAGTGTATGGTAGGAGTGGCTAAGTTTCTGATATGAAGATTGAGAGTTCTGAGTAGCCACTAAATACAAGTCCCCTGCATACTCAGTTCTCCCAACATCGCCGTCAGGTGGGTTCAGATTCGAACTCCCTCGGGCGTTTGTTTTGTACCAGTTTGTTCCTTGGGTTTAAATAGACCCTTATGGTCCCAATGTTTAAGGTTCAAGTTTGCTATATAAGTGTGTCACTACTACTTCTTACCATATATTCTCTTCCCGCGTCAATATGTTTTATTCCTTGATGAGTAAATACGCCTTCGTTGAATTACACACGTTTCTATTTCTAACTCAATTATCAACAAACACTACCGCAAGTTCCTGGAGAGTTGCGCACCCTTGTGCCAAACCCTCTTAAGTTTTCTATTATATTCATAGTTTCAGGTGTATTGTGGGCAACATTGCTGCAGATTACATCTGGAGGTATCAACGCTTTCCTTATAAACTTCCGGCGGGAGATAAGTCCATTATCTTCCATTTTAGCTACTTATCAGATCTCCTTTGCTCATTTTTGTTCCTTTTCTTCGTCATTTGTGCCAATTTCCACTTACCCCAAAGATGCACCAATGGTATATGAGTGTATGCATGTGTGTACTTGTTTGAAGATAGTGTGAATGCTAGAAAGAAAATGTTGGAAGACAACTAGCAACTATTCTCTCCTTCAAAATACTCATATATATATATATATATATATATATATATATATATATATATATATAACTCTAAATTTATATTATTGGTAGAGAGCTGTATATCGTCATTATAGAAAATCTATAACTTACAATCAATAATAATTATAAACGCGCTATTAAACTATATACCTATACATCTCTTCTATATAGAACTATGAACAAGTATAGGACGGGAAGACATGAATGCTTCGCAATTTTTAACACTTGAATTCACATGCTTTTGCCAGAATGATGAATGGCATTCCAGCATTTGCACCGACAGTTCTAAAATCTATAATATATACATATACAGTATCTACATTAGAAATCTGAACTCTTTCGTCTTTTTTCTTTTGGTGATTCTGCCGTAGTCTGAAAAGAGAGAGAAAAAAAGAACCATTAATACAGATATGCCGAGGTAGCGACAGCATCAAACAAAGTTGCTTTTTTAATGGTTCCTCCTCATCCATAATTTGAGCTAGGAGGGCCTTCGAAGGGGTAGAACAGACGGAGGAAGAAAAGTTGAGGGAATGAAAAAACCCCGAACGTGTTCGATTTCATTAACCTTAAAATAACAGAGGAGGAACCGAGATGGAGGGTGAATTGCTACACAGAACATTGCTACTCATAATAAAGGAGGGGGAATTTCTACATAGAACATTGCTACTCATAATTACACACTTGAATCCCCTTGGGGGAGAAGAGTGGGGGAGCTGTCCCACTAATTGAATGCAAAAGTAAAGAACGAGCAAAAAAAAGAGAAAAAAATGAATACAAATCATATTTTAAAGTCTTTTCGTGCAATATCACATGGACTGAACAGATGCTCTGATAAAATTGTTGAAGTTAGGGAGGATGAAAAGGTAACCTAACCTATTTAGTAAAATAAGGACTTGAGTGCGCTCAACTTCCCCCTCCCCATTTTGGGGGCCTATGCAGAGCCTCTGCCACCGAGGAACGTCATCTCTGTAATGCTTTGGTATATTTTTAAACTAGAGAGGGAGGAGCACCGCCCCTACCATTAATTGGCTGTCATATGACACCCCAGGAGTTAGAATACTGCCTCCGGTACCCCGCCGTCCAGTAATACCCACCTTCATCAGCCCCCCCCCCCTCGTATTCGCTAGTGGGGTGATTAAACAGAACGAGTGAACAAAGAGAGCCACAACTTTGAGTCTAAAACAGCTCATACAAGGTGTATCGGCGCACATCAATGCAACAAAATAGTCCCTCCCCTTATAGACTATTAGTAAATACATTAACCAGGCTATTTTTCCGCTCCATTATTATCATCAGCTTAAAATACCCAACCAGAACGGTTTTCTCACAATGTAGGGTCGACGCACATCAATGCCACATAAAGTACCCTTTATGCACAGACATACCCCAAAAAATTTCTGTGCCAATATTATTCAAAACTAAGGATGCATCAGCCAGGAAGTTTTCGAAGAGGTTTATGAGAAAGTGATAAGTTAGGGCGCTAGGGACCGGGAGAGCGCAATTCTCCTTAAATTGCCCAACCACAATGAAGGCCGATTCCCCCCAAACGATAATCTCAATCCTCCGCTCTCCACCACTGGTGGCCTCGAAAACTGGAGATAAGAAGGTCGGTGCAAGATAGCAATGGCGAGGCGGGAGATTTGGGACTCAAATATCTCTCAGCAACTGGAAGTAGACGATACTTCTAAAGGGGGAGGGGGGGGGCGAGTTCGTGCTCCTATGGTACTCACTTGTTCTTGGGGGTTAATTCCAACATTTCCGGGTTTCCAACGTTTGGTTTTGGAGTCTTACTTCTTTTTTTTTTAATTTTCACGGTTCTCGATATTCCGAATTACCCACCTTTACCTTGAGGTTGTTTGTTTCTACACTTATTCTTTGTCCATTTAGGAAATATGCCTTCTTTGGATTACATAGGCTTCCTTTCTCAATAATCCCTTAGTGAAGGGAGAATGAAGAGAAGGTAAAAATAATAGTGCAGAAAAAAAGGAGAGAGGGAGAGGATGTGTGTGAACGCCTGTGCTGTAAATAATGGCTTATGTACTCTGATGTGGAGAAAAGGTGTATGTACTTCAGGGTCATAATTTGGGTTCCCATTTAAATTATGGGGATTTAATGCCGAGCTTCTGAATCGTGTTTCAATCGCGGTAGGGAATCTACTCCATAAATCATTTTACCAAAATCGAGTGAGGTCCCCTTAAATCATCTCTCCTTGCTTCACAATGGCCCCCACAGCCCAAATAACCTCTGTTATCCTCCCCACCTCCCAGCTCCAAAAAGCGTGCTGCTCTACTTTCTTCAAGGTTCGTAATTTAAATATTTTAGTACTGCGAACATTAGGTTCCACCAGAGGTTCTAAACCACCCATGAGCGTAATTCCTCTTTCGTGAGATCTATTTTAGGAAAAGGGAAGCAAATGTGGGCAGTATATAATGTAGCCCACGCGCGCCATTTACCGGTCGCCCATAAATCCAAGGCCGCCTGTCTCGTTACAGACTCTGTAATGGACTTTCGGTGGTGCTGAAGATTGTGAAGATTAAGGTCTAGACAAGGCGTTTGAGGGTGAACTCTGCTACTCAGGATCAGACCGATGTTTAGTTAACATGCGAACATTCTATTATCTCCCTAAAGTCAAACTATCGTGGCGCTCTGAGCTAATAATTATTATTAACTATTTTGTTGTTAATTAAGTTCTTCGCTAGATTGGATTCTAGTCCAGTACACACGGAAGTCAGTGGAGCACTGCAATGCCGCTGTGAAATGTCATTCTGGATATACGGGGTGGTAAAATACAGTTTAAAGAAGGGTGGGAAATGCTTTGCACTAACTGGTGCATTAACTATCATTTCTAAAGGAAAATTTAGAAAATACAGACTGAAAAGACTGAACAAACTAATTAAAGCTGGCCATCAAAATCTGATTTTTTAAAGATTCAGTCATTTTGAGGAGGTTCTTTTACACGAATTCGGACGTAGAAAATTTGAACTCTTTCTCTTTATTATAGGATTGATGGTTGGATGGCATGCCTTATTATAGCTGATCTTTTTACTACCATTATTTTTTTGCCTTTTCTTCTTTTTCCTTTCTTTTCCAGGCATGTGTATACCTGACCTTAGGGCCTTATGCTACTTCAAACTAGTCATAACAGACCATTGCTACAACTCTAGTTGTTTCACCAACCAGGGCAATTTTCCTCCCACCTGACAAATATGCGTCATTTATTACAAACCTTTTTATATAATAAATTCCTTCACATTCACCTCTATTTCGCCGACTCGCCTTTTTCTCCCTACATTCCCCCTAACTCATAACCCGGTTAATAAGCGCTTTAATATAATCAATCAAAGGAAATCTAACTCGGGAGGCTGTTTGTGGGTCCCTCGAATGCGGTGATTCCACAAGTGCACAGAAAGCGAGACAGGGATTGGAAAAAATTCCTCTCTCTAACAGGATTTAGCGAAAGGCTGATTGTGAAGATGAGGGGATTAGGCGAAACGACAAAAAAATGTGTGTTGTAGGCATGGCAGAAGCGGGGAGGAGGGAGTCTGGGAAGGAGGGAAGGGTGACCAATTTTTAACTGAAGAGTGATTCACGACCGCTTAATCGACAAGGCTGACTCGAAATGACGGAAGGGGTTCGAACCCCACTCACTTTGTGAATGTCGGTGGGGGGGGGGGAGACAAAAAAATTATAAAAATAATGAGAAGGATTCGGAATAACATGTGGGGAAACTAGACCAGGGACGATGCAATTATTTACTTAAAACTAGTAGGTAAAAAAAATGAGGGCATTTGCGTCATATAAAGTGGTGAAGTTAGGCGAATTGAAAACGAGTGTAAGACACAGGACGAGCAGCTCAAGGAGGAGAATACTTGGTCCCGCAAAAAATCGGATTCAGAAGTCGTCTTTCGTGCATAGTTTTTATTACTGATCCGTACCCTCTGGTGTCTATCTCAGTGGGATCCGAAGCACGGATCGCGGCGATATGTCGAGCCACCTCAAATCGGGTCCCCATTCAACGACTAACCGCACTTAAAATGGTTTAACATCCCTCATGGCGAGAACCCGCGTTTCCACTTGGCTCGGCCGTAGCCATGGCTGAGAGATAAACAAACAGCCATAAAGGGTCAACCTGAAAGATTGCGTCCCCTCCTGGCCCCAATGCTCTCAGTTGCGTGCCCTCTTGACCCCGATGCCCACAGTTACGTGCCATACTGCCCGCCCGATCTCTTTTTGGAAACTTTAGGGCGACATGCCTTCGTTGGTTCTCACTTTTAGTAAAAAAAGACCCTCCACCACGAGACTACATTTTTGTAGCCCATCAAGTCCGTAATAACCTCCTTGATACACTTGAAGGAACTAGTTGCATTCCTCTCTAGTGGGGTCCTCATTAACAAAGGAGGATGAAATAACCATTAAAGAGAGGAAGGCCACTTGTGGTTAGGTGCAAAGTATTTTATATCAATGAAAAAGACGAAAACCAACGAGAAAATTCCAGCGAGAGGAGGAAATTATTATATTGGGCAGTGAAGAAATTAAGGGCGCCTTAAGGGTTGTTTAAATTGTTCAAAATTTACTGCAAGCCCTTAAAGATAACTGGAGTACTAGTTTCTAGGCCATTTAAAGCTGAACTAATGCCTTGGCCTTTTTAAAATTGTACTAATGTCCAGGACTTTCTAAAGCTGTACTAATTAATGCCTAGGCCTTTTTAAAGCTGTATTAATTAAATGTCTAGGCCTTTTTAAAGTTGTACTGTCTGGGACATTTTAAAGCTGTACTAATGCCTAGGCCTTTTAAAAGCTGTACTAATGCCTAAGCCTTTTTAAAGCTGTATTAATTAAATGTCTAGGCCTTTTTAAAGCTGTACTAATGCTTTAGCAAATCTTCATAGATATGTTATTTGGGTGCCACATGAATTGTGTGAAGGACAACGCTTATAACAAAGTGTGAATATTGTTTCATTTCTATCGTCTCGAAATGTCCTGAGCCATTTATGGACAGAATTGTTCGGGGAGATTGGAAAAGTGGTGGTCTCTTTACTACTGCACTCTAAAGCGGAAAAGAAAACAATAGATTGATGGCAAACAAAAACCCATTCACACACTAGAAGGCATCTATGCTTTACATCAGGTGGATATGAAATGAATTATTCATTATGAACCATTCAATAATAAACATACAGTTACTGCAGACCATAAAGAGGTTCAACAATTGCTACGTTTAAATGAAGACCTTGAATAAAAATGGCTTTACTAGACTAGAGAACCTTCCTCCTTTACGACAATGCCCACTCACACTGCTAAAATTATTGCGGTAGGTTGGGAAGTTCTTTCTTCACTTTCCACATTCACCGGGCATTGCACCATCAAATTACCATTTATTGAAGCGATTACCACATCACATAAGTGGCAAAGATTCCTTCGATATGAATGAGATAGAAAAGGATATCAAATCCTATATTTCAGCAAAAACTGAATGAATTCTTCAAGAATCCACGGCTTAGTGAAATAATGGGAGAATGAATTTATTTTCCTTAAAAAAAATAGAATAACTTCATGACGACCTAATATTTTCGTGGACCATGAAAGTATTGACCACAAAGGGTATCTAGGGCAGCATTATTTTTCCTCTGACGCGCGGTGGAAATGAACCATCACTTCATACAATTTAAATTATTTCATCTCGTCATAACACGAGTAGATTTCGATTCTCAACTTTCGCGATTCTCTCCAGTCCACATCAAGGAGGTACAAATTTCGCTTTTATTTGGAACTTGTCCTCGGTCTAAATTTGTTCCTGGATACTACAAACGCACCCTCCGGCCCCAGCATTTAAACTTAACATTTGTATAACAGCAGCCACAGCCACAAAAAAAAGACCCTTGATGAAACTAACGCAGGGAAATAAGAACACAAAGGATAAAAAAGGTACAGAATAATAAAAAATAAACACTTTCATACCAAAGCCACGAACAAATACGCTTTATAACGCAAATTTAGAACCTCTTTTTTTATATATACTTCAATTCACTTCATTAAAATTAAGAGGAGTAAAAACCAACGAGGGAATCAGTGCCACACATTTGTGACAAAAGGTTAGTAAAAGAATGGCGAACTTATTGGACATGAATTTGCTTAACATCCCCCAATGAGGACCCCCTTGGATACGAGTTCCCTTTATTTAGGGGTTTGTACGCTCTGCGGGGTCCAAACCCCCTAAAAGAAAAAAAACAGGAAAAAGAGGGACGAGAATGAAACTAACTATGAAGAGGGGAAATGACGAGAAAATAGAAAGGATAAAGAGAGAAGCGAAAGGGGAAAAAAGGTGATTTGAGGGAAAACTCGAAGAAGAGAGAAGGATGTTAGGGAGAAGGGTAGGGAAGTGGGATAAGGGGCAGTGGGGAGCAAGAACGATGCCAAGGACCATAAAACCAGACCATAAAATGCTGAGAACTGGGAGAGGGGAAGGAGGGGGGAGGGGGGGAGGCATCAAGATAAAAGTCCTTAGGAACGAGCGTAGGGTTCCCATTTTAACCCCCTTGGGGTCGTCAAAAGAGGTGGTTTGGGTGAAACTTAGCCCCGACCCCCAACTTTCGCACACGCCCCCGTGAACGGGAGACTAGTTTCCCACGCGGGCCGGGGACCCTGAACTCCGGCATCCACCCACAGGTGAGAGAGTGAGAGGGGCTGAAGAGAATGAAAGCGTTAGAAAGCTGGAGAGAGAGAGAGAGAGAGAGAGAGGGAGGTGGGGTGGAAAGAAAGAGAGGAGAGGGCGAGAGTGAAAGGAAAAGCGAGAGAGAGGGAATGCGAGAAAGTGAGAGAGCATGATAGGGAGAGCGAGTGTGTGAGAGCAATAGAGAGAGTGAGTGGCAGAGAGCAGAGGGAGAGCAAGAGAGAGTGACGATAGAGGGATTGCGAGAGTGGGAGAGGGAGAGAGAGGGAGATGAGAGGGAGAATGGGAGAGGGAGAATGGGAGAGAGGATGAACGAAAGGGATTACGATATATATATATATATATATATATATATATATATATATATATATATATATATATAGGGGGGAGGGGGGGAGATTGTGCCTACCTGTGATTTTGGCTTGTCGGAGATGCCGCTCCGTTTCCGGTTTAGGCGGAAGTCGTTCTTGGGGCCGCCCCCCGGTGACTGTGGGTCCACGGAGGATGAGGGGCGGGGGGCGGTGTCCGCCGGGGGTCAGGACCCCTCTTTTATCAGGTACGGAGGTCAAACTCGCCTCATCTTGTTGGGGGCAGGGGGCGAGTTTCTCGGGGGAGATGTTCAGGTTATCAATCAGGGGGGCCAAGACGGAGGCCTGAGCCTCTCCGGGGTTCCTAGAATCAGGGGCCGCACCCGGGAAGGGGGTTTCCGTTTTCAATTCTTTCTCGTCGCTCACAATCGGGGTCCTCTTGGCACCTTCGTGCGGGAGGGGGGTCCACGAGAACCTTCCAAATGGGAGGGGGACCCCGGCGACGGGGTCGAAGCCCCAGCGGGAGGCGAAAGCAGCGGCGGAGGAGTCCATCCAAGCCGAAGCAATTCGCAGGTTGCTTTCGGGGTCCTTCGAGGCCCCGAAGAGATTGCGGCGAACCACCGTTTTCCTCGCACCCCCCTTTCGAAGCAGGGACGAAGGCCCCCCTGCGAGAGAGAGGGGCCTAAGGGGGGCCCGGGTTTCGAGTCGAACTACCACCATGTGTGGGATAAAGAGAACTGGCGACCGCCAAGCATCAGCTACGACTCCCAACTAAGAGACACAACCACTCCGATGTCTCGACCAACACTGGCTCGCGTCACCTCCCAGCCAGCGTCTCTCCTCCCCTTGATGGCGACGCGCAAGCTCGGTGGGCGGACCCCCATCCCCCGTTTCCCTTCAGGGGGTTCTGGAAGTCGGGGTAGAGCATCTTCTCCAATCTGGACGCCTCCTTACCGCCCCGAGCTGGGGGATTGGAGTTGGGGTGGGGACATGACTCATTCACGGGGAAACAACCACAAGGCAGATTGATCGGAAGCACCCACAAGCAACCGCGTTTCGGCCAAACACGCACATACACGAATACGGTTCGCTCTGTCATGCAACGTCCAAATCTCCTCACTCAATAAAGCGCTATGCTTTCTCATCATTTTGATTCGAGTCGTTTTGGGGTTTGTTTTCCTCGTCACAGCTATTTTTTTTTTCTCTTCCTCTCTCTCTCTCTCAGGGGTTTGGTCTTTTATTTCCCTCGTCCTTGTATCTTCCTCCTCCATCACTATCTTCTTTCTTTGTTCATGATTATATTTGTTACTGTTTCTCACCCTTTTGTTTGAGATGGGGTCAGGGAGGCGCGTGGCCTATTACTAACTAACTTCATAACTTCATCATCCAGGTACGGAAATAGAAAATTGCAAGCGATCAAACAACTAGTTTCATTAAATTAGGAAATCTCGATTATATGCAAATTACTAGGAATATACATTTAGACTAAGGTCTTGGAGAGCGGGGTGGGTGCATTTTGACAATGTGCATCGAACACAAGAGGCTGAGAACCGTTGTCTTACGAAACCCACTTACGGAGTGGTTTCAAATCAACGGGGGCTCGAATTAGGGCATCCAGTTTTACATCTTTACCGTGTATAGGGATTAGAGATGAACAAGAAAAAAAGGGGCGAATCCCGTGACCATAAAGCGACCAGAAAATGATTAAGTCATCGTCCAGTGGTTTCGTGATCGAAGGTTGTGCGCTTCTATGAAAGTGATATATCCGATCCATTAGGCTTATTTCAGCGCTAATCGAAGGGTAACGGAATGGTAGTTTTGCGGGTTTGTACTCTTTTGCGGGTTGAGTACCATCCAGATTTTTGCGTCTTGATGAAGGATTGTGTTGTTACAACAATCATTTAGCCATTCTTTTTAATTATTCCTGATTAGCTTATTTTTTATCTTCGTATTTGCGAGGGATATCGCGCGTGTCTCTCGGTTACTTGTAGCCACACACTTGAAGCCACAGCATCGCGAATACTGAATAATGGACAGATACGGGGCGATATTCACCCGATGTGAAATTCGCCTGTGAATGATCTCCCTTACCGAGCGATGTATTGCAAGAAGAAAAGTAGCGGAAAATGTCTTACCTCGGCAAAGAGCAAATGAAAATGTTATTATTATTTTTATTATAAAATATACAAGCATAACTAAATATACGCTACCATTGAAAAGGAATAAGTTCTACTGCGCCTCTGGACAAAAAGACAAATTACACGATTTATAAAATTTCATGAATTAAAAACTGCAAAATACACAAGAAGGAATCCGTCAAGAATGCACAAAATTACAAGACGAGGATTCTTTTCGTGGTTATAAAAAGCATCTCTTCGAAAATGAAACCATCCCTCATATTTGCTAAGGAGGAGCAGCCAGCCCTTCCGATCCTAATACCCAGGCATTTAGAACTAGATTTAGACTAACTGGGCTTTATCCCTTTAGCCAATTCCATTTTACCCCTTTTTTTGCCACTTTCATTGCAAGCCTTTTCTTATCTATTTTCTTAGCTGGCGGCTAATTTCACAGGCTAATCGCCGACCAGCTTTCCTCCATTCAACCATGGTAGGGGGCGGGAGGCGAGAGGGAGGTTGGTTCCCCTTTCCCTCTTGGCTCCAGTTGGAGTTGTGTTTTTGTTCGCATGCCTGCCCCCCCCCCTTCTTTCTTTTCCTTATCCATCCTTCTAAGCACCCGGCAGAGTATGTGAGGTGAAGCATGGGCAAAGCCATGGTGCGACTGACATCTGGGGTATGATGTGCCCTTCTGGCCCCATTGCTTTTTCAGGAGGACCTGAGGCCATATCTCTTCCACACATTTTCTATTTCTTCTATCTTCACAATTTCCTTTACACAACTCTGACTTCATACTTATGGTGGGATGTCCTCGTTGGTTTTCGCTTCTTACAACGAGTGACAACACCGAAAAAATCGGTGATTACTTCTGGAAAAGTAACACAAGAGGTCAAAAGTGAGAAGTATAACGTCACGAACGCCGTCGACGATAGAGGGCGAATAGCAAGAGGCTCTGCCGTGGAAAGGTCGCCGGGTGCGACACCTGGACGTGAAGCTTTATGGATTTAAAAAGAAGAAATTTAGGAGCCCATCTGACGACTGCCTCCTTGGGCATCAAGCTTTATGGACAGCACCGAACCAAAGCCAGGTTAGGCGATGGAATTACTCATGTATCGTAAGATCATCTGCGACGGAGGAAATGACTACATCGAGAATATATTATTTTTAAAATAAATGAAGTTTAACGCCCTCTTTCCGCCTTTGTTGGGCCTATACAGGCGTCTAAAAAATAATGAGAGATTTAAAGAGATGCAAAAGATGGCTCGAGAGAGAGCACTATTTTCTCTATGGGCACTGAGGTCGGGAGGGTGCGCTGTTGCTTCAGGTTTCAGGTATAGCGGGGAGTATTACCCCTACTACATTATCTACGCCCTTACGGGGACCCCGATAATAGATGACGCAGGGGAGGAACCTTCCGTGATTGATTCCATGTTGTCTCTGGTTTTCTCTCGTCTCTTTGGGGTGCCCGTAGGAAAGTGGGGCCCCGCTCCAGAGGGACAGAATGAATGATCTCTCCTGTCGGAAGAGCTCGAGTCGCAAGGGAAGTGGATAACCCCTCAATCTGGAGGGACAATCGAGTGGCGCCCTTCGACTGAGAAGCCTTCTCGCTGGCTTAATCCAAACTGGCTCTTACCTCGTTGATGGCAGCTTCTTATTTACGTAGAAGCGTTTCTGTATTCTCGAGCTGCCGTCATCGGCAATTCAGCGTGTGAAAACCGTCTCTTCTGACCACCTCACCACGGTAGAATCGCATCTCACTCGTCTTTAGTCATCCGTTCTCTGAAGCTGTTAACTAAATGCGTTTTTACTCCTAATTTTATGAGTGACTTGTAGTGTTTCCTTGGATCCTAACTAATTTTACCATTAACAATGATAACATTTCGAACGATTTTATTGTACATCCAGTGTACTTAATTGCTAACTTACTCGCATCTATTTATATCCATTGGTATAAATCCCTGTTCTTTCCAGTCAGTGGATTCAGAACTGATCCGTTGCCTTTCATTGCATTTATTTTATACTGCGCCCGAGGGTGTTTAGTTCACGGCTATCTTAATTTTTGTTCCTATATTTTGTGAACAAAGGAGTATGGGAACAGGGACTACAATCTTTCTATGGGACAATTCGATAATCACGATTTAAAAAAAAAAATGACTGAGAAGCGGTCATATTTCGGTCGAGGGTTAGTTGCAAGCGAGCGCTGTTCTCCAAGGTGAGCGTTCTCCTATCATTCCCCATTGCTGGATAAGGAATATCGCTTCACTTTTCCTGATAAAAGTTGCTCTGTCCCATTTTGATCAGGGTGTTGGGTTCGTATATAAATGTACTCTTGCTTTTCTCCAAGACGCTGTGTTGCGTTGCCGGTTTGTGACTCATTTTATATTAACAAGAATACTATTCAGCTGCTCTTCATGATTTAGTTTGCCACCCAGGACCACGTCATTATGAGTGCCAAGCGATATCATGCGTAAGAATTTCATTTCGATAATCTGGAGCCGTCAGTTCACTGCCGTCATGATTTCTCTTATGCGTGAGTTTTTGCTTCATTTTTTTTTGTATAGCATTATGTGTTCCAGAAGAACACATAATTCATCCAACCAAAGTTAGTGTCCACATACTCGTATAATACATTTCTTACAACTTGGCAATTGGTAACGCAATGGTGGCTCACTGCTAGCGCAATGATATTCATTTAGCGTCAGCGAGATTCATTTACGGTTCATCGGCGACTCGTCACATTCATTGTTTTGCACCTCGTACCATCGCGGTACGGGTAATCCTTTGTTAACCGAGATTATTCTTAATCGCCCATTATATTTGATCTTGCGCCTCGTGGAGTTTTTTCGGTGACACATTTTAACTTTGTACTAATTTATCTTTGATTGTACTTATTCTTTGGGTTATTATTTTCACTCATTCGCGCATGTTTATTTCCTGCAAAATATCGCACTTCAAAGGGCGGAGAATTCAATTTCCCTAGTATATATGATCAAACAAACTTCCTTCATTGTTTAACCCATTTTCATAACTGATTTCAGAATGATATTTATTCCCTTTGTATTACTCAATATCTATTTGCTTATTCTTTCTGCAATTGATATAATTAATTCTGCTTTGCCTATCTTATTCTTATGTTAATAACCCATCGAAATGCCAGATTATCATACCACACCATAGAAAGAGGAATACACGTTCCCTCGTTAGTCATTCCGTTCATTGTTATGATATTAGCTTCATTTCTTTTATCTTGACTGAAAATGGGTGGACTAATAGGAAAAGACAGAGAACAGAGGGGAAGGAAAGGGAGGAGATAAAAAGAAGGGAAGTTTCGTTATGACACAAGTTCTAAAATACAGGCCATTTATACAAAGTTTGTCCGATTATAAGTTTTATTCAAGAAAACAAAACATAAATAATTTCCTTTAGTAATAAGTCCATATTCGCATAGAGTAATATAAATCGACCGAATTTTCGTAGCCATAGAAACAACTTAGCCTTTGGATAGCGTTATATAAATCGACTCAATTTCAGTAGCCATTAAAAATACGTAGCCTTCACTTAGCACCATATAGATCGACTGATTTTCCGTACCCATATAAACCATACAGCATTCGCATGGCGTCATATCGATAGACTGAATTTCCGTAGCCATAGAAACTCCATAGCCTTTGCATAGCGTTATATATTATAAATCGACCTAATTTCCGTCGCCATGGAGACCTTATAATTACAGAAATACCTTCGTTTATTCACCGGACAAAACTTTGTATACAATCCTTATATAAATCGCTTACAATTTTCCATAATGGGTTCTTGTTTTCTCCGTCTTATTTTACTATTTATCAAAGACTAAATTGCTAAAAATTCCTTGTTCAATTAAACTTCAGGATAAATTTGGGGTTTAATCCACCATTTTTTGATTAACTTGATTTCTCGGTTTTCTATGGTTGTAATCTGCGGTGAGCCTTAGCAGGAGCACATAGGTAGAATGGGACATCACCTCAGCGGGGCCTCCTCGTGTTTTCTTCCTTCATCTGGAGTGTCCGTTAGTGAAGAAAAGACACAAGATAACAACTGCCTATCACTTAGAGTCGATTAAATAACATTGCTCTCTTATAGGACGAAGCACCACAACCAAATTTACTTTGCAATTTTAGCTCATTTCATGTTTCACAAACCCTCAAGTGGAGATCTGTCTTCTTCGTGGAATCAGTTGAAATTCAGGAGAGTTACAACTGGTAGATTTTTTTCTTATATTCATTTGGAGAAAAGGAATTAGATAATTTTCTAGGCTAAAATTTTGACGCAAGGTATTCAGAGACACTTTCGGCCGTCACTGAAGGATCAGGTTATCTTCAGGTGCTATTCGAAACCTTACCTTTTGAGTTGACTTATCGGCCAACCTAAAGTCATTACGTTAGGTGTAAATTATTCTGAAGGGAGTGGAAGCACTTTGGACTGAGTTATTACGCTAAGTGATAATTTGCCCTATCGAAACTACGATTTATTGTTCACTCAACATTCATTCAAACGTGTTTATAAAGGGTGCGGATTTTTTTGTTTATTAGAATGTTTTCTTATATCCCCGCAAAGAGGGGGATGCAACATTGGTTATACCCCCTACAACTGAAATCTGGACCCAAGTCTCCCAAGATAACCTGGTGCTCTCTCTCTCTCTCTCTTTCTCTCTCTCTCTCTCTTTCTCTCTCTCTTGCGTCGTCTTTTCATCTCTTTTTAATCTCTTACTATCTTTCCCACGCTTGTATAGACCCAACAAAAGGTGAAAGAGGGCGTTAAACGTTCTTAAACGAAAATTTGAATTTAGCGAAAAAAATACAATGTTTGGATAACTATCGACCCCCCCCCCCCGTCCTTTGCTATAACCACCAAATGGTACCCGTGGTATTCACAGGTGAACATGTTGTTTGTAGATATAATAGTTACTAAACACTAATTGTTTCTGACTTCGTATGGTAAATATGGAATACACAGATACCGAGTTCAAGGAAATTTTATGTTTCCATTTCTAGCTCTACCCATTCGGGGCAGAGCACTGCATAAAAACAATGAATATTGGAGCCCCTAACAACGTCTAGTCCCCGCATTTGAATTCGAACCCTAGGAGGATTATTTTGAAATGGGGGCAAAAAATGGGCCGCTTCGCCTCATACCCCCCTTTAATGGTGGGGGGGGGGCACACCTACTAAGATATTTTTAATCAACTAGTAGTATAAATAACTCAAAAGCCTAGGTTCGAATTCAAAGGTGATTGCCAGACGTCGTTAGACGTTCTGATGTTCATTGTTTTTACTAGCAAAAAATCACTCTACGGGCAGTTTTTTCTAAGCCTGTGGTACTTGTTCGCTTCGCTCACAAAATTAAGGTGTGTGTGAGAGAGAGAAAGTTTTTTATTTCACAACACATTCAAAAGTGGTGTGAACAAAAATAATTTCACAATATTTTTTAAAAATGCACAGACGGACACACGCATAGACAGACAGACACACACACACATACACGCTAGGATCATTATAATAAGATGCCGTGCTTCTTGACTTCAGACATATAAGCCCCGCCACGAATGCTATTTAAATCCATCATATATTCTTTAATATTAAATAGTATAAAATGTCCGTATCTTATTTTAATCCAGAAAAAAAAGATCACTCTAAGATGATATATAATACAATATGATGCGATTCTAATTGATAATGTGGCTGTGTACTCCATATTAACATTTGAGTTTCCCTGAATAAAACAAAGTCCTTAGCTAAATTTACTGTTGAATTTACTGAGAGAAAAGGATATGCTTATATTTATTTCTTACGGCCAAAGTTTTTAATTTACACTTGATTCTCAACCTTCGTGTTTACTTTAAATCCTTTGCTATAAATTCATTGCCAATCCGGGTTCCTATTTGTCCTATTTGCTTAAAATTGTTCCAGCGTAGTTTTCGTGGTGGATGGTTCCTGGTTTCGGTCAGAAACAATGCACTCTTTCGTCATTCTAGTAGGTATTTGCGTGGGGGGATCGGAAAGTTATAAGGGGAAAGCGAGGAGAACCTACAGGAAACAAGTTTAGGGTAGAAACCAAACAGCTGGTAGCTTTATTCGAAAACCTGCATTCGGGTTTAAACTCGCCTGAATTGAGATTGGTTTTGCTTCGGAAATTAAAATTTAATTGTATTATTTTGAATTATTTATTGATTTTAGATGTGGGTAATGAAGGTTTTTTTCAAATTGGTTCTAAGTTCACAATGAGTGGGATTCTCTAAGTGCAAAGACAAATTAAAACCTCCCTATTTTTATTACGAGGGTGTTAGGCGTTAAATGCCCGATGCGGCAAGAACAATTCTCGCCAAGTATTTTCCATTATTAGTTATCGGTATGTGCATCTTCCCCATACTTTCTTTTACCCTTATTATGCCATAAGGGACGGTGGGGGGAGGGGGAGGGGGAATTCATACATTGGAGCGACTGCGTTCGTTTGCGAACTTTTTTCGGGGGGAGTTTTACGTTCTGTTCCGGGGGGGAAGGGGCACTAGCAACGAATGCCCCCCCCCTTTCAAAGATTTTTCCCCTCACTGTGCCCTTATGGGTTGATATGGGGGCCATACAGCATATACAAGCACCTAAAGCAAAGTCATCCCAATTCGGTACTCCATCCGCCGACTAACTCCATTCGATGTGGATTAACTTTGCTCAAACGGAAATCAATGTTCTACTGCCTGGAGCGTAACCCAGTTTTCCAATATTTCTACCCAGATCCAGTATTTAGTGCGGGGAATCTTGCTCTATCAATCCTTTTCATCCCACGCCTGTAAAAACTCACTTAAGAGTGCAAGATGGAGTTAACCTACTTTACTAAAATCTTCTATGAAACTGTTTAGAAACTATGAAACTGTTTTTGGGGGTTATATCTTGTTGGTTTTCTTCTTTTTTAAAATAAATATCTATACCTAAATATATTTGCATTTTGCGAAAGTATTGCAATTTCAATTGACTTTTTACACCTGTTGCAACTGTGCAGTATTAAAATAGTTACAAATCTTCACCTCTTAATTGCAAAACGCCGATGATGAAAGAAAAGGCAAGAACCCCTCGTATTTATTGAATAAAATTGAGGTTTTAGAGTATTTATTGAATAAAATTCAGGTTTTAGAGTATTTGTTGAATAAATCTGAGGTTTTTAGAGTATTTATTTAATAAGATAGAGGTTTTATTTACTACAATTGAGGTTTTAAGAGTATTTATTAACTAAAATAAGATTTTTAGATGATTTATTGACTAAAATTTAGGTTTTTAGAGTATTTATTGAAAAATGTAGTTTTATAGAGTATTTATTGAATAAAATTGAGGTTTTTAAAGTATTTATTGAATAAAATTGAGGTTATTAGAGTATGAGATTTTCATAGTATTTATTCAATAAAATTGAGGTCTTTAGATAATTATTGGTGGTTTCGAGTGAAATTTAATTATGTAATTGTATGTAATTTATGTAATTTTAATTCAGGTGACCAAATTGTAAAAACGGCTGCAATTTAAGTGTAATCAATTTTACCAATAAATCGTGCATCGACCGACTATGCCAGAATAGTATTATGAGGCGTCCACATATAAAAAATGACATGAACTAAATCATGATCATCAACCGTTTTCCCTTTTGGGGGTGGGCGCACATCAACGCTATTTCAAAACTACCACCCCTCCGACCCTTTATGCTGAAGTGAGGACAAAGTTACCCCTTTTCTTTCATGCTAAATTAGGGCTTCGTAGCTATGTGCTGTAGCATCTCAACCCCTTAGGGGGCATCCCTAGGCAGAAGCCCCCTAGCGTGTCCCTCACAAACCCCCGAAGGCTCCTGCACACTTAACATACGCAATATATTCCAGTTCCTTGTCCGTCAGGCTTTTTTCTCTCAAACACTCATTTACATAATAAAGCCATCTTTCTCACACCCTCAACTTCACTCCCATACAGGGTGCCCCACAAAAATGTTAACCTGAACTTTAAATTAGTATTACTTAATAAATATTAAACATATTTTGGTTCCGTAAATTTTTTTTCTCTTTAACACGTATTTATCTTTAAATTGTGAAAAAATTTAATTTAATTTCCTTTTACGAGATTGATACACAAAAGGTTTTGGCGGAGTCCCCTCCAAAAAGTGTTTTCCCAAGGAAGTGAAATAATCAAAATCCAAAGTTGAAAATCAAAAAAATTACCCAAGGAAAAGTAATTCGACATGTATCGCCGCCTTAGGTAAGTCTCTTTTATTTCTCTAAGTAGCTTTGATACCAATGATTACATAAAAAATGTTCCCTTCATTAATACATCAAATCGTTTTTACGCATCAGAAGACCCCTTTATCAGGCTGTTAGCAAAGAAATCAATGAGTATTTGTTATCACAAACTTTATTAGAACTGGTAGTATTAAACAAGTACAAGATTTATTTGAGCGATGTTTTCTTGATCGTCATCCACCGAGCCCAAGAAGAAGTAACTTGTTAAATGTAAACAAAGGTCGTTCGGGTCGTAGGAAAACCCTAAAAATAGCAGAAAACGTATCAATCAGAAAGAATGGCTTGCATTTGACAATGTCAACATTTAACCGCATTGTTAAACATGCCTTAAAATGGCATCCGTATAAAATGGATTTAAGGCTTCCCTATAAACCTTCTCGTTTCTTGGAAAACATTGTGATTTGTGACCAAGCATCCTTGTTTATGAGTGGAAAGGTAAATTGCTATGATATTCGACAGTATGCGCCGCTGAACAATCAGCCAGAATTCAGCTTTGACTTATTTGTCGGAAGAAAGTGTCTGTGAATCGGGATAGTCGGGAAAAGCCACCTCGTTGACCCATTGTCTTACGTCAATAATTTTATTGGAGCTACCTACTTGAACAGGATCAACGAACGGATCATCTCAGTATTCTTCCGTATTTACAGCAATCAATTCAATAGGTTTTGTTTGATTCAGGGCAGAGTTCCAGCTCGTACGCTGCTTGCTGTAAGAGAAAGAAAGAAAAATTTAGCAATCGCATTGTCACTATAAATTATGCAAATGAATGACCCCCAAGATCCCCGGACTTAACACTGTACGATGTCTTCTTATGGAGACATCTAATGAGTAAAGTGTATTCTACTTCTCGGGAAAACATAAGCCAGGTAGAAGACAGAATCACACGTGAATTCAATTTACTTAAGGAAAATCAACAGTTGGTAATAAGAGTTGTGTAATCAATGCGATCAAAGACGTCAATGGGCTTGGAAAGAAATTGAGGAAAGAAAGTGGGATTAGATAATTAAAAATTACGTTTTTATTACCCATATGTAGAGTTGTATCATTATTAATGGACAGATAAATTTGTTAATTTTCAGCTTCAGATTTTCATTATTTAACTTCCTTGCCGAAGTACTTTTTTTTGCCTCCACCAAAACCATTTGTGTATCGATATTGTAAATAGGAAATTAAATGAAATTTTCACGATCGAAATATAAATAGTTGGAAGACAGAACAAATTTACAGGACCAAGTATCTCTAATAGTTTTTGAGTATAGTAATTCAAATTTTGGTTAGCTTTTTGTGAGTTCCCCTGTATATTCTCTTTACAGTCTATTTTCTTACGTCATACCACTTCAGAACTCTTTCACTCATGACCTTATTCACATCTTCATACCATGACCATCTCTAACTCAGCCGTTGGACAGACACTGTCTAGTTTTCGCACACCAAACACACCTTTCAAGTTGTGCATTTACACTCTTTTCACTCTAAAAATCCTTTTCGTTCCATATCATCGTCTCACTCCCGGGCACTAATGTTCGAACCTGGACCACTACACAGTCAAACCCTTACCATTCACTACTACTCTGATCTCACCTGAGACTTTCCTAACATTTAAAACTTTGCAGTTGCAATCTGCCTCATTCGTATCCCTATCATTCACGATACATCATTGGTACTTATTACACTAGTTCAAAGGTTTCCCCACGTGCTCTAATATCACCCTCCCTTCCACCCTCAAACTCCAACACCGTCTACTTATTTTTTTATGTATTAGTTTTAGCCTCCCCTTTAAAATAAAACCCCAAACCAAGCAGCACCTTAATTTTTTCTATATTTAATTTTATCCCTCTTCCATACACTGTCCAACGTTTCGACCAATATTTCCAACTTTCTCTCACTCTCAGCCACAATATATACCAACATTAACTTGTATCCCTTACAATTACTCAACCTCACATCACTTTCCCTCATTCCTCCATACTTCTCTCGGCACTCCATCAATACAAATCGTAAACAACCATGGCGACATCACACACGATTATCTTCCAATTCATAAAAGCGATTGAAATATTGCTACCGCCTCCCCCCCTATGCATTGCTGGAACCTGCCATAATGCTTACGTATCATTACGTTCATACTGTCGTAGAATCAGGTAGTCATCCCTGACCTTTGCTGCCATCCATAGACGTGGGGGGAAGGAGGCGACACAAAAATATAAGGAATGTCTCCCTCGTAAGTGCGTGGGAATTTAAGACGAGTGCAAATTCTAATATAGGCCGATTTGGATATTATTTCAATAAGCTTCGAGTGATTATAGGATACAAACAAGCAAAACAAAATAATCTTTAATACTATACAAACAATAAATGAGATTAACAAGAATGATACACTTTAATAATTAGTTAATCGTTCGGCAAATGAAAATTGAATTGAATTTACAAAGAATGATATTGTCTGAGCCGTACGAGGCACAATAATTACCCGAGAGGGATCGAGAGGAGACTATGAAGTGAGTCTTGCGGTCGGAGAGCGTCACACCTCTTTGACGATGAAAAAGAAAATTTAATGGCTTACGATTTTCTGGAAGAGACCTCGAGTAGTCTTTCGGGGGAGTATTCTTCTCGGGAAGGCGTAGCAAGAGCGTTATTCTTGACTGAGTCCTTCGTCCTTGACCTCCGTCGTTCCGAATAATGTTTCTGCCTACGAGCCTTTAGGGTGCCGGGGTGTCGCTCGAGAAGTGCACGTCGTCCTTGGATGATTCCAATGGGGTCTCAAGATTTAGATGCTGCGTGAGTACTGTGAGAGTACTGCGTGATCACTGCGTGAAACAGCATGTATACTGTTCGCCTCCCTAATACTCTGAAAATACTCATTTGATCATTCCCGGGCGGGGGAATATATACGACTTCACCGGAAGCTCTCTTGTTTTTCGACTAAGCAATTCCGACTCTGTTCCCAAAACACGGGGGCGATGGTTTTAGTGCTATATCGCTAAGTGGTGTGCCGGCTCCATTCTGACTTTCATATCGCTCTGAAAGCTTGCCGAAGGGTTCCAATGAAATGTTCTTGGCCCGTGAGATACTCCTATTTCTCTTTGTCTTCACGACTCGCTTTCTCTCTCTCTCTCTCTCTCTGACACATACCCTTGACTTGAATGCGCAATAACGACGAGGGGAGATTTGTAAAAGGAGTGGTAAAGATAGTGAAAATGTATGGAAGATATATATAGCCACAGACTCTCAGGGATTAGGGCCGGGAGGGCAAACTGCGGATGTTGGGCCGGGGAAATCAAATAATCCTCCAGAATTTCCCCTCAGCAAGGTTTCCCTTGGTACACCCCCTTTGTGGGTATACCAATTTACATCTTCTCCGCATCGATGAACACAGAATATATTTTACACTCCACCTGCATTCCTTAAAAAAATATTTGCAATCGTGAGGTGTACCCATATAATTAGGACATTAAAAGAAGGTAAATTCACTTGTAACTTTGAGTTACGGTTCGCTAATACTTTATTACAAAGTACTATGAATTCGCTCATCAGCTTCCCCATATTTGGGTGGTTTAACACGTTGAATACAATTTGAGCTCATGTAGTCCATCTATAATTTGTTCGTATTGTGTTTTGAGATATCACGATTGAAGTTTGGGAACATTAAATAGAAATGAAGACGGTATGAAAGTACTTCTTGCTTCATTGAGAGTTCGTAAATATAATCTTACTTCTGATGTCCAAATAATAAAATCCTCCTCGGGTCAGCTGTGAATCAACAGAAATTCTTCAACCTCTCCCCTCACTACTAGTTTATACACATGAAATTCACTAGGAAAGGTCAATTCGGTTAGGATAAGAATAATTATTCTTAGAATTATTGTAGAACAGCAGTAACCTGCTTACGCTTTCGTTTAGTTTTATGGTACCATGGGGGCTGGTTCGTGCACACAGATTTGTGGACTATACGACTTTTTAGGAAGAGGCTGGCCTCCTCCACTTTATTTGACTCTTTGTTCTAGGTCGCATTTCCTGCGCCGGGGGAAGGTGGGCCTACCCCCGATGCCGGAGTGCCCTTCCTTCTTGTTGCCTTTGTTCTTTTTTATCTTTGTTATTTACATGTTTTTAATTTAGCTTAGTATTAGACTGTAGTGTGTGTACGGCGACATTTGCTCTAGTAACCAGTCGCCAGATGGACTCTTAAAAACAAAAGGATTCATGGTACCAATTCCTCATAGAACCTGCATTGATCCTTGAGCAAGTTGAGAAGTATGAGCCTCAAATTGGGTCATAAAGACAAATGGAATCGCCAAATGAATACAATTTTATGTAACGTTTCGAACACAAATAAAATTTAATAGGGGAAATTTCGATCTTCGCCTCTGGCTTAAAATTAGTTGAACCCTTGCAGGAATTGGGCTAACCATTTTTATTGATTGATTAGTTCATTTAAGGATGGAACCAAACCACAGAGGCTTTGGGCACATTTCTGGATTGAAATGTAAACAAAGAAAGGGCAAAGCCATGTAAGCGGCTCAAGTTTTTGCTTTTCGTCATGCGTTTATTTTGTGCGTCACGTTAAAAGTAAATGGGCAGTTTAAAGTATTAGTTCATTTTATTATGGGTGTAAAACAATTGAATTTAATGTAAATAAATGGTAAGCAAGAACTTCAACATTCTACGTTTCCCACACAATTTAGTTGGCGCGCTTCAACACCACGAAAAAATACCCGCCCTTCCCACCCCATTGATGTCTCATTAAGCTAAAGCAGGGGTCCTTAACCCGCAGAGTCCCGCGGGCCGCATCGACAAGTCCGAGAGGGGCCGAGAGCCGCACCAATAAAAAAGCAAAACGGGGACCGACCGACCGACAACATAGTGAGATGTAGAGTCACCCGCGACTAGACTCGCTCGCGACTAAAACCCGAAAACTACCTATTATACAGAACCAATTTTTTTTTCTTAGAAAATGGAGCCTTTACAAATAGAAAAGTCAACTAAGAGAAGAAGAAGTCTAAACTCGTATAAAAATATACTTAACCTTAACCTAACCTCTTAACCTAACCATAACTTAACCTATCCTAAATCACTCTCTTGAGAAAAAAAGATGTTTCAACACACGTTTGGAATGATGGAGGGCCCCACTGATGACCTAGGAAATGATCTGGCGGGCCGTACGCAATGCTAATTTTGATAATAGGCCCGCGGGCCACACCCAATGGTCTCGCGGGCCGCGAGTTGGGGAAACTTGAGCTAAAGCAGCCATTATTTTTTCCACGTTAAATTGACCTTTCACAACGACGTGGTTTAGCTATCTTGGCCATTCAAGAATCATTCCTGGGCACAAGGCCCCTAGCACGCCCCCTCACAAACCCCATCCACCATCCATGAACAACTATCATACCCAACATCATCTACTTCCTCCTCCGTCAGCCCTTTCTCTCTCACACACATTTACACAATCAACCTACCACGCACGCGCTCTTCCAACCTTTCTCACTCCCCGACATTTACTCTCGAATATTCTATTTACAATTATTTACATTCTTCTTTCATGTGCATACCACCTCAGAGCACTCAATCACAACCTCAACCACAACTTTCTTTACACCATAATCATCTCTTAACAATTCGTGCCTCACTCTATCAACCTTTCTCAGACCACACATCCTTCTCAAGTTGTCCATTTGCTTTCACCCGAAAGATCTCCTTCTCCTTCCATACCATTGTCTTACTTCCATACACCAACGTTGGTACCAGCATACTCCCACGCACAGCTTCCTGGTCCATTTCACATTCAAACTTTTAACATTCACTAACCTACCAATCGCCCCAGAAACCTTCCTACCATTTACTATCTTGCGTCACTATCTTCTTCATCCGCACTCTATTTCGCAATGTATCCAACGTATTTAAAACATCGCACTATTTCAAAGGTGACACCACAGATTTGGACATCACACTCCACCCCATTCACGCCCCCAAATATTATTTCTTAACTTTATTCTGACTTCCCTATTAAGCCCCTCTCACACACTTTATCAAAAGCTACAATTAACCTTTTCAAATCGCTCTCACTCGCACCCACCAACACAAGCTCATCAGCATAAGCCAACATAGATAGAAATCAGTACTTTCCAAAGGATGTTAAACAGCTATGGCGACATAACACAACTTTGTCCTTCTCCTATGTCAAACTACACACTTCAGTTATCTTTCACACTAACGCACGTCTTCCAACTCTTTACCACATCCAATAGTTTGTCACTCAATACTCCATAGATTCTTAGCACCTGTCACAATGATTCTGTATCTTGACGTTCATACGCTTTCTCCAGATCCATGAACGCCGCATATGCTTCACACCTCCTATCCCTTGTTTTATGGGCTAATTGTATTAGGAAAGTCCTTGATCCACATCCTTTATATCTTCTCTTATTCCCTTCTTCACCCATTATCAATCGTTCAGTTATCCTTCTCATACCCAAATCAGAATTTTTTTTCCACCCACTATGCCTACAACATTCAAAATACTTATCACCCTTATACAGGAACATTAATACCGCACTATTCCAGTATTCAGGCCAGCTTTCATTTTAAATGCCAGACAAAACAGTCTCCACACCCACTTCATAACACAAACACCTAAACTTTTTAGCATTTCAGCGACTATATCATCTACTCCAGCTGCCTTCCAATTTTTCAGACCTCTCACAGCACTGTCTCCATACAGCATCCGATTTACACCCACAAAACAAATCATATTTACACTTGTAAAATCTTCCATTCTTTCATTATACAGTTTATCAAAGTATTCTCACCTTCTCTTTTTGACCTACTCATTTCTCACAAGTACCTTGCCATTTTTGTCCTTGATTTTTCACAACTATTCTATTCTTGATTTTACCTTTCTCACTTTGTTCCAGAATAATTTCATGTTCCCCTCCGCATACTCATTCATCTTTTCCCCTGTAAGGGGCGCGGCGATTTGCTATCCTGGCCGCCGTGCTGACGGGACTCAGCACCCCGTCCGACCCCAGCTTAGCCTCTTCTCCTTCTTTCAGACAGCCTGTATCTTTCCCCTACTTCATCGCTTTTTATACAACCTCTCGCACAACTTTTCTGGTCAGCCTCTAATTTCACAGGGTAGATGCTGACCTTCTTCTCAGCCAAACGTCGCGGATCGAGGCTGAGGGGAGAGAAAACAATGTTCCCTAACCCCTGAGCTCCGGTCTGGGGTGGTTGGTTTTTAACAACCTGCTACATCCACACCCATACCTTCCTCACCTCCCCTTTCCTTCTCACTTCACACTCTATTGATTTTTTACGCCGTGTCCAAGTAGAGCCGCCATGCTGAGGGACTGCCAGGCCACCAGGCGGAAGGGGTGGTCTGAATTGGCGGCACCTGGCTCTGCCAGGTCCTGTACGCACCCTTTGCAGAGCGGGCTACTGCGAGGGGTGATGAGCTATTGCTTCCCATGGAAGCAGGCAGCTCATAGCCAACCGCTCCCCAGTGAAGTGGCTCTGTAGGGCAAAGCCCCTTAGGGGGAGAGGGAAGCCAGGCCCCTTCGGCCGCTTCCCTCAAAAGACCTGCTGGCCAGAATATTAAACCTTGCCGGGGTAAAGGCCTGTGCCTCCCCACACATGACTGGTGACGCTGCCAACGGGACCTGCGATGTCCTGGAAGGGGATGGCCAACTGGAGGCCCCTCCTGAGATAGACATAGTCCTTGAGGCAACCCAGCCTCAGAAGGTAGGGCTTTCCATGGGAGGGGGGGGGGGAATTCGGGCTTGACGCCCAGTACCGAACCCGAATCCACCCCTATGCAAGGTCCTCTTCAAACGGCCCGGGTTTCCAAGGCAGTACAAGGAGGGGAAGGATCTCCTCCAACCGGTGCCCCTGCGACTACCAGGACCCTCTCCATCTCGGAAAGAACCTGGTTGAGGCCGGTCCATCTGGCCTAAAGGCTTCTGCCGGCGGAAGGGAGAAGCAGGTTCATTCCCCGCCCTCCTCCTAAAAAGAAAAAAATAAGAAAAAGGCTAAAAAGACTCGGGGATCCTCTCCATCTGCGGGGGCTGCGGGGACGGATGGGTCTGCTGCCACTTTGGTAAGCGACCAAGCCAAGATCGGCATATTCGGCCCCTCTGCCCCCCCGGGTGCGGAGCCCCTGATTATGACTAAGACCAAAAGTGCACAGGGCAGAGCCTCGATAACATCAGGGCCCCTCATTCAGAGGTTACCTGGCGTTTCCGAGCCCGCTGGCTTCAAACGCTTCCTCGTTATTTGCTCCACTGATGGCACCATGTTGGCCAAGGGCAACTTTATCCATCAAAGGAGAGCATTAACTAGTGCAATTGGTAGAGAGCCGAAGGTGACCCGTTTCTCGGACGGGAATCTTCTGGCGAATGCGGCGAATCACTTTGAGGCGGCTAAAATAAGTGCTCTTCGGACACTTTATGGCACCCCGATGAGTGTGACGCCGCACTCTACCATGAACTTTGTGAAAGAAGTGGTTTATGCGAGGGAACTCGTTGACTACTCCATAGAGGACATCACCTTAGAGCTGGCCGACAATGGGGCAGTCAAGGTCGAACGTGTAATGAGAAAACAGGAAGGGGCCTCGAGATCCACCCCTACACTCTTTGTCACGTTCGACTGTGACAAGCTCCCTGAGTCGGTGCGTGCCGGTTGGTACCGCTACCGCGTGAAGGCATTCGTGCCACTGCCGCGGCGATGCTATTACTGTCACCGCTTTGGCCATACAAATCGTTCATGTAGACGTGCAAAGTCGGGTTCACCCGAAGTCTGTGTAAATTGCTCCAAGGCTGCACACGTTAAGTCTAAATCGTGTGTGGCCAAGTGTGTCAATTGCGGAGAGCCGCACCCCGCTTCTTCGAAGCAATGTGGTGCATATCTCCTTGAGAAAGAAATCCTGGCCGTTCAGTCCCAAGATCGACTCTTATTCCGCGAGGCTAAGGACTTGGTCCTGGCGCGCCCGGCTCTGCCTGGGACGTCTTATGCCTCAATAGTTAGAAAGACACCCTCTGCTCCTGGCCCATCCAGGTCAACGAGCACGGTTGTTTCCGCGCCCATTCGGAGCCCTTCTGCGGGCTCTACTCAACCCAGTCGCTTCCCTGGTAAAGCTGGCGGCGAAATGGTTCACACCCAGCCCCGGCTAAAACCAGGGCTTCCTTCCTTCCCCTAACGTGGCCGTTTCCCGTAAGGCGAAACGGCCATTCGCCTCCACAGAGTCGTTAAACTCACAGGAGGCAACACCCGTGAAGTTGTTCGCCAGGCCATCTTCCGAGGTTCCTAAAGCTGTGTCCCGATAAGAGGACAGCAACAAAGGAGCATAGGCTCCTTTGCCCCCGCCTAGTGGTGGGCTGAGTGGCTTGGAGACGGTGGTTCCTCGAAAAGAGGGCCCCCTGCCTCCGAAGCCGCAACGCCTGCCTAAGGTTTCGAGGCGAAGATAGGAAAAGACTCGCATGGCGAGCCCAACCTCCCCGAATAAGTCCTCGAAGGCGACAGCACCTTCAGCGTTTTGTCCGGCCAACAGCGCCCGGGGTTCTGGCTCCGGGAACCGTACGGCCATTCCCGGGAGGGTCTTCTGTTCGAGAAGGGCCCCCGCGTCTCCTCCGAGCTAGGCCTGGAGGGCATATCCCTTCAATGGAATTGCCGTGGACTCCGGGCCAACTGGGAGAAGCTGCGGAGGCTCGTCTCGTCCCGTTCCCCGTTGGCTATCTTTTTGCAAGAGACCATGCTAGGCGCCTGCCCCCTGCCCGCCCTCCCGAAGTATAAGGGTCTTGCGACCCCACCACCACGGGATGGCCGGGCTGGGGGATGCGCGGTTTCCACCCGGCATGATGTCTCCGTTCTTCCTTTCACTTTAGATACCTCCGTTCAGGCAGTGGGTGTGCCGCTTCATCTGGATAGGAATGTATACTATCATTTCTGCGTACATTTCACCATCAGCTGACTTCGACGCGGGGGACTTCCGCCGCGTCGTGGCACGGTTGCCGAAGCCCTTTCTTGCTTGGAGATCTGAACGGCAGGCATCCTCTCTGGGAAGATTACTCAATAAATCCGAGGGGACAAGTCCTTGCCGATCTGATCGAAGAGCTTGAGATAGGTGTCCTAAATGTGGATTAGTTTACACATCACTGCCCGAGAACCACTTCATTTTCTTGCCTTGATCTATCTTTGTGCTCTTAGGATGCACAGCCTGATTTTGATTGGGCAGGGGTCGATGACCTCCATGGTAGTGATCATTTTCCCATTCAAATGTCATTTTCAAGGCAACTGCCGCCTGAGAGCCCACCTCGGTGGTGCTTGGCGCGGGCGCGGTGTCCTGCATTTCAGGGAATGACTGAATTATCTATCTCAGTCGAGGAGTTTAGGTCGGTAGATGAGGCCGTTGAGTTCTTCCCCGGCAACCTCATCGCCGCAGGCCTGACTACTATTCCCAGAACTTATGGCCGTTTTGCATGCCGACCACTCCCATGGTGGTCGACTGAGTGTGAGACGGCCCTCAAACAGAAGCGTTATGCATACATGCGCTATAAGCGCCGTCCGAACGATTTCACTGTCAGTGAATTTCGTCGGGCTAGGGCTAGGTTCCGGTATATTTCAAAGCCCGCCCGCCGCTATTCTTAGGCGGGCATACGTGTCTTCACTTAACGGGAAGACCCCTCTGGCAGAGGTGTGGAAGCGAGTCAAAAGGATTCGGGGCAAGTTCTCGCAGGACTCCCCTCCCGTTCTCCAGGAGAATGGGACCGCAATCTCGGGCCCCGCGTCCATGGCGGAATCCTTCGCGACCGCTTTCTACGCATTCTCTAGCCGGGATGTTGCTCAGCCAGCATTCAATGCACGTCGTCATGTCGCAGAAGGCCGTCGGCTGGACTTTACCTCCAGAGGCAGAGAACCCTTCAAAGACAGATTTACTGTGAGTGAGTTGCGCTCCGCTCTTGCTTCGTGCGCGAACACTGCCCATAGTCCGGATGATGTCCCGTACGCCATGCTTTGACACCTGGGTGAGCGAGGCATAGCCTTTCTCTTAGATTTGTTCAACAGTGTCGTAGAATGACTCCCGACGATATACCATATATCACTATTCGTTGAGGGAACTTCCTTAATTATCTTTAGAGTGCGTTAATGTCTGGCGGCCGATATTATGTATCTTCGATATGCTTAAGAAGTGGAACTGAGCTCAAGGATAATAATATTGCTATCATTAATAAAATAGAGTTTTATTAATAATAACTATCAACAAACACAAAACGGAAAATATTGACATGAACAGAGAATGGAAAGGGTCGTGGAGACTCGGGCTAATCCGAGGATTTAAAGGATTTAAAAAAGGTAAAACAAATATAGAGTTAAAGAGATGGGATGGTTTGATAAACAATTTAAAGCACAGGATAGAATTGACAAAAGGGTTAAGTACTCAAAGTTGACGTTTGGCTTACGTAACTTTACACTAGTGGTGCAGTGGAAGGCGGCTTGAAGGAATGTTCGGTCCGCTGGCGAGTTCCAGCCGAAGGGAGGGAAAAGGGTGATCCTGACGTGGCGTCTTGGGAATGAGAACCGTTTCTCGACGAACGGCTTGAAGAACAATGGCTGTTCTACGTTGTTCTCTTCTGAACAAAGGGGGGGTGAGAACCGTCTCTTGTCTACGGGCTCAAGAACAATGGCTGTTCTAATGCTGTTCTCCTCTGAACAACAGGGGGGGGGGCGAGAACCGTTTCTTGGCGAAGGGCTCAAAAGAACAATGGCTGTTCTACGTTGTTCTCCTCTGAACAACTACGAGGGGGGGAGGGGGAAACCGTTTCTTGGCGAAGGACTCAAAAGAACAGTGGCTGTTCTACGTTGTTCTCTTTCTGAACAATGAGGGGGAAGCCTTGAGGACTTGGCATCACTAAAGGCTCGAACCTTTGGCACTCAAGGGATATTGTCCTCCTTCTGGACAAGTGATGGGGAATCTCGAGGTCGAGGTCCCTTGGCGCACAAAGTGAGAGAGGGTCGTGGTGATGTTTCGCGACGAAAATCTGGATCTCCAATCTGATCTTAGTGGTAAAGTTTCCATATAAATAGCCAGGACATCTCCTTGGCGTGGGGGCAATGGAGTGGGAGCTTCGAGGGAATGCACAGCCGAGCCGGAGAACAATGCCTTATCTGCCCATAAGCCTAACTCAATCTGGCGAGGTCGGCGTATGGGGGCGAACGGGGGGACGATAACCTCCTTGTTTAAACATTGACATCCGGTGGCTGCGATAAGGCGCCAAGCTTCGAAACGAAGATGCACGTGGGCCCATCGTGGTTTTAAATAATATGTGATAGAAGTTGAAATTAACGCAGCTTCAACTCGTTCTATCACACCCCTCCTTTCCGGGGGAAGTTGTTACTTCGAAAAAAAAGAGAGAAGGGACAACGATAGAGCTCCGTTGTGGGGAACTCGTTTTCTTGTACCAACCGTACCTTCCTGCACCTAACTAGTATTACCTCAATACATATGATTATTTTGATCTTTAGATTACAGGGGAAAATAACCTTTAATACAACTTAATCAAAGAAAAAAAGGGCATGGAACAATGAAATGATATAAAATTAGTACATACGGGACAAAATAATTTATACGTAAATTAATGGGTACAAATATATATACATACAAAGAAATTAGACATTGAGCGGTACAAAATTCAGACATATACATTAATTAATTATATTACAAGAGAATCTTAATTTAAGTCGTACAAGACGGTATATACCTACATGGAGATACTAATCCTATGAATACACTTACTCTACGCTATTCGGTAACGCATTCCTACTGAGGGCGTCAGCGACCTGGTTATCGGAACCTTTTATATAATATATTTTAAACTGATATTCTCTCAAGAGTAAACTCCAGCGCATGATGCGGCCGTTTGAGTGTCGCACATTCCTAATATAGGCTAACGGACGGTGGTTGGTTCCTATTTGAAATTCTTTACCTATCAAGTACATCTTGAATTTGTCTATGACCCAGATAATTGATAGAGCTTCCTTTTCTATAGTGGCATATCTCTTTTCGCGGGGTAATAATTGACGACTAGCATATGCCACTGGATGACTCGTTCTGTCATCCTCGTATTGAAGGGGTACACCTCCAATGCCCTCGTTGCTCACGTCGGTCTTAATCCCAAAGGATTTTTTCCGGGATGGGCAACTTTAAAAGGGGGGCAGAAATGAACTTACTCTTGAGCTGATTAACATGGGAAATAGAGACATCATTCCAACGTAAACGATCGGGGGAAATCTTTTTTTGAGGGGGGCTGAGGGGGACCGAAATTGCAGCGAAATTCGGAACAAATCGCTGATAGGGAGAAGCTGATCCTGGGAACGATCTTAATTGCTTCTTTGTAATCGGGAGGAGCATGGCGGCGATTGCCTTAATCTTGTTCTCTTGGGGACCTAACTTGCTTGATCCTATTTTGAAACCCAAATATTTGATGGTTTCGTGGGCAAAATGGCATTTGCGGGGGCCAATGGTGAGGCCATTTTCGCGCAGTCGCTCGAAAAGAGCTAATAGGGTGGGTAAATGGTGACTCCATTCAAATAGTTCTTGTAGCTGACTCTTTTGATGTGGTGTCAGCTGCGCGTCAATATCCAGGTCAGAGGGTTCCAAAGACTCGCCTAGTAGGGAAGGAGGAGGGTAATCGGCATCCGGTTGGGTGCACACTATCTGTATTACATTAAGGGACTCCGCGGGGTAATCTTCTTCAAGCGCCGATGTTTCGTCCAGTTCTACGAAGGTATCTCCATGGGCGCGTTGGGGGTTCTTTTTTTCTTGGGGTCCACGGACAGTCTCCGTGTCCTTGTCTGGGGCCTTATCACCTAAGGGTGTTAGTGATTCACACTACTCTTGTGCCGTCCTAAAGTCCTGGTTAGGGGTCTCCGAGAAATCGGACGGTATCGGGGTTCTGATGGGGACGGGCTCCTGGGCTTCTTTCTTATCTCGGCCTCGAGGTACGGCGGCCTGAGACACAGGGTCGAAACTTACTTGGGGGCTCTGTCCTATAAGTACAGAACAGAATTGTATGGGTGCTATAATGACTTTAGCCCAGCCATCATAATATTGACACTGCAGGTAACATCTAACGACGGGGAATCGGTTTGCCCGCCCAAGGTGGTCATGTACCACTGCAAATTTTTCGTGGTTAGAGGCCACTGGGAGGAGTTCGTTGGACACGATGAAACACGTACATCCTGTGTCCCTGACGAGAGTTGATACTCGGCAGCCGTCCACGCTGCCATCCTCATATTTCAAAGTTCCCGATGAACTTTTATCAAAAATCAACTTTACCTGGTGGCCTGACGGAGAGGGAGAAGTTTCTGCTTGGTTCTGTACCACCGGGGAAGCCGGGGTTGTATTAATCTGGTGAACTTGGTGGGCTGGTCCGCTTTTAAGCCTAGAATTTTGGGGGCAATTGCAGCTCATGTGGTTTTCTACACCACAGGTGAAGCATATGATGGGTCGCTTCGGGAAGAGAGATGGAGGAGAAATCTTAATGGGAGGTTTGGAGTCCCGTTGTTGGTTTTGTGGAAAGAAGTTTTGGGGTTTTACGGGGCTCGGAAACTTTGTCAGCTTTCCTGGGAAGGGGCGCGAATCCTTCCTTCTTTCTTCTCGTTCTTCTCGTTGTATTTTTCTTTCTCGTTCTTCTCGTTGTATTTCTCTTTCTCGTTCCTCTCGTTGTATTTCTCTTTCTCGTTCCTCTCGTCGGAACTCTTTCTCGTTCTTCTCGTTGTATTTCTCTTTCTCGTTCCTCTCATCGGATTACTCTTTCCCTTTCTGTTTCTTCTTTTTTTCTTTGTATTTCTGCTTCAATCCGAGCTAATTCAATCTGATGGTGAAGCTCAGCTTGTCTTATCCGTTCCTCTCTTATGTACTTAATTAGTTCTTTTCCGGAAAGTCCCAAGGATTCTCCTTGCGCTTTAAAGATTTCGAACTGAGTCATCTTTGCACTTGGGGGCGCACTAGTCAACCAACTAAAATTCCTCGCAATAAGAATTATGCCTCTATAGAATTAGCCTACCTAAATATGGGCACTGAACTATTCGTACTTGGTTTCTCGATCTAAATAACCACTGACTAAAATCACAAAAAAACACAAACAAATTATTATAACAGTTCCTTGAGCTACTCCAGCTTCTTAAGTTTAAAAAAAAGGGGATAGCAATCGTTAAAACAAAAGGGAACTACTATGCTCTATTATTGTAACGAATAACACTATGCTTTACTCGACTGAGACCAGTGTTTGCAAAGATATAGCGTTAAACCTTACACACCTGATACCAAATTTAAATAGTATATATATATATATATATATATATATATATATATATATATATATATATATATATATATATATATATATATATATATATATATATATGTCGTAGAATGACTCCCGACGATATACCATATATCACTATTCGTTGAGGAAACTTCCTTAATTATCTTTAGAGTGCGTTAATTTCTGGCGACCGATATTATGTATCTTCGATATGCTTAAGAAGTGGAACTGAGCTCAAGGATAATAATATTGCTATCATTAATAAAATAGAGTTTTATTAATAATAACTATCAACAAACACAAGACGGAAAATATTGACATAAACAGAGAATGGAAAGGGTCATGGAGACTCGGGCTAATCCGAGGATTTAAAGGATTTAAAAAAGGTAAAACAAATATAGAGTTAAAGAGATGGGATGGTTTGATAAACAATTTAAAGCACAGGATAGAATTGACAAAAGGGTTAAGTACTCAAAGTTGACGTTTGGCTTACGTAACTTTACACTAGTGGTGCAGTGGAAGGCGGCTTGAAGGAATGTTCGGTCCGCTGGCGAGTTCCAGCCGAAGGGAGGGAAAAGGGTGATCCTGACGTGGCGTCTTGGGAATGAGAACCGTTTCTCGACGAACGGCTTGAAGAACAATGGCTGTTCTACGTTGTTCTCTTCTGAACAAAGGGGGGGTGAGAACCGTCTCTTGTCTACGGGCTCAAGAACAATGGCTGTTCTAATGCTGTTCTTCTCTGAACAACAGGAGGGAGGGGGGCGAGAACCGTTTCTTGGCGAAGGGCTCAAAAGAACAATGGCTGTTCTACGTTCTCCTCTGAACAACTACGGGGGGGGGGTGAAAACCGTTTCTTGGCGAAGGACTCAAAAGAACAATGACTGTTCTACGTTGTTCTCTTTCTGAACAATGAGGGGGAAGCCTTGAGGACTTGGCGTCACTAAAGGCTCGAACCTTTGGCACTCAAGGGATATTGTCCTCCTTTTGGACAAGTGATGGGGAATCTCGAGGTCGAGGTCCCTTGGCGCACAATGTGAGAGAGGGTCGTGGTGATGTTTCGCGACGAAAATCTGGATCTCCAATCTGATCTTAGTGGTAAAGTTTCCATATAAATAGCCAGGACATCTCCTTGGCGTAGGGGGCAATGGAGTGGGAGCTTCGAGGGAATGCACAGCCGAGCCGGAGAACAATGCCTTATCTGCCCATAAGCCTAACTCAATCTGGCGAGGTCGGCGTATGGGGGCGAACGGGCGGACGATAACCTCCTTGTTTTAACATTGACATCCGGTGGCTGCGATAAGGCGCCAAGCTTCGAAACGAAGATGCACGTGGGCCCATCGTGGTTTTAAATAATATGTGATAGAAGTTGAAATTAACGCAGCTTCAACTCGTTCTATCACAAACAGGATCTGGGTGGAGGGTCTCCTCCCAGAATCCTGGCGAATCGCTACTGTGCTTGCCTTTCGCAAACCGGGGAGAGATCATTACTCCGGCAAGTTTCGCCTGATCTCTATATCCTCTTGCGTGTGCAAGTTGATGGAGAAATTGGTAAATGTTAGATTAGCCTTTTTCCTGGACAGCGGAGGCCATCTTTTTTTTTGCACAGTGCGGCTTCCGCAAGTTCCACTCCACGTCGGATGCTCTGCTCCGACTGGAAAATGCCATCTGCGAGACCTTTCTTGGTAGACAGCAATACGCCACGGTGTTCTTCGATCTGGAGAAGGCCTATGATACCGCATGGCGATACGGTATCATGGAGACTCTCCACACGATGGGGGCGAAGGGACGCCTCCTAATGTTTATATCTGAATTTTTGTGAGATCGTCGATTCCGCGTACGGGTGGGGGGAGCCCTCTCCGGCCCAAAGGAGCAGAAAGAGAGTGTACTGCAGGGAGGTGTCCTCAGTGTAACACTCTTTGTTCTGAGCATCAACGGCATCACCTTTGTGCTGCTGGAAGATGTTCTCGCTACGCTCTACGTGGACCTTTTGATCTCTTTTGGCACGGCCCAGATGCCAACTCTAGAGAGTCGACTCCAATAGGCATTGAACCGCGTCTCTCGCTATGCCGAAGCGCACAGGTTTCGGTTTTCTTTGGCCAAAGCTAAGGTGGTGCACTTCTGCGGCCAATCACGGTTCTACCCCGACCCATATTTGTTTCTTAATGGGGTGCGCCTGGAAGTGGTGGAATCGCACCGTTTCCTTGGTCTTGTATTTGACCGACGCCTCATCTAAGAGGCACATATTCAGAGTCTTAGGATCTCTTGTACCCGCGCCGTGGATATTCTCCGTTGCGTGACGTTCAGCGCTTGGGGCACTGATAGGGCTACTGCCTATCTTTTTTATATCCTTTGTACGTTCGAAGCTCGACTATGGATGCGAGTTTTATGCATCCGCAGCCGAGCGTTTATTGCGGAAGGTGAACTCGATCCACCAAACCGGGCTTTGCCTTGCAACCGGTGCCTTCTGCACTTCCCACATTGAGAGCCTGCTGGTCGATGCTGTGGAGATGTCACTCACTCTGCGCCGTGCATCACTTGCCTGTACGCCCGAGCCCGGCGCCTCCCTCAGTCGCCAACAGCTCTCACTGCATCAGCAGCTGATCTTGACGGTGCCTATGCCGCCGAGAGACGCCAGTCATACCCTAAGCCTTTTTGGTTTAGGGCCAGGAAACTCCTTGAAGACCTAGGTATAGCTCTCGTGTCGGTGGTGCCCCTGGTTCTGCTCAGGACGCCACCCAGGAGGGTACCACATTTGGCTATTTGTCACCACGCCTCTGCTCCCAAACCCTGTACAGAGCCGGGAGTATTGCGTTCGACCTTTTTGGAGTACACCTCGTGTCGCGCTGGAACCGTGCCAGTGTATATGGATGGCTCCAAGTCCCAAGAGGGAGTCGGCTTCCACGCCGTGTTCCCTTTGTTTCAAGTCAGCGGGGCTCTGCCAGGCGCTGCGTCTGTCTTCACGGCCGAGTTGGTTGCAATACACCACTCGGTACGGGAGATTACGCGACGTGCCCGGTTCGGAGACCGGATTGTGATCTATAGTGACTCATAAATCGCCCTGAGTGCTCTCAGGGCATTGGAATCTCCGCATCCCCTGGTTCGCGATATCCGTGACGCCACGGTTTTGGCGAGGTGGGCGGATGTCGAGATTATCTTCTGCTGGGTTCCTGGACATGCAGGAATTGCGGTGAATGAGCGCGCCGATGAGGGTGCCAAAGAGTCCGCGAGGACTCTGCCACCGGACCAGCGTTTCGCTCTTCCTCACACCGACTACATGGCAGGAATACGGGCAGCTCTTCGGACTGCTTGGCAAAGAAGATGGGAGACGGCTGAAGGGAACTTAAAGTTGCGTGCCATTGCGCCGTGAATGTTTCCATGGACCTATAACCCAATACTGCGACGGATTCAGGTCACTTTCTGTCGTCTCCGAATCGGACACACTCGTGTGACGCATCGCAACTTGATGGAACGCTCGCCTGCGCCCTATTGTGACGACTGCGTTGTCTCCCAGACTGTTCGGCACATTCTTGTCGAATGTCCCAGTGTGGGTGGTATTCGCGCACGTTAACCGTCCCGGTACCGGGATGGGCGGGGTCGATACCGCCTCTCCTTTGTACTCGGGATGAGTGCGTGCACATTGACTGGTGGACTTGTTGACTTTTGAGGCGACTTATGCCCAAGTGGGCAGTCGCAAGATAGCCCCTTAAAAAAAAAAACATTCATCTTTCATCCAAATGCTTCATTCGCTTCTTTCTGATTGTGTTTAATCAGATTTTCACTTTCCTTTTCAACTTATATGTATTCAATCGCATCGCTCTGGTATTCTCATCTGCATGTTTCACATCGTGATTCCACCATTCAACGTTATGCTTCCTCTTTCCAGTTCTGACACACACACTAACACTCCCTTAAATTCGTTCCACATTTGCTTTATCTCCATGTTCGTACTTATTTCCTATTTCCTACCCTCAAGCATTCTCACATACATTTTTCCTTTCTCTTTGATTCATTAACCTTCCACTTACTTTCTCCCCTTCGTTTCTACCTTCCTCACATCTCATCCATGTACCGACTAGTTTAACCTTAAACAGCACACTTATGTGATGAGATAACCTCATACTCATTCCTCTTAGATCTTTCACATCAAATACGTCTCGCATCATATCTTTTCTTGCTTGGCACAGATCCATCCTATTCCTAACTTCTCCTTCTGTCCACTGTCTAACCCACGTGTATTTATGCAGATGATTTTGTTGAAAGAATGTGTTTGCTGCAAATAAGTTTCTTTCTGCACATGCCTATAGCACTATCCATTTTCAATCTTTTCCGGTGTACCAAAAATAATCTTCTCGCTCGTTGTCACTTATTCCTCCATTCATATTCTTACAACTATCAGCCAAGACCCATTTCCAATTGCATCTACCATACGTTTCAAATCATTCCCTGAAGCTCTCCGCCTTAGGTTAACTTTTATCCTTATACTACCCCATACACTGCAGCCACGCGCAATTTCATTCTTGTAAATCTCATCTTCACATACATAATTCTCGAGGTAGTACTGAATCTTGAAATCTATCGAGAGAGCTCGTCATCGAATCGGCCACAGCTTTATATGTCTTTCCTTTCTACTATAATGACAATACGTTTGTTATTTTCATTGTTTTGTTTTCGATCATAAACGTTGCAAGGACTCTAAACGTCGAATTCGCGACGCCTGTTTTCTCGTCCTCAAATGACCCAGCAGAAGTCTATTTTTGCGCTCCCCTGTACCTCAAATGTGGAGGAGGAGGAGGAGGAGGAGTTTCTCTTTTTAATTATCCTTCTCGAAGACAACAGACTTTCTTCTGAGCTCGTAGTCGAAATATACCTCAGAAAAGAAAAAAGATCAACGACGCTCTTTCATCCCCCGCTGCCTACCGCTAAAATTAGACACGTGCCAATTCTTTTTTTCTCTCCACTGAGATTAATTCTTTCGTTGACGAGACGCAGCACACCGAGTCTCGTCCGTAATCTTGGCTTCTCCGCCAACTGCAGATGTGCCCCTCTAAATCTGAGGAGATTCAGGAACACTTCGCATAAGAAAGAGCGAGAATTCTGAAAACGGGAGTACGATTTCTTAAAGTTGTTTAGTACCTTTTCCATTCTTTGCAAGGAAAGAACAAAAAGAGATACAGAAATGGACACGAAAACGAATGAATAATGATAAAAAGCAAGCATGAAAACGCTTCAATAGCAAAAATCCTGAACCATAAATGTTGGGATTATGACTAATTTCGTAAAATAAAAACACAAACCAATGAGGGCATTCCAACCCAAAAGGTTTAAAGTAAAATTGGTAAAGTTAGAGGAATGGAAAAAATGAATAGACGGTTCCTAGTACGAGTAGAGTACTTGGTTGGCAGGGGCCAGGAGTGCACGTGAATGATGAATTTTCTCTTCCTCAACGAAGGCAAATCGCCTTAAGGCTGGAACTACCGATGCCTAAGTTAGTTGCTACCATAACAAAACCTTGTTTTAAAGGCTGTGACCGTGGTCACACAGGGTGACTCGCCTATCTCTCACACTTTTTAATTAATTAAAAATTAATTAATTCCTTGACCGATTTAGATCAGATTTGTATGCATTGATATAAACATGTCTTTGTTCTACTAAAAATTTTTGTTAACATCTTTAAATTGTATTTTTTTAGGTAAATCCATTAAAAAAAGGTAAAGTTATGAGGAATTAAAAAATAGAAAGGGGTAAAGTTCTGGTATGTTCTACCAGTCCATTCTTTCAAACTTAGAATGAGTATTCTCTTTCGGCATTTCTCAGGGGGTGTTGGGTACTGAAGCGGAACTAATCCTTGTAACCATCAAACACCACATGGATAATCCAGGAACAAAAGCAATTTTCTGTGTGATGCCCTGCGTGTTGTGTCGTGCCCACTTCTGGCCTTGTAACTATGTCTATGGCGCCAATGACCATCAGTGGGTAGATGGGGCACAAAGTCAAGGTGATGAGGCAATCGGCGCAACGGAATCCTTCTTAGTGAGAAAGGACTGCCTGATAGTTTGGTACATGGTGCAATCTGAAGTTGAAGGATGATTCTCACAAGAGTTTCGATCGTAGAAGAAGGGCGCGTGAACCTAAGTGATCACAGCATTTCAACGTCATTTGCTTGCCCGTCTTCGAAACCCGGTACGACGCAGTGGCGGAGAGCAAAAGGAGCTGTATGGCCTTAGCTTTATTCAAAATACAAGAATTCCTCAGAATGCCTGCTGATCTAAAGTTTACAAGGCTTTTGCATGAGAGAAGGTGGGGGAGTTCACCTCCAAAGGGGTTTACCAATAGGATTCTACTTAGGAGGAGCTATTGGCTAATTTAATGGAAGGTTTCCAATCCTATATTACATGGGAGGAGTTTTCACAGGTTTTTTAAGTGGGTCTGGCAATACTAACCTAAGAAGGGCCTGGCACTTCCAACACTGCCTGTTTATTTACTACTTTAACGATCAGTGGGCGGGCATACACTCTTTCCTAACCTATCTTAGAATTGGGTGATACCGGTAATTAGAAAAGTCTTTTTTTTATAGTATAACAGATTCTTAAGCATTTTTTTTCTCAGTAGCGTTTTCCTTATTGTTTGCTTACATGGCAAATTCTTGCAGCAATACCATCGAGATGGAAAAAATAATTACAAATTCGATAAACATGAGAGAATTGGATATTTCCAAACATCTGAGTTTTCGCAGTGTTTGTGTTTTGTAGGATTAGTCGGACGAATGTTGCTGCTGTATCATTTAGGGTCGAAAAATCAATTACAAAGTTTGGGCACATATGAGAGACTGGGATGGAAAAAAAAACAAGCAGAACCTTAAAAACAAAATATAAACTCTGTGAACTGCTAAGCGTTTAATTCTTATCTATCTATTATCTATCGATCTATCTAATTATATGTAAATGAATGTGCTCTTTCCCTAAGTTTGAAAGTGAGAGGCGGGCTTCCTGTTTCATCTAAATATGCTATAGTTAATTTCCTTTGTTAAGGCACTTAACAAATAATATATATATATATATATATATATATATATATATATATATATATATATATATATATATATATATATATATATATATATATATATTAATTTAATGAACGTCTTTATTTGAGCCAACGTTTCGTTTGACGTCACTTAGCCCCAGTCTTGCCTGACGACCTCACCATGGCAGACGTCTAACCTCGCTAGTCTTCTGTACTCGTTGATCCATCTACGAGAGGATCCGTCACATAACCTCAGCTGGCGAATTCTACATAGCAGAACTTTGCAGTGTTAACACTGCCCTCTATTCTCTGTCGTTAGCTGATACACCTGAATTCCACCTAAACAAGTTTTGGTTTTAGTCGCGCTCTACATTGGAAAGTTTCCCCCATTCCATTTCTCCTGACGATAGCCTCCCTTTCATGTTTCCAATTTCCATTGCAGTTTATTGTTAATCTGCAACTATTAATTGCGTTTATCTTATTGATGTGTGGTTGTTTACGATTAATTTATATTCTTTTATATCTTTTTCATTTGTTTATTTTGTTCCTCGCAGTGAGCGAGTTTAATTATGTACAAACTCCAACTTTTGTTTTTCTTACCTAATTGGTGATTAAATTAGGCTTGATCCCTTTCATTTCTGAGCACTGGGATATTTTCTTCACCTTAGAGAAAGCATTTACGCGTCGCAATCCCTTTACATTCTTAAAAGATTTCGATTTGATAGAGTTGCCATAAATGGCGTCATATTTAGTAACTGTTTTAAATATTAATATTTAGTCAATCCATGGGCATCTTTTCATCCACTCTACACTTTTTACACATTCAGTGTACATGCTTGTAAATTTGATTCCACATGTTTAGTGCAAGAGTAAAAAGATATAAATAAAAGTGAAACGATACTAAACAAGTCCAAAGATCCGCCCTTAGTTATATGTTGTTTTCACCAGCTCACCAGAGACTGGGCAGGAGCTCTGGCTCTGGAAGTAAACATCCATGAGACCAATATGGACGTCATGTTGTGCAGGGAATTGTTGTTCACAAATTTGCTCCACATCTGTTGTGGGAAAAGTGGCTGGGTTACATCAGGACATAAATTGAGACATCTAGACTCGCAGATTCTATTCATGGATCATTAATGTTCATGATAGATGAATGAGTGACCCTGAGGAGTAAGTTTATTATATTGCCATTTTCTGAATGCTGGCATGCACTGGATCTAGTTGAAAAAGAAGTGATTTCATGAACTCGATCCAATTAAGATCAGCCCGATCAGAAAATAGATCCTTTTACAAGGCAAGATCGATATGAAGACCTGATGGTAAATTGGTAAATTTGGAAATATTTTTGAGGTGTGCATATATGGAAAAGGATAAATTTTCCTGTGAAGGTCGCATTCGAGTGATTCGGTCCTTTGAGAAGATTGTCCTGTCTGCCATTGATCTGTCGTCAATAGAAGCCTCTAAGGGTTTTGAGTCTGGTCTTTTGTTGTTTATTAATTATCAGTATCACATTGTTGGGCATTTTGGTTTCCGCAAGTAGGCTCTCTGTCCGAAGTACATATATTGTTAGTACGAACTTGCAGTCCTTGTTATCTTTTATGTACTATTTTTAGCCTTTCTCTTCTTCTAATTTATTCATGTTGTTTCTTCCTGTCTTATATTTGGACTTGCTTTCATTGTGGAACTGCGGTAGATTCTGGAGAGTTGTTTTTATTATCAGTACCTTTCTAAAAAATTATGATGGAATTTCCGCCGTATTTTTTTACCTTCAAAAAATGTGGATGAAAATTCCCTCGTCTGTCTCTTTTCGCCTTCTCCATTCAATCCTTATTCCATTGCTGGGTACATAAATTTTCTTTTCTTAAGAAGAAAATGGGACAGACTTGGATCTGTGCAGGTTTACTGGAGGAAGGGGGGGGAAATTATTGGATTAGAAAAGCTTCGAATCTCGTCTTAACATAACATAACATAACATAATTTCACGGATGACAAAAGTTACAAGGGCCTATCAAAGGTCATCTGCATTTGTCAAAACCCACCCACAAAATGCATCCATAGGATTGTGTCAGATCATGCATCTACAATATAAAATTTAAACAATCAATAGGATTGTGACAGATCATGCATCTACAATATATAATTAGAACCATCCACAGGAATGTGTAAAAAAAAAATAATCATCATCAAGACTCATCAAAATCAATCATAACAGGAATGAGTCCAGAATAACCTTCCCCCCAAGTTAACCCTCAATACACTGCTATGAAAACTTCAGTGACCTATCAACTACTACGCCTAATTCCTTCTCATCCTCAACTGCATTCAGCCAATGCCCATCCCTTCCCATGTTAAGAACTTTGCATTTTTTAAGGTTAAAAGTTATTTGCCAATTCTGCCCAAGCTAATAACTTCTTTAAGTCACTCTGCACTTTAAAGCCGCCTTCAACTTCTTTGACTATAGCTGCCAATTTAGTGTCATCAGCAAAAATTGACACTTTGCTATTTACAGCCTCCCGCAAATCATTTATATAAACTATGAATAATAAAAGGCCTATAATGGATCCCTGAGCTACGCCACTGATAACGTCCCTCCACTGTGACCTCACCCCCATTCAGCATAACACTGTTTCTTGTCTTTCAGCCATTTAGTTATCCATTTCAAAACTTTACCACATATCCCATGCATTTTTGATTTGTGAACTAATCTCCTATGTGGAACCTTATCAAAAGCTTTGCTAAAACCTAAGTAAATTACATCAACATTATCTCCCTTATCTAATTAATGAGTATCATAATCCATAAAATCCAGTTAATTTGTTAAACACGATCTACCTCTTCTAAACCAATGCTGAGCATCATTTATTAACCTACAATACTCTAGATGGTCAGAAATCCCCTTCTTAACTATCTTCTCAAAAATTTTACAAACGATAGAAGTTAAGCTTACCGGCCTAAAGTTATTCGGGGTCCTCTTTACTTCCCTTTTTAAAAATTGGCACTACATTCGCTAATTTCCAATCATTAGGTATTTTAAAAAACTCTAGTGATCTAGTATATAACTTCTCAAGAGCTACTGCAATACTATCTACATCTTCTTTGAGTAACCTAGAATGAATATTGTCTGGGCTAGATGACTTACTAGTATTTAACTCCAATATAAGCCCTTTAATTATTTCCCTGTTCACATTAAAGGTATTCAACACTACTTCCCTTGACCTAGAATTATCATCAATTAATCTATCTTGATTCTCTTGTCTAAATACTGAAGATAATGATCATTAAGAACCTCTACTATTTCCTCATCAGATTCTTTCAAAATCCCTTCATATGTAATAGGCCCTATTTTATCACTGTTAGCTTTGTTATTAATTCTATGAGAGTCAAATGCCATCCAAGTTGTTTGTATATAGGAGGGTCACCTGCTGGCACGAGTCATGCTTAAACCTCCGATCTCTTTGTGTGGCGATAATCTGGATGAGAATAATCAAAAAGGTTCTATAATTATAGACCCACCGGGGACTCGCCGCGACCCCGGCTAGCCCGGTCCCCGGCAAAATTACAATCCCGGTCAGTTATAACCCGGCCGGTTTTTTTTTCCACCTTGGCTCCGTCATAGGCACCGGCAAAATTTCGAGCCCGGTTGGCTATATCTATTATCTGCTTGTTACGCGAAATACTAGTTATTTATGACATTGTTTCTATGAAGAATCTCAGTTACCGCTTAAAACCCCTATTTTATAGAAAACTTTGCTTCAATTTATGGCCTTCCTCGTTAGTGCGCTTTGAATAACATGCTAACCTAAGGCATATCCTCATTTTAAATATATGGAAAACGACAAACATAAGTGTATTGAACTCCAAAATGAAAGGTTGCGAGAAAAACGAGTGTTTACAAATGTCTGAATCATAACTTAACAGTGAGGTATGGTCGCTTGTCAAGCAAAATCGGTCGAAACACGTGTCATGTCACTTTCGTTCCTAAATCTCTGTTTACAAACAAAGAAGGACTGACCTAAGGCATTTCTGTATTTTAATTAAATGATCAATCACTAACATAAGAGTTTGAAACAAAAAATGGAAGAGTTATCCTAAAAAAAAACAAGCGTTAAGGTGATCCCTCCAAAATGGGACCCAACTTTCAATAGGCTTCATTTCTTAGTTTGACAAACAATTAAGAAATGAAGCCTATTGAAAATTGGGTCACCCTGTATTGACGAATGGTACCGTGCATTTAATGAATTCATCTGTAGTCAGTTGGAAAAAAATAGAGGAAAACATAAAGGTAAGATAAAAGGAATGCATAAAAAGAAGAGAGAGTAATAAGGATTGAAAAAAAAGAAGTTGCAATACCATGCATACTTGGGAGAACAGTTGGTCGCAATATTAGGTATAAAGCCTGTTTACAATTAATATATATATATATATATATATATATATATATATATATATATATATATATATATATATATATATATATATATATATATATATATATACAGTATATAATTCCCCCCCCCAAAAAAAATTATAAGAAATTCCACACATTTATCTAAATATTTGTTTTTATAATAAATTATCCAACTTATCGATATGGAATTGCTCCGCTTTGGGATAGTCTCGGTGATGATTTCCAACTGCAATTATTATTAGTTAAACAATCAAGCAATTAAATCCAACGATGAATAACGATGAATTCAGGTTTATACTTTTCCTCCCAAAGGAGGAACTAAGGAAAACGGTATGTTTATGTTGGACATGACCAAGATAAGTTGAATTATATTATAGGGGTCCTGATCCAAAAGAAATGAACTTACGTGAATTAGTTCTTTTAATACTTTGCTTTATTTACTGTAGATGATTGTTATGTATACGACGAGCATTTTAAGTACTCATTGTAATTCCTTGAGACTGCCTTTTTTCCAGTAATTTTCGCGCAGATTTATTTATATAATAGCTACCGCTTAATTTATTTTTTATTCCACAGAAAATAAAACTTTAAAGGTAGACAATACTAAATTAAAATAACTCTCCTATTAAATTATCATTTATAGTATTATCATAGTAGAGAACTTGAAGCTTATTTCACTTATATTAACTCAGTTTCCCAAAATAAATATGAGAATAGGGAGACAAGAATAGAAGATTGAGACCAGTATAGACCAGATCAAATCAGATCAGACGACTAATTTAAAGACACGAGGAAAGAAGAGTGGAGGAACATATATGTGACAGAGGCAGGGATGAATCAGGGTACGTAATGACTTCCCGAAAATACTTCCTCACCTAAATTACAGAAAAAGAAAGCGCATTTAAAAAATAAACAATTTAAAAAGAACCTAGTTGGGTCTCCTTACAGGGGTGATAGGGTAATCGTCGCATCATGCCATCGGACTGCTCCATACGCGCGTATTTATCAGTCACGTGGGGTACGTCAAGTCGACTATTTGGTGTAAACCGTATAACACATGCAGCCAATTAGCAGAGGGGGGCTCAACTGCTATTATTATACATACGCGGCGTAATGAGAGCGCGACTCGTGTTTTATAAGTAGTTTCTTTCATTCTTGAGCTGTGTTGGCGTCCTTGTTGAGCGCACCTGCTTATGTTTGGCCTTGCTGTGTTCCCAAGGGACTCTCTGTTCTCAGTTATCTGGCATTTGGGGCTGTATCTTCAACAGCACAGCTTGTGCGTTATGAAAGAATCATACAAATTATCTACATACACAAAATGGGTCATATTTTCTCAAGCAGCTTTTGGCATCTTTTGTTCAAGCGCTCCATCCCATAAGCAATTCCTATCCACACTCCACACGCATTCCTACGCTCACGTGATGGTTAAGTACTTAAAAGAAAGCTTTATTTAATTCCGAGAACCGAAGAATTACATAATACTGCAAAACGGGTTGCTTATCATTCATGGTTTGTTCATTCAAAGAATCTAAGTCATTCTCGGGTTTGTGCTCTCTTGTCAAGACGTTTTTGTTCATGGGCAAAGTTTCGAACAAAGCTCTCTGTTAGCCCCTAATCCGTGCGTGATTGAATCTACCCTAGTGATTTTTACAATTGTTGCATTTTCTTTTTATTCTTGCATTTTTTCTTTCTTTACCTGGCGTTTCCTTATTTTCTTTTCTTTATATTTTCTTTAAATTAGTCCATTACTTATGAAATAAATAACAACCGATATTTATTGATAATTTCTTAAGAAAGGCAGAAACTGATAAAATAACGAGAGACAAAAAGGAGCACCGTGATAGGAAAACGTTGGTGGCAAAAACGAAGAAATGAATGCCAGATTAAATTCTCCAGGTGCAAGTGAAAAAAAAGAACTGAAAACTCAATCAACTCAACATGAATAGAAAGGTCGCAGTGACCATCGAAAAAGGTGTCTAAAAGTGACATGGACGCTTATAGGTAACCTCATGGACAACAAATGTTGTGTTAGTGTGAATTTTTAAAGCTACTAAAAAGGTTCATCGCCTGATGAAGTGGATTTGAGTGAAGAATACAGAAGCAGAGGCAAAGACTTAGACTGGGTCATTGATAACACGATATCGTCTCCTAAGATTAGATATTACGCCTTTGCCGTCCGGTATAAACGCGAGACGCTTCCGATCATCACGGGGGATATCGAGTGAGGAAGGTCACCTGTGGCAATACTAATGTAATCCAAGCTGCTAACGATTGTATTAGTAGTAATAAGGATCAACACACTTCGAGTGGTGACGTCATTTAAAAAATTTAAATAATAATAATGATATATTATAATAATCATAATAATAATATTAATAATGATAATAATAATAATGATAATAATGATGATAAGGATAATGATGATAATAATAATAATAATTCATTCCAATACCTGTTGCAGATACACCCCGCTTTCAACCGTCTAATAGTATCGATCAGGGCACGATGACTAATTCTCTTTGAATATGATGTCATCCCTCGAAGTGCGCTGATCGATACCATTAGATGGGAGTAGGGTTGGAACAGGTATGAGCAAGATGAAGTATAATTATTTCATCTTGTTGTATCACGTCACAACTCGAAATGCACCGATTCAAACTGCTATAGAGGATCGTCGATTAGAGCAGAAAAATGTTAAGGGTTCCATATCCGCCTTCACGGAATTAGGAGAAATAGCGGCCAACACAGCTCACGCGGTCCATTATTTAAGTTGTTCATCGTCTTTGTGTTAATTTTTTTTCTTTTTGTACTGAGAATTCTAACTCAGCTATACACTATATTATTATTCTTTAAAATATTAATCCTATTTTTAGTCGTGTGCGACTCTATATCCCACTATATCGGTCAGTCCCAGTTTCGTTTTTTCTAGTTTTGGTAATAACATTGTAACTATTCGGCTGATTCTAACGAAATTAAAAACACTTATGTTGTTTTACATTCTATTTCAAATGATATAATTGCCAAGGTACTTCCAAGGTTAGCCGGGGAATTATTTGGCAATAACATCATAACTATTCGGCCGATTCTAACAAAATTTGAACTCTTATGTTGTTTTACACCCTCATTCGAATGATATAATTGCCAAAGTCTTCCCAAGGTTAGCCGGGGAATTATTTGGCAATAACATCATAACTATTCGGCCGATTGTAACAAATTTGAAACCCTTATGTGTTTTAACATTTTCTTTCGAATGATATATTTGCCATGGTTCTCCTAAGGTTAGTCCGGGAATTATTGAATGTTTTGTAGTTCGTAAGGTCATAAATCAGAATAAGTGAGAGAACGCAACTTTGGTCAGCAGACCTTGTTAGATTACCGAATCGTATCGTTTCAATAACATTACCAGGAAGAGCATTCCAGCAACTTGCCACATGGATGGAAAAGAACTCTTCCACGCGGTGTTGTGGGAAGACCAATTCCGTTTAAATTTGTACCTAGTGCATCTGGTTTTATGTTTCTTCTTCTTGCAGGGAAAATAACAGATCTAGTAGCTCGTTTTACAATCTCACGCTCCCTGAACTTTCTAGTTCCAGTTTTTATTTCACTCGTTCTGCATAATTCATATTTCCAAGACTTAGGAATCATCTTCTTATTCTTCTACTAGTATATCCAGTATTATCTTTTTTTCGTGACATTTCATGTAAATATGACAGTAATTATTTACTAATATTAAAGCAGTTTTCAAAAACTTAGCCTTTAAAACGGAATTGAAATTTCACTTGCCGGTTAGTAATTTGATTGGAAGGGTCACCACACAAAGAGTATAATCAACAAGAGCATTTGAATACTCCCCTAAGGGTTAGATAAATTTCATCATATTTTATGGTTTATACAAAATAGACTTATTTTTTTTTAGTGTGGGAGAAGATTAAATAATCAAACCGAGAGGTAAACACGACTTGAGATGAGATGATTGACAACGAAAACTTGATCACAACTTAAATCATGCAGATTTTGACTTACTGTTAGGGGTAAATAAGTGAACACAATATTGATTGATTAATAATCCTGAGCTGAAAGATCCGACGGCACAGAAAAATGGACATGAATCAAGATTAGCGGATTAACTGCACGGTGACCTACAGAATTCAGATGGCCATTTGGCCCTGCCGTCGTGCTTGAGAAACCTGAACACCTGCGAGGGAGAACAAGCAGATAGATGAAAATAAAAATGGGCTCTACGTATCCAAACAGTGGCGGACAAAACCTTCTCAATAAAACAAAGGCTTTGTGTTTAGAAGGCTGCGCCGTGTAAGACGTCAGAGGCTTACGAGTGGTGTTCCATGAGTTAAATGCTGATAGTACTTCCAGCCCACCTCTTGATTCTTCCATACCGGAGTGTAGAGAATATGGGTAGAGACTTCGTTTATATATTAAGGTTTGGATGTAGGAACTCGAGGGAAACGCCACCCTTCCTTGAAGGATGGTAAGCTTATCTCGAGAAATTTCAGACCGATGCAGAAATGATAAAAAATAACGATTAGAAATAGGATTTTTTTAAAATTGTAAATTTGTAATTTAATGCATTAAATTCACGTATAATTCTATAAATAGGTATTAATTTCATGTTCGACATAAATTTATCGTGCCACATCTTGAAAACGAACTAAAAAAACAGCAGAAATTCGGCCTTCGTTTCAGTTGTCTCGCATTCTCCCTTTGTATGATGAGGGTTCGAGTGTGTTGGTCTTCGGTCCTGTTCTTTTCCTTAAAATCTACACAAATAATTGATATCGGAGAGAAGTGTGAAGAATAGTGCAAAGAAAATAACTCGAATAAATCAAAATCTCGCCTGAAAGGTAATTTAAGTTATAAAGAGAAACACTATTCGGTCTAATAGATGATATGCTGGAACATGTGGAACAAAGATCCAGCAACTCCAAAAATTTATAATTCATTTCATTAGTTGATAGAAAAGTATTAAGAGACAAAGAGAAATGGAAAGAGAAAGTAAAAGGGAAAGAGAGAATGAGTGTGTGTATTGTTGTGGCCGACGAGTAAATACGGAGTTGATTCTCTCTCCAAGTCACTGCTTCTTATGCGGCACTGTGATTAGAGTTTTGACGAGTCATGATCAGTGTGAGTCGCATGGGGAAGTATGGGTAACGGACTGATCTGGGTGAGCTCAGTGCTCTCCCCCAAACCTCTATGAAATAAACCTCCACCTGTCCTTTGGTCTATAGGTTACGATAACGTTCTTGCAGAACTCTAAGTATAGCACTAATTCATATATGAAACAAAAACCATACCCGGGAAAAAAACAGTTTAATTAACCTTATCGTAACCAGGAAAAGAAATCTGCTTAATAATTCAATTGAAAATGAAACTTCTCGATTTAAGAGCTTGAATTTAAGGCAAATAATCAGATTAAAAGCCGAAGGCCCAATTCATGCCATCCTAACATAGACTGAAGCTTCCTAAGCGAAAGAGTGGCAATAACTTCTCGAGCAGAACCTCAAATGCAAAACAATGAAACCCACTGCTTTTGGTCACTGCTCTAGGGTGCAGCAAACATGAGAACCACTCATTAGACAGAGGTTTAAATGAAAATGACGAAATGCAGTTTTATACGACTCTTTTAGAGCGACAGAATGCAAGATAATGGCATTAAACGCTGCTCAGCTTTTACGCAAAGGAGAAAAATATTTTTTAAATGGATTATTTATTTATTTAATGAGCCGGGGTGGCAAATTCCTTCTTTTCGGAAGTTTGGGTTATTAGAATATACTCCTAATTATGAAAAATTTCCTACACACGCTGAGGATTTTCATAACGTTTTAAATTAAGCAATAAGTAATTACTAACCTAACCTATGGAAGTTAATTGAAGTAATAAAATCTCTCAACAGTTTGGCAATAGTTGAAGGGGGTTCGATTAAAAACAGGAGATTCTTTTTTTGACAATAAAAATACAAAGACACAAACTTTGGAATGAAGGAAGAGTATTTTAGAAATTCATTGTAACCCAGATGATTAAATTAGGTATTTGTGATCTATTGCTTATAATATTTATTTTAGCACTATCTAAACGGCTGGTGGTACCAGGGAAAAACGTGTCGTTGTTCACAGGCCCCGTTCTAGCCTCGCTACAGTTCTTTATATTACTTGGAGTCTGTCCTGGGTCGGGCGTTTAGAATTTGCCATTCTAGTTTAAATATGGGTCTCCATACCCAATGGGGACCTTTTTGCCATTAATACTCGGAGAAACGTAATGAATGATGACGTGACTGTTTATAGAACTATGGACCACGGTGAAGGGGGTTTCCATTCATCCGAATCTTGAGGTAAAGTGTCTTTCACTTTAATACCTGTTCCTCTTTAGGGGGGGGTGCCGGGGGCAACCCCCTTATTCCGTTTCGGGGGCTCCTGTAAAATCAAAACAATAGGTCTCAGTGGAGAAGGGTGCCTCGCCTCCAAATGGAGGCAATAGCCGATGTGGATCCATTGAGAGGGGTACGCGGTTGGCAGACCCCCGCCCACCTGGTATTTCTCGCATCTTTTTAACCAGAGATTTGTCTTATTCCATGTACCCGGTTCGCAGGTTCCTCTTGCAGTACGGGCAACTGTGAGAGGTGATGAGCGATTGCTTCCCGTAAAAAAAAGAGGGTCATCATGCCCATGGATGAGTCTTTAAAAAACAAAACCCGTTCAACTCCCCCTGAAACAATGACGGAGCTGCCCTCGGGCAGCTCCAGCGAAAAAAATGGAGGTTCCCCCCGTGCTTGCGCAGGGGACCCCCCATAATTCTCTAACCGGAGAGGAGGCTTACTCCTCTCCTTCGCCTACGGGTGCAGGGGACTCCCCCTCACCCCCTTCTCTAGGGGTGCTTTCGGGCACCTCCCCTTTCCAGCGGCAGTCCCCTCTTTTCTTTCCAAGGGGACTGCAAAAAAAGCCAGCAGGCAGCCCATAGCCAGCCGCTCACCATCGAAGTGGCTCGGTAGGGCAAACCCCCTTAGGGAGAGAGGGAAGCCAGTCTCCTTCGGTCGCTTCCCTCAAAAGACCTGCTGACAAGAATATTAAACCATGCCGGGGTCAAGGCCTGTGCCTCCCCACACAAGACTGGTGACACTGCCAAGGGGACCTGCGATGTCCTGAGAGGGGATGGCCAACTGGAGTCCGCTCCTGTGATAGACATGGTCCTTGAGGAAACCCAGCGTCAGAAGGTAAGGCTTTCCATGGGGGCGAATCCGGGCTCGGCGTCAAACACCGAACCCGAATCCGCCCCTATGCAAGGACCTCCTCAGACAGCTAGGGTTTCTGAGGCAGTACAAGGAGGGGAGGGATCGCCTCCGACAGGTGCCCCTACGACTACCAGGACATTCTCCATTTCGGAGAAGGACCTGGCTGAGGCCAGTCCATCTGTCCTGGGGGCTTCTGCCGGCAGGGGTGAAAAGCGGGTTCATTCCCCTCCCTCCTCTCCAAAAAAAGAAAAGGACGAAAAGACCAAAAAGACTAAGAAGACTCGGGGCTCCTCTCCATCGGCAGGGGCTACGGGGACAAATGGGTCTGCTGCCACTTTGGCAAGCGACCCAGCCAAGATCAGTACATCCGGCCCCTCTGCCCCCCCGGTTGCGGAGCCCCTGACTAAGACCAAAAGTGCACAGGGTGGAGCCTCGTCTCGTCCCGTTCCCCGTTAGCTATCTTTTTGCAAGAGACCATGCTAGGCGCGTGCCCCCTGCCCGCCCTCCCGAAGTATAAGGGTCTTGCGACGCCACCGCCACGGGATGGACGGGCTGGGGGATGCGCGGTTTACACCCGGCATGATGTCTCCGTTCTTCCTTTCTCTTTATATACCTCCTTTCAGGCAGTGGCTGTGCAGCTGCACCTGGATAGAAGGTATACTATCATTTCTGCGTACATTCCACCATCAGCTGACTTCGAAGCGGGGGACTTCTGCCGCGTCGTGGCACGGAAACCGAGGCCCTTTTTCTTGCTTGGAGATCTGAACGGCAGGCATCCTTTCTGGGAAGAGTACTCAATAAATCAGAGGGGACAAGTCCTTGTCGATCTGATCGAAGAGCTTGAGATAGGTGTCCTAAACGTGGATGAGTTTACGCATCACTGTCCGAGAACCGCTTCATTTTCTTGCCTTGACATATCTTTGTACTCTTCGGATGCACAGCCTGATTTTGATTGGGGGGTGGTCGATGACCTCCACAGTAGTGATCACTTTCCCATTCAAATATTATTTTCAGGGCAACTGCCGCCTGAGAGCCCACCTCGGTGGTGCTTGGTGCGGGCGCGGTGGCCTGCATTTCAGGAAATGACTGAATTCTCTATCTCAGTCGAGGAGTTTAAGTCGGTAGATGAGGTCGTTGAGTTCTTCTCCGGCAACCTCATCGCCGTGGGCCTGACTACTATTCCTAGGACGTCTGGCCGTTTTGCACGCCGACCACTCCCATTGTTGTCGGCCGAGTGTGAGACGGCCCTCAAACAGAAGCGTTATGCCTACATGCGATATAAGCGCCGCCCAAACGATTTCACTGTCGTTGAATTTCGTCGTGCTAGGGCTAGGTTCGCCTTTCGAAGCACGCCCACCACTCTTATTGGTGGGCATACGTGTCTTCACTTAACGCGAAGACCCCTTTAGCAGAAGTGTGGAAGCGAGTCAAAAGGATTCGGGGCAAGTTCTCGCAGGACCCCCCTCCCGTTCTCCAGGAGAATGGGCCCGCAATCTCGGACCCCACGTCCGTGGCGGAATCCTTCGCGACCGCTTTTTACTCATTCTCTAGCCGGGATGATGCTCTGCCACCATTCAATTCACGTCGTCATGTCGCGGAAGGACGCCGGCTGGACTTTACCTCCAGAGGCGGAGAATCCTTCAACGACAAGTTTACTGTGAGTGAGTTGCGTTCCGCTCTCGCTTCGTGCGCGGGCACCGCCCATGGTCCGGACGATGTCCCGTACGCCATGCTTCGACACCGGGGTGAGCGAGGCATGGCCTTTCTCTTAGATTTGTTCAACAGGATCTGGGTGGAAGGTCTTTTCCCAGATTCCTGGCGAATCGCTACTGTGCTCGCCTTTCGCAAGCCGGGGAGAGATAACTCTACTCCGACCGGTTTCCGCCCAATCTCTCTAACCTCTTGCGTGTGCAAGTTGATGGAGAAATTGGTAAATGTTAGACTAGCCTTTTTCCTGGACAGCGGAGGCCCTCTGTCTTCTGCACAGTGCGGCTTCCGCAAGTTCCACTCCACGTCGGAAGCTCTGCTCCGACCGGAAAAAAGCCATCTACGAGGCTTTCCTTGTTAGACAGCACTACGCCACGGTGTTTTTCGATCTTGAGAAGGCCTATGATACCGCATGGCGATACGGTATCATGGATACTCTCCCCACGATGGGGGCGAGGGGACGCCTCCCAGTCTTTATATCTGAATTTTTGCGAGATCGTCGTTTCCGCGTACGGGTGGTAAGAGTTCTCTCCCGCCCAAAGGAGCAGAGAAGTGTCCTCAGTGTTGCACTCTTTGCCCTGAGCATCAACGGCATTACCTCGGAGCTGCCGGAAGATGTTCTCGCTACGCTCTACGTGGACGACTTTTCGATCTCTTTTTGCGCGGCCCAGATGCCAACTTTGGAGCGTCGACTCCAACAGGCATTGAACCGCGTCTCTCGCTATGCCGAAGCGCACAGGTTTCGGTTTTCTTTGGCCAAGACTAAGGTGGTACATTTCTGCCGCCATCCACGGCTCAACCCCGACCCAGATTTGTTTCTTAGTGGGGTGCGCCTGGTTGTGGTTGAGTCGCACCGTTTCCTCGGTCTTGTATTCGACCGACGCCTCACCTGGGAGGCTCATATTCGCAGCCTTAGGGTGTCTTGTACTCGCGCCATGGATATTCTCCGTTCCGTGACGTTCAGCGTTTGAAGCGCTGATAGGGCTACTGCCCTACTTTTTTATCGATCCTTTGTTCGTTCGAAGCTCGAATACTTATGCGAGTTTTATGCATCCGCAGCCGAGCGTTTATTGCAGAAGGTGGATTCGATCCACCACACTGGCCTTCGCCTTGCTACCGGTGCCTTCCGCACTTTTCCCATTGAGAGCCTGTTGGTCGATACTGGGGAGATGCCACTCGCTCTGCGCCGCGTGCAGTGCATCACTCGCCTGTACGCGCGAGCCCGGCGCCTCCCTCAGTCACCAACAGCTTTGACTGCATCCGCAGCTGATCTCGATGGTGACTATGCCACCGAGAGACGCCAGTCATACCCTAAGCCCTTTGGGTTTAGGGCTAGGAAACTCCTTTAAAAGCTAGATATAGCTCTCTGGCCGGTAGCGTTTCTGGTTTTAGTCAGGACCCTACCCTGGAGGGTCCACATTTGGCTATTTGTCGCCACGCCTCTGCTCATAAAGCTTGTACAGCGCCGGAAGTATTACGTTCGACCTTTTTGGAGCACACCTCGTGTCACGCTGGACCCGTGCCAGTGTATACGGATGGCTCCAAGTCCCAAGAGGGGGTCGGCTTCCACGCTGTATCCTCTCTGTTTGAAGTCAGCGGGGCTCTGCCAGGCGCTGCGTCTGTCTTCACGGATTCAGCTGGTGGCAATACACACCTCGGCACGGGAGATTACGCGACGAGCACAGTTTGGAGACCGGATTGTAATCTATAGCGACTTATAAAGCGCCGTAAGTGCTCTCGGGGCACTGGAATCTCCGCATCCCCTGGTTCGTGATATCCGTGACGCCACGGTTTTGGTGAGCCGGGCGGATGTCGAGATTATCTTCTGCTGGGTTCCTGCACATGTAGGAATTGCGGGGAATAAGCGCACCAAAGAGGGCGCTAAAGAGTCCGCGAGGACTCTGCAACTGGACCAGCGTTTCGCTCTTCCTCACACCGACTACATGACAGGAATACGGGCAGCTCTTCGGACTGCTTAGCTAAGAAGATGGGAGATGGTCGAAGTGAACTTAAAGTTCCGTTTCATTGCGCCGCGACTGTTCCCATGGACCTATCTCCGAATGCCGTGACGGCCTCAGGTCGCTTTCTGTCGTCTCTGAATCGGACACACTCGTGTGACGCATCGCTATTTGATGGAGCGCTTGCCTGCGCCCTATTGCGACGACAGCGTCTTAACCCAGACTGTTCGGCACATTCTTGTCGAATGTCCCAGTGTGGGTGGTCTTCCCCCCCCATAACTGTCCCGGTACCGGGATGGGCGGGGTCGCTACCGCCTGTCCCTTGTACTCGGGACGAGTGCGTGCACATTGAATGGTGAACTTGTTGACTTTTGGGGGGGAGGCCGGCCTTCTCCCTATCATTTAAGCAGTGTTTGTTTTTGTTTTGTTTTGTTTTTGATTTTTTTTTCCACGTTAGGTTGCCTGCTCCTGCGCCGGGGGTACCTCCCTCGAAGTAGGAGCTTGCTTCCTTTCCCCCTTTTTGGGGTATTTTTAGTCTCTTTAACTTTATTTTAAAGTAGCCTAGAACTAGGCCAGATTTAATACGGCGACTAATGCCCAAGTAGGCAGTCGCCAGATGAGCTCTTAAAAAAAAAAATAAAAAAAAAATCGAGCGGGCACATCTCTGCTCAAATGTTTGACGTCCTTTCATGGCCATTTTTCAAGACCCTGTCTAGTTTTGACCTGAACTGGTCAACAAATTCACTGTTGACAATTTCCAATGGAAGTGCGTTCCAACTACCGCAGATACTGTACGTGAAAAACTTTCCACACAGATCGCGGTTGTAACGCTTCAGTTCAAGTTTAAACCCATTATTTCTTGATCTGCTCTCAACAAGTGTGAAAATATCCCTGTAGTCAACATTGTCGAACCCTCGAAGTATTTTGAAAACTTCGATGAGCTGACCACGCAGTCTACGGGTTTCCAACGAGAACAGATCTAATTCCCTTAATCTATCTACATAACTTTTATGTCTGATAGAGGGAATCAATTTGGTTGCCCTGGCTTATACGCGTTACAATCTCGCGATGTCCTTTCGAAATGAAGGACTCCGAAATTGTACGGCATACTCTAGGTGCGGTCGGACAAGTGAGTTGTACAAACACAGTACAATCTCCTTGTTCCGATATCCAAACTGGCGCTTTATGTAACCTAGCATCCTTTGGGCCTTTTTCTCCGCCTCAATGCACTGTTTCAATAACTTGAGTGATTGTTACACCCAAGTCCTTCTCAGTCTCGGTGGATTAAATAGCAGTGCCCTTAAGGATATACTGAGATTGGCGGTTTCTGTGGCCGATATGCATTACTTTGCATTTCCCCACGTTAAAAGGCATTTGCCACGTATCAGACCACTCCCCAATCTTCCTAAGATCTTCCTGCAGGCGGGCAGTATTTCCATCCTTTGCAATGTTCATACCAAGCTTGGTATCGTCGGTAAATTTGGAAATCTTGGCAACCATGTCACCGTCCATGTCGTTGATGTAGATGATGAATAGTAGGGGTCCCAGGACAGAATCTTGAGGCACTCCGCTAGTAACAGGCACCCACTCAGAAGCCTGTCCATTCACCACCACCCGTTGCCGTCTGCCACTTAGCCAGTTATCGATCCAGCCGGCTACTTTTCCGTCTATGCTTAGCGCTTGCACTTTGCGGAGAAGGCGGCGGTGTAACACCTCATCAAAGGCTTTCTGAAAGTCTAAGTAGACCACATTCACCACCTTGTCTCGATCGTGCTCACTGAACACGAAGTGGAAGAATTCCACAATGTTCATCAGGCATGACCGTTGCCTTCGGAAGCCGTTCTGGGAACTCCTCAGGAGCAGGTTTGACTCTAAATACGACGTCATTTTGTCCACCATCATGCTTTCCTTGAGTTTACCGACAATCGAAGTCAGACTGATAGGTCGGTAGTTCGACGGTTGGCTCCAGGCTCCTTTCTTGAAGATAGGAGTCACCTCCGCTTCACGCCAGTCTCTAGGAACGCATTCGGTCCGGATTGACATGTTGAAAAATGCGCTCAGGTGTCATGACATTTGAACGCGCACTTCTTTCAACACTTTAGGTAGAAACCCATCCGGGCCAGGTGACTTATTCGTCATTAGGTCAGTGATCTTCTTTTTTATTTCTCCTTTGGTGAAGTCCATATCTTCCAGCTTTTCTTCCGAGTAGGGACTCGTTGGCTGGGGGATGGGACCACACTCTTCAGTAAACACTGAAGAGAAGTAGTCGATGAAGAGGTTTGCATTTTATGCATCTGAGTGCTTTAATGTCCCCTCCTCATTCATCAAAGGGCAAATCGTTCGTTCGTTTTCGTTCGTTCGTTCGTTCGTTCGAGAGAGAGAGAAAGAGAGAGCTACAGAACTACAGAACCAGCAAAGACCCTAAGATCCGCTCAAGGCCAGTCAGCTTACACATTCTAACGTTAGTGTATCATACTTTTTTTTCATGGTTTTTTTGTTATATATATATATATATATATATATATATATATATATATATATATATATATATATATATATATATATATATATATATATATATATGTATATATATGTATATATATATATATATATATATACATATATATATGTATATATATATATATATATATATATACATATATATATATATATATATATATATATATATATATATATATATGTATATATATATATATATATATATATATATATGTATATATATATATTTTTTTTTACTATTTCAACTCTATGGTACACACTTATCTACATGTGCACCCTTGACATGAAGGTTCAGCTATCCTTCAAATACACTAACACGCTTCTTCGAACCAGGTGGGAGGGCGAGTTTGATAGGACAGTGCTCTCTTCTCCCGCAGGCTTCGCCTGCTAGTGATGAAAATAATATACTTATAGGACAGACAGCAAAAGAAAAGAGGAATTCACATTCACTCTATGCATGGAGGCGTCGCTGGCATCTCTCTATTTATCATTTCATTTTAATACTCAACTCCTTATAATATATGATGTTTTAATCTGTGCTCCTACTTAGTTATATTTACACTATTGAAGTACTCATCAAGTTGGTTTTTGAACATATTAACTGACGTGCTTTCAACTACACGGTTGGGAAGGCCATTCCACGTTTGCGTGATTTTAAACGTGAAGTAATTTTGGGCTATAGTAGAGTTAAATTGCTTGTTCACTATTTTTAAACCATTTTGGCGTGTGTTGGCCCTTTCGTCCATCTCGAACAATAGTCTGTAATTAATATTATTAAATCCTTTCAAGATTTTGAATAAATCTATCAATTTTCCACGTAATCTTCTACTTTCAAGTGATAGTAGGTTTAATGAGCGTAGTCTATCTTCGTACGGTTTGTTTCAGATTTCAGGAATTAGTTTCGTAGCCCGACGTTGCACTCTTTCTAACTGCGCTATATCCTTATTTAGGGAGGGACACCAAAATTGGACCGCGTATTCGAGGTGTGGGCGCACGAGCGATTTGTATAGTGGCATGATTATATCTTTCGATTTGAAAGTAAAATTCCGAGCAAAATATCCTAGCATTCGGTTAGCTTTTTTACAAGCTTCTGCGCATTGCTTTGATACTTTAAGGGTCCTCCGAGATTAAAATCCCCAGGTCTTTTTTTAAGTTAACGGATTCGATAATTTGGTCTTTCATACAGTATTCTACTTTTAAGTTCTGACATCCTAAATGCATGACCTTGCATTTACCTATGTTGAAGCCCATTTGCCATTTATCTACTCATTCCACAATTTTATTAAGGTCCCTTTGCATTTGCTCTACATCGGGTCTCGCAAGGGCTCGGCTTCCTAGCTTTGTGTCATCTGCAAATTTAGAGATCCTACTAAACACTCCATTATCCAAGTCATTAATGTAAACAATAAATAATAATGGGCCCAGGACTGACCCCTGTGGTACCCCGCTGGTGACTGGGGCCCAGTCTGAACACGCCCCATTTACAACAACCCGCTGTGAACGATTTGATAGCCAGTTTCTAATCCATTTTAGTATGTTGCCCCTCACCCCAATTGCTCTAATTTTCATCAATAGCCTTTCGTGCGGAACTCTATCAAAGTCCTTTTAAAGTCAAGGTAAATTATATCCGCCGCTTTAGTTTCATCATAGATGCAAATCATGTTATGAAAGAATTCGAGTAAATTGGTTAGGCACGAGCGCCCCCGTCTAAATCCATCCTGGGAGTCTGCAATTCAATTATTTGTTTCACAATGGCTCACCAACCTATCTCTAATTATCGATTCTAAGAGTTTTCCAATTACATAAGTTAGACTGATGGGACGGAAATTAGTAGAGAGAGAGAGAGAGTTACATAGAGTTACATAGATACACAGATCACACGGGCCTTACGGCCCAGACTAAGGTGATCTGGCCTTAAATCTACTGCCACTTACACATAGAATAGTAGAAGTAAAGGATAGTAAAGGATAGAGAGAGAGAGAGAGAGTGGGGAGTGTGTTACAAGGAGTTACGAGGAAAAGAAGTACCTCAAAGGCCTTGCGGCCCATGTCGAGGAGGCACTTTTTTGCGGTTTCGATTCTTAGCACGTACTAATTACTTGCTATGAGATCATCAAGTTTTCAAATATAATTTGTCAAGTCTACTCTTGAACTGTTCGACACTGCTACTCTCAAAAACTCCCGCTGGTAGTTTATTTCATGTGTCGCAAATGTCATATGTGAATGACTTACCCACCAGAATGGTATTGAATCTGGGCAGCTCCACCTTCCATCCGTGATTTTGAGTCATATTCCGGTTGAGGGTAAAGAATTTGGTGGAGTCGACATTTTCAAATCCTTTCAAGATTTTAAAAGTCTCTATTAGACGACCGCGCAGTCTTCGAGTCTCTAACGAATAGAGATCGAGCTCTTGCAGTCTTTCTTGGTATGACTTGCTCCTTAGCGATGGGATCAGTTTCGTGGCCCTGGCTGGCACCTTTTCCAGACGATCGATGTCTTTTCGATAATGAGGAGACCAGAACTGAACAGCGTAATCTAGGTGAGGCCTCATCAGCGAGTTGTACAAAGGCAAAAAAACTCTTTTGTTCGAAAGCTGAATTGCCTCTTGATGTAACCCAACAGGCGATGAGCCTTTTTCTCCACCTGTAAGCACTGCTTCGAGAATTTGAGATCGCTACTAATCAGCACACCTAAGTCCTTCTCGACATCAGTAGACTCAAGACGCATACTTTGTAGCTCGTAGCTTGACCGGGGGTTTGCATACCCGATGTGCATCACCTTACACTTGTCTAAGTTAAAAGGCATCTGCCACTTGTCAGCCCACTCGCCGATCATCCGTAGGTCATCCCTCAACATCTCGATGTTTTTGGGATTCGTTAGCTTCAAGTTTTGTGTCGCCGGCAAATTTCGCTAGACGACTCACCAGTCCTTCATCTATATTGTTGATGCAGATGATGAATAATAGAGGGCCTAGCACGGAACCCTGAGGGACTCCACTCGTTACTGACAACCACCGAGAGGTGTGGCCTCCGATGGTGACCCTCTGTCGCCTGTCCGACAACCAACTTTTTAACCATTTTGCGAACTTTCCTCTTATTCCCAGGACACGTACTTTCGCCATCAGTCAGCGGTGGGGGACTTTATCGAAAGCCTTTTGGAAATCCATATAAAGTATGTCCACCGCTCGACTTCTGTCAAACTCACTCATTATACCGTGGAAGAATTCAAGCAAGTTCGTGAGGCACGAGCGCTTTCTTAGGAAGCCATGCTGGGTGTCTCTCAACAGGTCGTGAGACTCTAAATGATTCATTATCCTACCCCCTATGATGCCTTCCAGTACTTTGCCCACGATTGAAGTAAGACTTATTGGTCTGTAGTTTCCTGCGGTGCCACGGTCCCCCTTTTTGTGGATAGAGGTGACATTGGCCATACGCCAGTCTGCAGGTACTTCGCCAATGTCAAGCGATGAGCGCTAACCTGATATTTTACCTCACGCAGTACTCTTGGCAGGAAGCCGTCAGGACCTGGGGATTTATAGGCATTTAACTGACTTAGCCTCCTAGCAACCTCTTCGGAAGTTGTAGTTATTGCTTCTAGCGATTCTAACTCGCGATCTATCACTATCGGCGGTCTGGGTATCTCTCCGCCCCTTTCCCCCGTGAAAACCGAGGAGAAGTAGTCGTTGAGTATGCCAGCTATTTCCTCATCTGAATCCTGGAGAACGCTGTCGGCGTCCCTCAGGGGTCCGATGCGTTGGCGTACTGGTTTTCGGCTGTTCACGTACGCGAAGAACTACTTGGGGCTCTCTTTGGAGAGAGAGGCTACACAAATTTATTCGTTACGCTTAGCCGTGCGCACTGGTGCCTTAACCGTTCTACTATGGGTCATATAGGCTTCATGGTGATTCGCACTACTATTCCTCTTCCATGCTCTGTGCGCTGTCTTTCTAGCTTTAATAGCACTAGTGATTTCTTGAGAAAACCACATAGGCTGAATGCTTGCTAGTCTGACAGCCTTCGTGGGAACGCACTCGGCCTGACGATCCATAAAACGATTCGTGAAGTCGTTCCATTTGGAATTCGTCACCCCTTCGTTAGTTGGTTGCATCTGGCCAAGTGCCCCCCGAAGCCCATTGAAGTCTGCACGCCTGAGATCCAATTTACGTGCTCGTTCATTAGTACCTTGCGTACAGGGGGCACGTACTCTAAACCTTACCATGTTATGGTCACTACCACCTAGGCACTCATCCACTGGCAGGTCAGAGACGAGTCAATCTTCAGTGGTAAATACTAGATCTAGAACGTTGCCCCCTCGGGTAGGCTCGCCGAACCACTGAGTTAGAAAGTTGCTCTCAGCAAAGTCTACAAGCCGAGATGCCTCTCCGTCGCCCGTTCGGCCACCCCAGTGGACTCGGCCATTGAAGTCTCCTACCAGCAGCGAGGGAGGGCCGTCTAAGAGACTGGAGAGTTTTTGGTAAAGGTCTATATCAACCTCTACCGTCTGATGAGGAGGTCGATAGACCACTATGAACCTGTACATTGTATTGTCGACCTTCATGTCGACTCCTACTACCTCATGCTCTTGGACAGTTCTGCATTCGATGGGAGATATATGGACCCGTACATACACCAGAACTCCACCACCTTCCCGGTCAGTGCGATCTTTATGGAAGGTCGCGTAACCGGGTACTCCAACTCACATATGAAGTCCCTGGTGTCTGCACGAATCCAAGACTCAATGACGGCCACTATGTCAAGCATCTCTGATGAAATCAGTGCTCTAAGCTCGCAAAACTTGTTCCTTATTGAGCGGGCATTTAATAGAAGAACTCTTAGGGGGCGTCCGCTAGCCCTACTGCCCCCTCCACTTCTCCGTTTCCCGACGGTTCGTCGTGCGTCCTCCCCTCCGAAGCTGGATTGGGAGGCTGACCATCACCCACTTCCGCCCCCTCCTCTGTATCGACGGAAGGATTGGGTGCTGGGTGTTCGACCTCGGCTGCCGAGGGCGATACTTCGTGGGATTCTCCCACTCGGGTCTCAGTCATCCTTACCCCTACATCGGACTTCTTTACCCAATATAAACCGCGGCGGATGAGCTCACGCAGCACACCTCTTCCACGGACAGACAGGTGAGTGCTATCCTCACTAAACAGCCCTGACCGACCGTAGAATTCGTCGAAAGGGTTGACGAAACATACGCCCATTCCTGATAGGATTTAACCTAGCCTCCAATTTATGCTCAGAGCCTTTTGGTTGGCCAAAGAACCCCCAGAGCGTCTCGGTATGATCCCAACGACGATTGGTTTTGATGTTATTTCTTTCAGCGAGGCTGCTAAACTTCTGACATCTTCGATGATGCGCTCAGTAAAGCCTGCAGAGCCTCCCCGTAGGAACAGGTCGTTTCCACTGGCTTGGGCCACTACCGGCGTATCTTGCTGTCCTAGTCTAATCTTTTTAACCTCTTTTATGATATCTCGCGTCTTCTTACCTGGTAGGCTATGTAAGCACCACATTTCCTTGCGCATCCCGTTTGGCCGATTTGTCAGGCCCCTCACTTGAGAGTCTCCGATAACGATTGGAGACTCCCGGCCCGAGTCCAGGGGAGCTAATCTATTTGATGTTGAGACTGGTGTCGGTATCGAAACCTCTCTCGGTCTATGGGCTCCCCTTCTGACAGGAGTGAAGCCATCCTGACTTACTCCTTCGGCAACGGCTACGCCGGAAACATCCTTATTCGAGGGAAGTGAACGATTACAATTCTTTTTCTTTTTCTTCTTCTTATTCACTTGGCCACTCGTCTTTCCGGGCACTGCCGATGCAGTGTTGCCATTTTGATTGAGTGGCTCTCCGGCAGAAGTACCGGCAGTTGGAGTTGACTGGATCGCTAATCTTGTGGCCAATTCTGCGATCCTATCCTCGAGACGGCTAAGCTTGCGCGCGTGCTCTGACTCCATGGTCTCTGTTTTCATCTCGAGTGCTCGAGCTCTCTCCTCCGAAGCCCTATAGAGATCTTGTATCTCCCTACAATAGGCCACTGCTTCTTGGACCTCACCCTAAAGGATGCAAGCAGTGCAGACACTGCCCGGGTGGTATTTCAAAAAACACCCCTCCGGGTCGCTAATCTTGTGGCCAATTCTGCGATCCTATCCTCGAGACGGCTAAGCTTGCGCGCGTGCTCTGACTCCATGGTCTCTGTTTTCATCTAGAGTGCTCGAGCTCTCTCCTCCAAAGCCCTATAGAGATCTTGTATTTCCCTACAATAGGCCACTGCTTCTTGGACCTCACCCTACATGATGCAAGCGGTGCAGACACTGCCCGGGTGGCATTTCAAAAAACACCCCTCCGGGTCGCTAATCTTGTGGCCAATTCTGCGATCCTATCCTCAAGACGGCTAAGCTTGCGCGCGTGCTCTGACTCCATGGTCTCTGTTTTCATCTCGAGTGCTCGAGCTCTCTCCTCCAAAGCCCTATAGAAATCTGGTATCTCCCTACAATAGGCCACTGCTTCTTGGACCTCACCCTACAGGATGCAAGCGGTGCAGACACTGCCCGGGTGGCATTTCAAAAAACACCCCTCCGGGAAATCCACACACCACTTATCCTTCTGGCACGTTGCGCATGTATATTTTAAAGCACCTGGACCTCTCTTTCCTGCCATTCTGAAAGCTTTATACTTAATCACTTTACGATCAATCAATAATAAAAAAGGGGGGGTTGGTGAGTTCTCCCCGCGCGAGTCTCTCCCGCCTATCGATCGGAGACGTTTCGGATCTTTCAGAAGGCACGCTCCATGTGCTGTTGTTCGTCCGACCGAGTCGTCAAACCTCAGCGTGCCGTGGCTCCCAACCAAGCAGTACGGACGGTCCCTGAAGGGGCCATCGATTTCTCACCGGGTGAAGAACGGAGCACGCCCCGTACTAAACTCCTACTAGTTCCCTTCGCGACGGCCAAGATCTCGGAGCAGCGTTCAATGGATATCCCGTCACACCAAGAGACTGAACCCAAGGCTTTTTATTCGCCTGGCAACCAACCTGGCAACAAAGGGCCGTCTCCTCGGACCGATGCTACCAGAGGCACCCGTCAACGGTCACTGGGAATGGTCAATAATTACGCGCCAGGGAAGGTGCTAACGGGGCACTACCCTCATCCCATTCATCGTGCCCCAACGCCTAGGACCCCTCTAGTCCTAGTCCTAGTCCTAGTGAAGGTGCCGATTATCTTGTCAAGTTAAGATTTAAACTGCTCCACTGACGAACTGTTCACCACTTCTGGCGGTAGACGATTCTACGTTCCGCAGATTTTGTACGAAAAGAAGTTGCCGCAATCAATATGCTACACGTAACCATGGTTACGTGTAGCATTTGCGTTCAACGTGAACAGCCTCCTGTGACCTACGTTTTCAACTCCTCGCATTATCTTAAAAGTTGTAATCAGCTGGCCCCTGAACCGGTGCGTCTCCAAGGAGAACATCCCCAGTTCTCGTAACCTATGCTGATAACTTTGATTTCTAAGCGGGGGGGGGGCAATTTTGTGGCTTTGGCCTGCACCTTTTCCAGCCGTTCAATGTCCTTCTTCGGGGTTGGAGACCAGAATTGTATGGCGAGAACAATCTGCTTATTTCGGAAGTAAAAATGCTTCTTGATGTACCCCAGCATTCGCTTGTCCCTCTTTTCCACCTGGAGGCACTGCCTAGATAATTTTAGATCACTGCTGATTAGCACGCCTAAATCTTTTTCAAGGTCAGTGGTATCTAGTTGTTTGCCTAGCAAGTAGTATTCCCGAGGGTTAGCATGACCGATGTGCATTACCTTGCACTTGTCAAGGTTAAATGGCATCTGCCACCTCTCTGACCACTCGCCTATCCTGAGAAGGCTATTTCGCAGGCGTTCCACTCCTTCTCGCGAGATCACACTACCTCCTAGCTTGCTATCGTCGGCGAACTTGGCTATCGAGCATATTAATCCTTCGTCTATATCATTGATGTAGACGATGAATGCTGAGCCCTGTGGCACCCCGCTACTGACTGACTCCCATTGCGAGGCTACCCCGTTGATCTTTACTCATTGCCTCCGTCCCGAGAGCCAGTTTTCTATCTATTTGGCTACCTTGCCGGTAATGCCATGGGCGAGGACTTTATTTATCAACCTGCGGTGTTGGTACCTTATCGAAGGCTTTTTGAAAGTCCAGGTATAAGATATCCATAGCTCTACTACAGTCATACTCACTCAAAATACTGTGGAAAAACTCTAGTAGATTAGTGAGACATGAATGGTTCTTGCAAAATCCGTGCTGGAAATCCAATATCAGGTTGTGCGATTCTAAGTGCTGCACTATACGGTATGCGATTATTCCCTCAAGCAGTTTGCCTACGATGGATGTAAGACTAATAGGCCGGTAATTACCCGGACATTCGCGGTCCCCCTTCTTATACATGGGAGTTACGTCTGCTATTCTTTAGTCTTCCGGCACCTCCCCAGTTTCCAAAGATTTGTTGAAAATGGTGGGGAGGTGTAGAGAGACCTCTTCACTAATTTCTCGGAGGAATCTAGGAAGAAAGCCATCCGGGCCCGGAGACTTATACGGGTTAAGGTTTCCTAGTCTGGCTTTTACTTCGTTTCTCTCTTAGACTATTTCGCATAGGTTTTCACCCTCTTCGAGACGAACTCCCGGCCTTGGAGCTGGACCGTCAACTTCCATCGTAAATACGGAGGCAAAGTAGCCCTTCAACGCGTTGGCGATGTCTGGTTCTGACTTCCGTAACACGCCATTGTCATCTCTCAGCGGTCCTATGACATGACAAATCGGTTTGCGGCTATTGACATACAGGAAGAATTCTTTCGGGGTCTCTTTACAGAGGAAGGCCACCCGAACTTTCTTGTTGCGCTTAGCTCTAGCACCAGTGCTTTAACTTGCCTACACTTTTCCCTGTATTGAAGAAGCCTTTGTTTATTACGGTTGGCTTTCCAGTTATTTTAGGCAGTTTTCCTGTTCCTTATCGCTGCAGCGATGCCTCGATTGAACTATCTCGGTTGGAGAGGCTTGCCACTCATTCTTCTGCTGGGGACAAACGCAGACTGTTGGGTCCTAAAATTTTCTTTAAACGCCAATCATTTGTCCGAGGCTTCTTCTCCTGTTGCGGGCCCAAGCCGAGCTATCACATCCCGAAGACACACAAAGTTCGTGCGTCTGAATTCGGGTTTAAAGATAGCAACGTGAGAGCGTCTGTCACATGGAATGTGGACGGAAAACGTGACTGTGCGGTGATCGCTCCTGCCAAGACACTCTCCCACGCTGAGTCGGGATACCATGTCGTCCTCGGTGGAAAACACCAAGTCTAACATGTTCTCACCTCTCGTTGGCTCCTCTACCCACTGTGTCAGGAAGTTACCCTGAGCGAACTCAATCAATCTTCTCCCTTCCGCATCCACTGTCCAGTTCCTCTAGTCAGTCCCACGGTAGTTGAAGTCACCAATGACCAAACTCGTGCGACTATTTATCAGGTCGGTGAGCTTTGTGTACAGGCTTTGCGGCTTGTAAACCACCACTATTCGATAAGAAGAGCGGTAAAATCTATGTCTAGCCCTAAAATCTCGTAACCAGATCTCATCTTGCGTTCGACGTCGGGGAAACAGTTCCGGACGTATACCATAACTCCGCCACCCTCTCCACAAGGTCGGTCACGGTGGAACATTGTACAACAGGGGGTGAAACTCACCCTCGAAATCTCGATTGTCAGTATGGATCCACACTTCTACGATCGCCACGATCTCTATTTGATTGTCAGAGGTCAATACATCCACAGGTTCGTCCCACTTATCTCGTATCGACCTCGCGTTAAAAAATAAAGCTTTTAGGGAACGCTAGATAATCCGCACGCTCCCTCCGCTAACGCGTTTCCCGACGACTCGGATGGAGTGTTGTTCTCGGCTAGGGACGTATTACCATGAGCTCCCTCCGAGTTGCTTTGATCTTCTCCACCTGGGACTAGTTCTTCGTCACCAGCAGGGCTTCTATTACTCTTGGGTTGCGGTGCAGTAGGGCCTCTTGCAATAGAATGTCCCGCATTGAATTGCTCTTGCGGCACGTTTTGAGTCTCCTGCTCGGTGGTATCCGTCGAGCTGCTGCTTGGCTCGTCCAGTGCAACTCTCAGCAACCAGAAGACATTCCTGTCAATTAACTCAGCCAGAAACCTCTTTCCTCGGTCGTATACAAACTTAATTCCTGTCAAGGCACAAAGGTGACCTAAAGCTTCGTTAATGCCAAGAAATTTGCTATGTGCGTGCGCTGTAGCAAACCTCCTGGGTAGCATCCCCACAAGCATGGCCTTGCTCGTCTTCGAGAGAAGATCCTCTGCAATCTTCATCGATGTCTTCACCATATGTTCCGTTAGCCCGACTCTACCTCCTCTAAGGAAAAGGTAGTTTTCACTGACCATTGAGGCAAGTACGGAGCTACTAGAGAAATTCCGTACATTCCTAACTTCGTCCTGTAGCGCCTCGTTATTCCTTCCGGGAAGACATCGTATTTCCCATCTGTGGCACTTCCCCCCACCTAGGTAGTACTGAAGGCCTCTCAGCTGCTAATCTTCAACCACTACGCATTGCGCGCCCTCGTCCAACAGGCAGGAAAAGCGATTTAGGGTTCTTAAGGGGTCCTCTGCGGCAGGAGGGGGCATCCTCTGCATCTTCTTCTTACCACTTTTCTTTTTCCTTTTTACTTCCTGAAACTCTCCTTCGTTCGAGCTCGCACCCTTAACCTCCAGTAAACTCTCCATCGCCGGTGCCGATGTACTCGTATCGGTCAGTTCACTGTTGCTCACTGGTGCTCCCATCGCAGCTCTTGCCTGCTTTTTCTTCTTACTTCTTAGTTTCTTTTTCTTCGAATTGGTCCGAAGATTTACTGCAGCAGCTTCATTGGGAGCACCTGCAGCCCTAGTTTTATCGTTCTCGATATTCTGGGAGTTTGTTTGAGCTACGCCCAACACAGGACTTCTCGCCGTCTCGAGGGTTGCCGCGGATCTAAGGAGGTCAGCATAACTTTTCTCTGTTTCTCGAGCCCCTCCTTTAGCCCTGCCCGGGTCTTTTCGGCAAGCTTCCTGTCCAGATTGGGTGGTACTGCTCTCTCGCATCGTGTCTGCGGCATTACTGTCCGCCACGACAGTTTCTCTAGTTTCATTCCCATTCATCGGAGGAATCTGGAGATGGCACGTTTCCTGAGTTCGTCAACTGCCTCTTGAAGTTGACCCACCTGATTCCTCAGGTTAGTAAGTTTCACAATGCAGTTTTCTTCGGATTGACCAAGTTGATTTCTCACAACGGCCAGTTCGCGGTGGTGACGTTCTTCCGCTTCACTCATCTTCCTGTCCATTACCAATTATATATCGCAGAACTTGCAGACGCTTTGACGAGTAATGTTCTTAAAGTTTCCCTCTTTAAAATATACACACCAACGAATGCCTCCGCACCTCGGACATTTAGTTTTTAATTGTTGGGCACCAGGCATTTTTATCTAGTTACTTTTGTCCTTTTGTCAGCTGACTTGGCGCGCACTAGTATATTCGATGCTTGTGACCACTAAAATGAGAGGGAAAAGTTTAGTACTGGGCCCCGTGCCGGCCGCCTTCGCCTACCCTGCAGGTCTTTCCAGCCCCTAGCCTGCCACACCATCCTCTGTGTACAGGTCGAAACATCCAAAGAACCCATCAAACAGATCCAAGAATTTTACATCTATCATTGCACATAGGTGCCCTAATCTCTCATTGATACCCAGAAGTTTGCTAGTTACGTGCACATTCGCAAACTTTCGAGGTGCAACCCCTAGTAACAATCCCCGGTCGGTCTTAGCGCGAAGATCATCCACAGTCACCATTGCATTCATCAGGATGGCTTTGGTGTTGGTGACCCCCCCTTCTCTAAAAAAGAGATCGTTCCCACTCACCATCTAGACGAGTACAACGCCTTGCAATTCCCCATTTGACCGTAGCGCACATCCGTTCCAAAGAGTTGCTTTCTCCTTCGTGGTCCCGGAGCCTGACTTACTATTCATCTCTGTTTCCCCCATTGGTGTAGCTGATTCGTCCGTGGCTACTGCAGCAATTCCCTTTCCCTGCGCTTTCTTTTTCTTTTTCTCTTCCTTTACTTCTTGCTTAAATCAGGCACACTAGAGGTTGTGACCTGGTTCCCACTACCTATATCTCCGGCCAAAGTGGTGGTTTCCGCCTCTGTGCCCACCATGGGCATCGCCGATTCAGTAACTCCTCTTCCCTTCCTATTTTTTCCTTGTTTCTTTTTCTCACTTACACGAGCCCCACCAGAGGCTGCAACCTGGTTGCCAACATCTAACCCCTCAGACTGCGCTTATTTCATGCCGGGAGAAGCCAACGAAGCCACAACTTCAGCATAACTGCGGCTGGCATCAAAGTTTCTCCAGCCATTCCCCCTAATAGTCCTCAAGGGATCTTTAGGCCCAGTACCAACTTGATTGGGTTCCCCCCCCCCCCCTCCCCGCACTTTCACCCTTTTCCACTTCTACTTTGTTCCTCAGTCCCTTCCCAGAGCAGACTGTACCAACCCTTCCCGGTCCAGATTTCCTATGATTATTTCCTTCCACCCTATCTATCTCTGTATCTCTCCTACAGTCTCTCGCATTTCTCTCCGTGGAAGTCGCCGTCCCTGTCACGTGGCTAAGGTGGCTGACCTCTTCCCAAAGTTGACCGACCCGGTTTTTCAGTTCCGTCACTCTCGGAGGCAATTTCACTCTAAGTACCCCACGTGTTTCCTTACAAGGGTCATCTCGCGATGATGTCGTTGCTCCACATCCCTGAGATTTCTCTCCATTCTCAACTCAACCTGACAAAACATACAAATGCTATCTCGAGTAATATCTTTAAAATTCCCTTCTCTGAAATCGATGCACCAACGAGTACCTGTCCACTTACGGCATTGGACCTTCAATTTCTCTGCTCCTGGCATATTGTCTCTATCCTAGAATATATATATGTGTGTGTGTGTGTGTGTGTGAAACCTTTCACCAATCGGACTGTTTGAGGGATGTATGTGTACATGTGCGATAATGGCTGAGCAGAAATGTCCGTGTGTGTGTATATGGAAGAGTGCGATTTGTATGTATGTATGTGCTTGAGTTATGTGGCTGGATGTATTAGAGCGATGTGTGTGTGTGTGTGTTTAAGGTTGAAATAAAAGGTAAGGGAGAAGAGGTGAGGGGAGTGTATATGCGTGTGTGTATGTAATTTGTATGTATATATCTTACTTTTATGAGTGCGATTTGTATTTGCCTTACTTATTTTGTTGTATGTTGGATGTGTTTTTGTGTGAGTATGGGGTGAGCGGAAGTGTATGTATGTGTGTTTGAGGGATGTGTATTAGGGCGTGTATTAAAGTGTGTTTAAGGTTAAAAAAAAAAGAGCTAAAAGGAATGTATGTTGTGTGTGTATGTAATTTGTTTTTATTTCTCTTACTTGTATGACTGTTTGAGATATGTGTATTTTGTGATGTGAGATTGCAATAAGAGTAGATGGGGGAAGTAAGGTAAATTTTTAAGCTGGAATGTCACGTAAACAGGATGTAGATCATTAAACTGTCAAATTCAATGAAAACTACTACCCAGTTAAGGTGTTTTTAGTAAATTAAATTTAAATTGAATAAAGTATGAGGTAAATAATAGAAATGAAACTAGAACAGTAAAAAAAAACTTTAAAAAACAACAAAAAGAGATAAACTTAGCTGTGTTCAGTTCTGTCCTGGTAGTGAAGACAACGCAATATTTGGTGGGGCAAAATAAATTGCAACACATAAAAAAATAATATAAACAAATTTAAAGAAAATAGTGATGTTCTAGACTGTTAAAAAACTATGAACACAAGACAGGCATTAAAAAAGCCCTACGACACAACGATTAGTTTAAGGCACTTGGCAGGTTAAAAGAAATTTCAACAAACTTCTTCGTCGTCAGCTTATTAGCCCGTCTTTATACGGGGTCGCTGTTTTTGATGAACCGCTTCCACCTCTTTCTGTCTCCTGCCATGTTCGTTTCCAGTCTCTTCTCCCTCATGTCAGCTTGTATGCAGTCTCTCCATCTAATCTCGGGTCTTACTCTCCTCCTCCTTCCCTGTACTTCCAGCTACAAAGCTTCTTTCTCGTCACTCTCTCCATCCCTCTTCATTATGTGTCCATACCATCTAAGCCTTGCTTCATGTGTCTTCTTCGAAATCTCCACCACCTTTGTTGTTCCTCTGATCCTTGTATTTGTGATTCTGTCCTCCCTCGTCACGCCACACATCCATTGCAGCATCCTCATTTATGCTACTTCCATTCTCTTGTCATTACTCTGCTTTACAAGTAATGCCTCTGCTTCATACGTTATAGTTGGTCTTACAACAGTTTTGTATACTTTTCCCTTCAATTTCATTGGCATTTTCCTGTCACACAGAACCCCTGCTACATCCCTTCAACTCTTCCATCCCATTTGGATCCTTCTGGTTACTCTCTTATCCTCATTTCCATCTGCTGATATGGTAGATCCCAAATACTTGAAGGCATCGATTCTCTTTATTTCCATACCATCTAACCTAATGCTTTCACCTCTGTCCTGCTCTTCTTCTGTACACTTCATATATTCTGTCTTTGTTCTGCTTATCTTCATCCCTCCAGTACTAATCTCCACTCCTCCAGCCCTTGCTCTACCTCTTCTTTAGACTCACTGACTAAAGCCACATCATCTGTATACATCATGTCCCAGGGTATCCTCACTCGCACTTTCTTAGTCAACACGTCAAAGATAATGTTAAAGAGGGAGGGGCTTAATGCAGAGCCCTGATGAAGCCCCACCTCCACTCCTTAACCATATTTTGACACTTCTGTACTATGGAAATGCTTGCATTTCCATAGTTCTTGTCTTGGTATTCTGTCATACGCTTTCTCCAGATCTATAAAAAAACAAGTAATTCGTTCTGTTTCTCCTTGTACTTTTCCGCCATTTGCCTCAATATTAACACTGGGCTTGTTGTTCCTCTTCCAGACATGAAGCCAAATTGACTGTTGGATACCTCCACCTCAAGTCGTAATCTTTCGTTCAAATCCTCCCCCAGACTTTCATTGTGTGAGATAGCAGTTTAATCCCACGATAATTTTTGCACTCTTGTACACTCCCTTGTCCTTTGTAGATGGGTACCAACAGACTCTCCCTCCATTCGTCGGGAGTCTCTTCCTGCTCCTCTATCATGCACATTAGCTTTCACAACAAGTCCACTCCTGCATCCTCCAGGGCCCTCCATGCCTCCGCCGGGATCTCATCTGGTCCAGCTGTTTTGTTTGTTTTTCATTCTCTTAAGAGCTCTCACGAATTCTTCTTTCTCTATACTTCTTGTTAGTCCTGGATATGGTGTTCCCATCGGTTGTTTCCAGCTCTTTATACAGTTCATGACTAGCTTCTGCCTTCGCTACTACTACTGCTTTACGTGCCATCTTTTTTGCACTTTTGTATTCCATTTTATCCTCCCTAGACCTGCTATTCTTCCACTGCTTTTTTGTTTCCTTCTTCCTTACCAACACACTCCTTACATCTTGCCCCCACCACCACTCTTCTATTCGTGTCCGTGGCTTCCCATATGTTTCTCCTAGCACTTCTCTTGCTACTTCTCTCCTCACTTGTGCGTTCTCTTTCCATCAATCTTGTACTCTCACTACGTCAGTGTTCACTCTGCTTAAGACCTTGGGCTTGCTTCTTTATTTCGTCTTTCAGTACTGTCCATCATATCTTCTTCTCGTAGCTCCTCTTTTCTTTTCTAGGTCTTCTCAACCACACATCCATCACAAGCAGCTGGTGTTGTGGTGCATCATGGCACCCTGGTATTACTTTACAGCCTTTAATCTCTACCAGATTTGATCTTCGATACATGATATAATCTATCAGGGTAGTATGTCCTCCGCTCTTGTTTGCTATTCTTTGCTCTTGCCTCTTGCGAAAGAAAGTTTTTGCAATGGCCAAGTCGAAGGAGACTGCCAAGTCCAGTATCCTCTCTCCATTTGCATTCATGTTTCGCAAGCCATGGTCTCCATGTATCCTTTCATATCCCTCTTGTCCGCCCCCCACCTGTCCATTCAGGTCTGTCCCAAGTACTACTCTCTCTTCTGCAGCTATGCTCCCCATTTCATTTTCTAACTTCCTCCAGAACTCGTCCTTCTCTTCTTGTGTTGATCCTGTCTGCGGTACATATGCACTGACCACATTTAAGATTCTTTCCCCACAATCTAACCTTACCGTTATCAACTGGTCTCCTCCTCTCTTTACTTCAATCACATGTTCTTTCATATCATTCGCCACCATCACTCCAACTCCATTCCTTCCCTCTGCCTTTGCACTGCTGTAGTATAGTTTGTATCTCTCTCCCAACTCCCTGGCCTTGTTGCCTCTCCACACAAACAAGAAATGAATATAAACCAAAACTAAAGAAAATAATGATAATCTAAACTATTAAAACAATCCAAACACAATACACTGGCACTAGCAAAGCACTATAAAAAAGAAAACAAGAGATAACATGTAAATATTCAGGGTTGGTAACCATGACTTAAATCGAGATTGGTACACTCGCTCTCCCAAGCGCCTTAAAATTAACCCATGAGGTTCATTCGTTGTCCTCGCATCGGTGAATCAGGTCTGTAATATTTGAATTGTAATTGTTTAGCTAAATATTTCCAAAAAGAATCCCGATTTAATGCGTGGTTCTTTTCTCATTTACAGACCCTTCCAACTCCGTTATAATCAATTTATCAATCCAGTTCACTATTTATCTAATTTAACCATATAATCTGTTTACACATTTAACTGTTTATCATCCCAGAAAACAATTTAACTAAATCTATTTATCCAATTTAATCCATATATCGATTTCTCTAATTTAACTATTTTTTATCCAATTTAACTATTTATCATACCATATAACTATTTATCCAATTTAATCCATATATTGGCACACAGTTTAGTGTCAATAGGGACAGTGGTGGCCACAACAATTGACTCTCCTATTAGGCATGCTGTGTGACAGCCGATTTAACTGTGGTAAAGTTGCACTTAAGATGATTTCTTTTTGATATAAGGAAATATTTGTAGTTAAAGGTTCATCATTTAAGAAAATCTAAGTTTCCAGCCTACATTTTATAGAGGAGGATTATTTCAATCTTTTCAAAAGACTGAACCCTCTTCGCCTGCGATTGACAGAAGATGTTGATTTGTTGTTGCTGTTGTTGTTTAAAGCTCCTTAGGAGCAAAAGACGTCTCTGCTCCATCCCCGCGCGCTTGAGAGATTAACGGAGAAAACTTTGAGCATACAGCCTCTGTTGTGGCCTACCGCCCGCCAACGCTAACCCAATTAAGTGTGGCTCTGCGTTCTGTGAGACTATCATGAGGGACCAGGTTAAAGTTTCTTTAGAGCTCATCTGGCGACTACCTACTTGGGGCAGAGAATCGCCGTACTCAACACAGCCTACTACTAGGGTATATATATATATATATATATATATATATATATATATATATATATATATATATATATATATATATATATATATATATATATATAACAAATAACAACGATAAAAAAAAGGTCAAAGACTAAAAGAACAACAAAAGAAGAAAACTAAGCAAAAAGGCAACAAGGAAGCGGGATCTGGCGTCGGAGGTAGGCTTGCCTTCCCCCAGCACAGGAACATGCAACCTACAACAAACAGTTAAATAAAGTGGAGGAGGCCAACCTCTTCCAAAAAGTCGCATAGTTCGCAAGTCTGTGTGCACGAACTAATCCCGAGTAAGAGGGCCAAGCCGGTAGCGGGTCAGGTAGATGCGTGAAGTTCACCCAGACTGAAACATTAAACAAGAATGTGCTGAACAGTCTGGTGGACAACGCAGTCGTCACAATAAGGCGTATGCGAGCGCTCCATCAAATGGCGGTGCGTCCAGCGAGTGTGTCCAATTCGGAGCGACAGAAAGCAACCTGAAGGCGTTGCGGCATGGGAAGATGGTCCATGGGAACAGTCGCGGAACAATGGCATGCAACTTTAATTCCCCTCGACCGTATCCCTTCTTCTTTCTTAACAGCACAGAGAGCTGCCCGTATTCCTGCCATGTAATCGGCGTAAAGAAGAGCGAAACCTGGTTTGGTCTCGGGTTCATTCTCCGCGATTCCTACATGTCCAGGTATCCAACAGAAGATAATCTCGACATTCGCCCGGCTCTCTAAAACAGTGGCGTCACGGATATTACGAACTAAGGGATGCGGAGATTCTAATGTCTCGATGGCACTCAGGGCGCTTTGTGAGTCGCTATAAATCACAATAGTCTTCGAACCGGACACGTCCCGTTATCTCCCGTACCCAGCGGTGTATTGCAACCACCTCTGGCGTGAAGACAGAGGCAGCGCCTCGCAAAGGCCCGCTGACTTCAAATAGAGGGAATACGGCATGGAAAAGAACCCTCTCTTGGGATTTGGAGCCATCCGTATATACTGGCACGGTTCCAGCGTGACACGAAGTGTCCTCTAAAAAGGCCAAACGCAAAAATCCAGGTGCTGTAGATGCTTTGGGAGCAGAGACATGGTGACAACTAGTCCAAGGTGGTACCCTCCTGGGAGGCATCCTGGGTAGTACCAGGGACACCACCGGCCCGAGAGCTAAACCTAGGTCTCGAAAAAATTTATTAGCCCTAAACTCAAAGGGCTAAGGGTATGACTGGCGTCTCTCGGCAGAAAAAGCACCGTCGAAATCAGCTGCAAATGCAGTGAGAGCTGTTGGCGACTGTGGGAGTCGCTGGGCTCGCGCGTACAGGCAAACAATGCACTGTGCATTGTGGAGAGCGAGTGGCATCTCCCCAGCATGGACAAGTAGGCTATCAATGGGGGACGTGCAGAAGGCACCGGTCACCAAGAGGAGACCGAAGTGGTGAATCGAGTCCACTTTCCGCAATATATGATAGGCTGCGGTTTAATAAAACTCATATCCGTAGTCGAGCTTCGAACGAAAAAGGATCGATAAAAAGTAAGGCAGTAGCCGTATCAGTTCCCCAGGCACTGATCATCACGGGACGAAGAATATCCATGGTGAAGGTACAAGAGACCCTAAGGCTACGAATATGGACCTCCCAGGTGAGGCGTCAGTCAAATACAAGACCAAGGAAACGGTGTGAGTCCACCACTTCCAGGTGAACCCCATTTAGAAACAATTCTAGGCCAGGGTGGAGGCATAGGTGGCGAAAGAAATGCACCACCTTAGTCTTGGCCAAGGAAAACCGAAACCTGTGCGCTTCGGCATAGCGAGAGACACGGTTTATTACCTGTTGGAGTCGACGCTCCAGAGTTGGCATCTAGGCCGTACAAAAGAGATCGAAAGGTCGTCCACGTAGAGTAGCGAGAACATCTTCCGGCAGCACCGAGGTGATGCCGTTGATGCTCAGGGCAAAGAGCGTGACAAAGTATACACTTCCATGCGGTACACCTTCTTCCTGCTCCATTAGGCCGGGGAGGACTCCCCCCCCCCCTACCCGTACGCGGCATCAACGATATCGCAAAAATTCACATATAAAGATTGGGAGACATCCCCTCGCCACCATCCTATGGAGAGTCTCCATGATGCCGTATCGCCATGCGGTATCATAGGCCTTATCCAGATCGAAAAACACCATGGAGTAATGCTGTATACGAAGGAAGTCCTCGCAGACGGCATTTTCCACTCGAAGCAGAGCATTCGACATGGAGTGGAACTTGCGGAAGCCCCACTGTGCAGAAGACAGGTGGCCTCTACTGTTTATAAAAAGCCTAGTTTAACATTTATCAATTTCTCCATTTACTTGTACACGCAAAAGGTTAGAGAGATTGGGAGGAAAACGGCCGGGGTAGAGTGATCTCTCCCTGTTTGCGAAAAGCAATTCGCCAGGAGTCTGGGAGGATACCCTCTCCCCAGATCCTGTTTAACAAATCTAACAGAAAGATCATACCTTGCTAACCCAGGTGTTCAAGCAAGGCGTACGGGACATTGTCTGGACCACGGGTACTGTCCGCGCACGAAACGAGAGCAGAACGCAATTCACTCAATGTAAACGTGAAGTTGAAGAGTTTTCCCCCTCTAGAAATAAATTTCAGTCGGTGGCCTTCCGCGACATCACAACGCGCATTGAATGCTGGCAGAGCATCATTCCAGCTAGAGAATGAGGAGAAAGCGGTCGCAAGTGACTCTGCTACGGACGCAGTGTCTAAGATTGCGGTCCCATTCAACTGTAGAACGGGCGGGAGGTCTGCAAAAGCATTGCTCCGAATCCTTTTGACTCGCTTCCACTCCTTTGCTAGAGGGATCTTTCCCATTAAGTGAAGAGGCGTACGCCCACCAGGAAGTGCGACGGGCGTGATTCGAAACTTACCGGAACCTAGCCCGACGAAATTCACCGACTCACACTCGGCTGACCACCAGGAAAGCGGTTTGCGTGCAAAACGATGAGGTTGCCGGAGAAGAACTCAATGGCCTCATCTACTGACCTAAACTCCTCGACTAAGACAGGGAAATCAGTCATTTCCTGAAATACGGACCATGGAAGTCATCGACTACCCCGACCTAAAATCAGGCTGTGAATCCGGAGAACAAAAAAGAGAGATCGAGATAGGAAAATGAAGCGGTCCTCGGCAGTGATGCGTAAACTCATCCACATTTAGGACTCATATCTCCGGCTTGTAGATAAAGTCAGCAAGGACCTAACCCTGGGATTGATCGAGTTGTCTCCTCAGAAAGGATATTTAGCCTTCAGATACCTGAGCAAGAAAAAGGGCCTCGGCAACCGAAGTCGGCTGACGGTGGAATGTACGCAGAAATAACAGTATGCCTCCTATCCAGGTGCAGCTGCACAGCTGCTGCCTGAAAGGAGCTATCTAGAGCGAAGATAAGAACGGAGACATCATGCCGGGTGTAAATGGCACATCCTCCTGCCCGGTCCCCATCATATAGTGGTGGGATCGCAAAACCCTCATTCCCAGGAGGGTGGGCATAGGGCACGCCTCCAGCATAGTCTCCTGCAAAAAGACTGCTCAGAGAAAACTGGAGGAGACGAGCCTTCTTAGCTCCTTCCAGTTGGCCCGGAGCTCGCGGCAATTTCATTGAAAAAATATACCCTCCAGGCCTAGCCCGGAGGAGATGCAGGGCCTCTCTCCGAAGAGAAGACCTTCAATGGTATGGCCGTAAGCTTCCCGGAGGCAGCACCATGGGCGCTGTTGGCCGGACAAGGCATTGAAGGCGCTTTCGTCTACGAGGAATTATTAGGTTTAGCTCGCTATCCGATGCCTTTCCTCTTTTCACCTCGAAACCTTAGGCCGGCTTCGTAGACGGGGTCCCACTTTTGGAGGATCCACCGTCTTCGAGCCACCCAACTTAACTCTGGGTGTGGGCGTATGAGCCAAAGCTCCTTTAGTGCTGTCTTCCTTTCGGGAGCATCTTTAGGAACCCCAGAAGATGGCCTCACGACCAACTTCAGGAGTGTTGCCTCATGTGAGTCTAACGAGTCGGTGGAGGCACGCGTTCTTTTTACGTCATGGGAAACAGTAACACGGTGTGAGAGGGTGAGCCATGGTTTTAGCCGAGGCTTTGTACCTTTTTGTCGCTTGTTGTACCAGGGGAGAGCCCAGAGTGGGTAAAACCCGCAAAAGGGATCCGAATGGGCGCGAAAACGACCGTACTCGTAGACCTGAAAGGGCAGGAGTAAAGGGTGTCTTTCTTAACATTGAGGCATAAGACGTTCCAGGCAGTGACGGGCGCGCCAGGACCAAGTCTTTAACTTCGCAAAATGAGAGACGATCCTGGGCCTAAACGGCCAGGATTTCATTCTCAAGGAGATATGCACCACATTGCTTTGAAGAAGCTGGATGCGGCTCTCTGCAAACAACACACTTGGTCACAAAATATTTGGACTTATCATGTTCGGCCTTAGAGCAACTTACACAGACTTCAGGTAACCCGACTTTGCACCTGTACAGGAGTGATTCATTTGACCGAATTGGCGGCAGTAGTATCACCTCCGCCAAAGTGACACTAATGCCTTCACGGGGCTAGCGATACCAACCAGCACGCACCGACTCAGAGAGCCTGTAACTGTCGAATGTAATGGAGAGTGTAGGGGTGGGTCTCGGGGCCCCTCCCTGTTTTCTTATCACATGTTCAACCTTGACCCGTCCTTGGTCGGCCAGCTCTAATGTGATGTCATCTATAGAGTAAACCACGGGTTCTCTCGCATAAACTACTCAGAGGGATCAGACGCATTCGCCAGAAGGCTCCCGTCCGAGAAACGGATCGCCTTCGGCTCTCTACCAATCAGGATAGCTAGTGCTCTCCTTTGACGATCATGTTGCCCTTGGCCAACATGCTGCCATCAGTGGAGCGAATAACTAGAAAGCGTTTGAAGCCAGCGGGCTTGAAAACGCTAGGTAACCTCTTAATGAGGGTCCCCGACGTAATCGAGGCTCCGCTTTGCGCACTCGCATTTTTTGACTAAGTCTGGGACTTTCCTCTCGGGGAAGAACCGGGACCGGATGTGTCGATCTTCGCTTAGATGCTTGCCGAAATGGCAGCGGACTGATCTGTCCCCGTGGCTCCCGCGGAGGGATAGGAACCCTTAGTCTTTTTTGTCTTGAGTTTTTTTCATTTAGGATAGTTAGGAGAGGAGGGTGGGGAATGAACCCACTTCGCTCCTCCGCCAGAAGGAGCCCTTAGGCCCCAGCGAGATCCTCCACCGAAATGGAGAAGGCTTTGGCTGTCACAGGGGCACCAGCCCTGGAAAGAGGTCCCTACTATCCTTGTAGATCTTCGGAGGTCCAAGCCGTCTGAGAAGAAGCTTGCACCAGGGTGGGTAGACTCGGATTATGTGCTTGGCACCGAGCCCGAGTTTGACCTCATGAAAGATTCTATTGTCAGGGGCTGGGTCACCTTAGGAACCATGTCCATCTCAGGGGAGTCCTCCATGTGGCCATCCCCCCCAAAAAAAACCCATCACGGATCCCATTCGAATAACCTTTTTTCTCGTCTTGGGCCGGCGAAACGGCCTCCGTCAGGAAAGAGAGGTGGGCAGGTACACTGACCCCCTGCAAACTAGTCACGCACGCAAGCAGGACATTAGGGGGTACAGGCCGACGCGCCCTTCCATCCCTTGCTTTCCTAAGGGGGTTGGCCCTATCGAGTGGGAGCGGTGCGGGCAATTATGGGCCCCCTGCCTGCTTTCTTGTCAGTCCCCTGGAAAAGTAAAGAGGGGACTGCCGCCGATAAGAGGGAGTCGCCTAAGGACGCCTCCGGAGAAGGAGGTAAGGGGGAGTCCCCTGCACCGTAGGCTTAGAAGAGGAGTAAACCTCCTTTTCGGTCAAAGAAGTTTGGAGGCTCCCCTGAGAAAGCACAGGGAGGGGGACCTCCTTTTCTACGTTGGAGCTACCCAAAGGCGGCACCGATGGTGGTAAAGGGGAAGGGGAGAGTTTTTTTTATCATCGGGCATGGTGACCCTATTTGTATCCGGAGATGCATACGCTAATCACCCCACGCAGTAGCCTGCTTTGCGAGTGGTGAACACGGGGCTGGAAAACCCAGCTGCCTTCATTTAGGACCACGCCTCCCACCCAGTGGCCAGGCAGCCTTTCAGCATGGTGACTCCACCTTGGCCTGAGCGTAAAGTTGATAGACAGTGAAAGGAGAGAGAAAAGGTATGTGAGAGAGGTGAAGATAGGTGTGAAACCGGTTGTTAAAACCCCACCACCCTAAACCGGAGTTCAGGGGTGAGGGGCGTTGTCCTTCCCCCCCCCCCCACCTCAGCCTCGATCCGGGATGGTTAGACAAGTTTAGAGTGGAAGGAAGCTGTTGTATGCTGTGGGAACTTTATAACATCCCTCTGTGCTAGTAAACCCCATCAACAGCTATAATTTAAATCGTGTCTTGGTGAAGTCGGTGTCTTCAAGTTAAAGTTGCGGGTGTTTCCCTCGCATTATTGCAGCGTTGAAAGAGTTACTTGAAAATGGGAACTGAAACATCTAAATCTGTTGCTGGTGAACAAGAACGCGAATGATTTATCAGACATAGTTTAAAATCAAGGACTCCTGTCAAGAAATATGATACCAAAAGCAATTCAGAAGATAATAAAACAAATTAGAATGGTGGGTGCGTGGGTAGAGCTCAAATTGCAGGTGCCTCTGCGTGGTGAGGTCTTGTTAACTCATGTTTGTGGTAATAAGCTAGTTAAAAGTTTCTAACACACAAACGCACACAAATTATTACCATTATTAGCGACTCGTTTCATCCCACTGTTGGGATGAGATCGCTAGGATCTTTCACTGATCACGATTCATGGCATTTTGCACATTCCTCCAGCCATTGCGTGAATTTTATTCTCCAAGAGTCAGGAGTTGTCTCGTACTAAGCCTTTTTGCAGGCTCTTTCTTTCCTTATGTTCCTATGTTAGAGTTTCATGTATAAAAGTCTCCATTTTAGGATTTCTTTCGCCCCTTTTCTGCCCTTTCTTCTAGCAAAGCGCCTTGCCAATTTCCACTTCAGAATCTTTATTATTTCTACTATATACATGTCACCGGATTATTCCTAACATGTATAGTACCATGTTTATCCAAGTTGTCCTCAGTTTCTGCATGCTTTTTTATGTTTAGTGTCCGTTTTACCTTCATATGTTAAAACTGGTAAGGTTTATTGATAAAATACTTTGCCATGTCAATAAAAGCTCTTGTTTTGAACATCACGTTCCATCTTTCAGCTGTACAATGTCTGAAAAAATACTCCATTAAGACATTCCTTATATGTAAGCTGAGGGAAAAAAAGACAATAGCAATAACTAAGAGAGAATAAATGTCGAAAACATGTGGAAGCGATATTTACAAAGAGGAATGAGGGTCAGTTATTTCTTACTCGACGGGTGATTGAGGATCTAAGGAACTGGGTAAACAGGAAGTTCCTTTTCGAGAGAAGATTAGAGTTGGACATGGAACCGATAAATGTTGCCTCGATGATTTGTTGCTTCAGCCAGGCAATTTTCCTAATTGAGGCAGTGGTTAGTAGACATGTTGAAATAAAGCATTTGACTCGTTATTTGTGCATACACAATATTTGTATTCGTAAGCCCCCTGAGATAGACTACGTCTAGTTTGTTTTTTTGAAAAGAACGAGTTTTTTTTTATTTGGTCACAAGTACAGAACTAGTTTCAGAACATCACGTTCATCTTTCATCTGATCAACGAATGACAAAAGATTGTCGCAATATTACACTTTTCGCAATTTTTAAAGAGAATTTTATGCACTTACTTTATTGGGGGAGGGGGACCTTGTTCTGTATTAGTTCATTTTTTAAGAGAGTTGGGAAGCTAAAGACAGCTTTAAGATTAGGGAGGGGTTGTAGGAAGAAGGATGGTTTCCTTATTATTTATTTAAGTTACCAACTTAATAAATAATCTTCATCGCTCCATTAAATTCACATTTATATCAGAATCAAGCAATATAGATTCAAATTTGGTCCAAATTACTGCATGTTTATCGCAAACCGATTTGCGAGAGGAATGAGCTGGCGATATGATAAAGAAATTCGTTGGCTCGCTCTGCTTTGCAGCCAGGAAAACATCTTACCGTAACTTAAAAATAAGAATAAAAAAAAATCGTTGGTTTTGACTTATTAATTATAAATAAATAATAATAGTAAGGGGTTGCTTATTAAAAAAGGAATAATTGATCGGAACAAAGAGAAAAAACAGTGTATGGGCCAGATTTTCACAAGGAAAAACTTCCTGTGATCATACGAGTAGTGTTAATTAAACTTGCGGGTCCATGGAAAATAATAGTATAGTTCTATTAATTTCCATCGCGAGTTGACGAGAAAAGACATTTGGAAACCAGTGTTCATATGAATACCGATATGCGATAATTGTTTGGTGGGTTCATTTACTGTAATATGACCCAGATAACTGTCTGAGATAATAAGCTAAAAGATAAGACATGAGAAAGAAGCTATTTGTCAAGAAATGTTTTCTACGAAGACCAGACAAAACTCATACCAAATTTCCTCTCTTCCTCATTCTCTCAAGAAGTGAATTAATTGATTTCGACCCGAGGTAAATAAGAACTGTGTCGCACTCAGAGTCAAACAGAAGTTTGACTCGTCCCGTCCAAAATGACGTCAGTATTTAAGTAATAAAGGGATTATTTTTGACTTCGTAAAACTAAAATGTATCGATTAATTGGATTTAAGAACTTCTCTTCTCAGCTTAAATTCACCTGAAGGTCGATGGCGCCAAAGATAACGGAGAAACAAAGTGTAAATTAGATGACGTCGACAATCGTCCCCTTCCTTCCCAAGCCTTCGGTCTCTCTGCAGCGCGGACTCACGAACAACAAAGGGCAAATGAGGTTGTTTAACAAGAGCGAAGAGTAGTAGTGGTATTAGTAGTAGTAGCAGTGGTATAGTATTGGTAGTGGTATTAGTAGTAAGTTGCGGCATCCGTCCCTCACATCGCGAACGAGATCTCCCTAACGAATAATGAAATCCACATACAGATTAGAAGGACAATAACTTTCAAGCTCGAAGGCACCATAGGTCGGGACTCGTTGGGGAGGGGGGGGGGAGTCGTATTGTGTTTTAGCGCCAACCAGAGACCATAGAACCCTTCTTGGTTCCGCGTTAGGAGTATGTGGATATGAGAACTCCCATAGAAGACACTAGTAGTCCACGTCGGATTATGTGATATGGGTGCCCCATAGAAAATAATAATAATAATAATAATAGATGTTTTATATGGCGCCCTTCAAGACCTTGAAGCCTTTGCAGGGCGCCCTTCAAGACCTTGAAACCTTTGCAGGGCGCCCTTCAGGACCTTGAAGCCTTTGCAGGGCGCCCTTCAAGACCTTGAAGCCTTTGCAGGGCGCCCTTCAAGACCTTGAAGCCTTTGCAGGGCGCCCATCCATCGACTAGAAAAAAGCTGGACCCGAGAGGTGGGGTTTCAGAGCCCGGTTGAAAGCGCCGAGCGAGGAAGAGGAGCGTATAGCAGCAGGCAGACGACCATCACGCAGCTTAGGGGCAACTACAGAGGGGGCACGATCGCCCCTGCAGCAGAGACGAGAACGAGGAACCGAAAGCAGGAGCGGACATTCCCCGAGCGAAGGGCTCTTTGTTGTCTGGACACAGCCAGTGTGGAAGACAGGTAAGAGGGAATTGCGGTGTTTAGGATTTTAAATGTGAGAAAGAGGACTTTAAAAGTAATTCGAAATTTAATGGGCAGCCAATGCAATTCGCGGGGCAGGGGTGTGGCCATAGCCGTAGCAACCGACCCCCGACCCCCTCTCCCCGGTCAGGAGGAGCCCCGGTTCTTGAAGAGGCCTCGCTGCGGCCAAACTTTTTTTATTTTATTAATGAAAATATAAAATTTTCGAATACACATTTTCTGTAATTATCTGATTTATCTATTTCCTTTCAACTGTGTCATTAATGATAGACCTGAATATTTGTATTACAGGAATATTTTTATGGGGGCCCTACAATCTTAAAAGAGGGGGGGGCACTAGACATTGCTACGGCTCTGGGTGTGGCACTAGATAACCCTCCTCGATGGAAGAGAACTCGTACCGCAAAGTTCTGGACAAGAGGAAGGGGACTAGTTATAGTGTTGGGGGGCTTAAGTGAGAAGAGAGTTGCAGTAATCGAGGCGACAGGTAACAAAGGCATGGATGGCGATCTCGAAACTGTTTCAGTCAAAGTGGGACCCGATACGACTGAGGTTACAGAGGAGGCAGAGATGATGATTTGCTGATATTAGCAACAAGGGATTTGAAATCGAGTGGAAGGTTAAAGGAAACACTCCGGTTTCTAACGTTGTCAGAGAACGCGATCGGGGAGCCACCTAGATTGAGAGAGGGCGGATACATTTCTAAGGGCGAGCCACATCTGCCGAGGTGCCCATCGGAAGAACCTCAGTTTTGTTATGGTTGTTTGACGAAGATAGTTGGTATGATGGAATGAGAAGACGAAAAGTGAATGGCAGCGATTTTGTGATTGGCTATGTGCTTGATGATGTGCGTGGAGCTACCTACCCCTGCGGTGGTAAGTATCAGCGTATCCGCCAATGGGCAGTCACCTCGTGACGTCGCTGAGAGTTTTGTGTCCGCTCTCGCTGAGATCGAAGCGGTAGAAGACCAACGCCGTCTTCACTAGGCCAGTGAGAGATCCATAGGTGCGGGTAAAAGGATAATATCATAGGAATCAGTTATGCATAATAAGCTCATGAATTTACTAGTGAAAAATTGTAGTCTTTCCGAGAATGAAGTGCAAATCAGAGCCGTTGTAAACCAAGGGTATAGTGGGCTGTTGCCCAGGAGGCCCACGTCTTTAGAGGGGCTGGCGCCCATAGAATATGACCATTTATTCATCTGTTGTTTTTTAAAGTTTGCAGCGTAATTACAAGTGAGTGGTAATGTTAGCTGCGCACAAACGTCGTATCTTCCGATAGACAACTCTTATTGAGAGCAAAATTCATTTTCGTGACTCATCAAAACTCTGAATGCGACGTTGTTAGTTCGCATTGCAATTATCTTTCATCTCCCTATATCTAACTTTCCTTTGAAAGCATTTAAATTTAGACTACCTCTGACCTACTGCAGCAATTCATTCCAAAAATCTACCATTCTACTAGTAAACAAATATTTTTTTCAACCGAACCTTTGTTTTTATTTAATTTTCAAGTTGTGACCCCTAGTCCTAGTATTACGTTCCAAATCAAAACAAAGGCACCTACACTGTAAGTATACATGTCAAGTGATTAGAAAAGAGTAATTTTTTTGTACTGTATTGATGATCATGATTGAAACATTCTCTCGTTGACTTACTGCAATATTTTGTTCAAAATATATACCCCAGGTCAAGAAAGCAAGGCCATCTTGCCTTTGCATCGCTTATTAAACCCATTCCTTCCAAAGTTATAAGTAATTTATGGCTTAGTTGATTAAATGACCATTTACCACCGACGTGCTGTTATTATTCCAGCTATTTAATAAAATTCATTCGTTATACTACATTCGTTTCAGTTATGTCAAGGGGCAGATAGATAGAAACAATTCCTTTCCCGAAATAACGAAATCTAGCATCAAAGATTTTATAGCCTAAGACGGTAGATAATGAGTTTAATCGTACGTTACGGTAAGATGACAGAGAAAGCGCGATTCAATGGCATCCGGTGTCATCGTTCGATGGCTGGAAACTATACCGTCGCATTTCGAGAGGACACCCATTTATCGCAGGTGGTATTAGTTAAGTATTTAAGACCGGAAAAGTATTTATTGCGTGTGAAAAAAAGAAGGTAAAGACATGGCGTTACTCTAATTCACATCTTTTACCCAAGGCCAGTTTGGGAGCAGATGATTCTAATAATCCACGCAAACTCTTGAAACCCTATTTAACATTGTTTAGGAAATATTAAATCAGGCAATACTAAGAGAGGTACAGAAACTCTGAGTCAGTAATAGACGTTGATATCCTCTTTTTCAGTCGTCCAACATCGCCGTTCAAGCTATACCAAGGCAATAAAATTTTCGAACAAAACAATATGAGGGAGACATAGAAACCTCACTTCCCGCAACCTGTTTACGCCATTGCATAACGAAATATTAATGAGTAGACCAGTGGTCCTCAACTTTTTATGATGGTGGCACCTTAATTGCTATCAAGAAGCACCCGCGGCCCCCTGATATAATATAATTTACGTATAAATTCTTAATTACATGAAAAGCACTTTAAAATTAACCACGATGGACATTTAACCTAATGTAATCGAAATAAGACATAAAAAAATTGAAAATAAATAAAGCTTACGTTTAAAAGTTTAATGTGAAATTTGAGCTTGATGATTATAATATAATTCTTTAATATTGAGGGGGAGGACGTATAGTTGACAAGGAAAATCTCATTTCTTTATTCACTCCTTGCAATCTTTCTCTTTTGTTGTTTTTATCTTGCACAATGCACATAAGCTAGTTTCAAAATACTTTTAAGTGTCGGTAGATCTTTTTTTTAGCAATGCTTGAAATACATTTTTCGCAATTTAGGTATTTTAAAAATGATTTCTTGGTCGCTGCCGTGACACTTTTATTTGGCTCTCGTGGCACTGCGGTTGAAAACCACTGGAGTAGACTGAGAAAGATGAGAAGGAGTCGAATGCGAGAGGAATCCGAGAGGTTCGTCGAAACATTACATATTAGCGAATTCATTAAAACTCATGTTCAAATTAGACCTTGGAATTTATCCATTATTTGGATTAGGTCAAAGCCTCAGGGCCTATTTGAAGCACTTGCACGGATGGAATTAGACATTTATCACGGTTCTGCTTATTTAATTCTGTGGGGATTTCTAACCAACCGAGAAAAAGATACAGGAAAAACTGCATAGGCACAACAAAACAGCTGTCATACTGGAAGATTGTAAAAGAAACGTCAGTCAACTAAGCATGGCAGAGATTGACTACTTGAGTAGTAACCAGAGTCCAACCAGAGTGAAAATGAGCCACAGGGAGACGTCACACAGCCTAGCCAATGATAACTGGAAAAATCAGGATCCCAAATATTAAAATCAAAAGAAGTGAAGTGAGAGCCTCTCACTTCTGCTCTTCTGTATGATACTCAACCCATTCAACAGAGTTCTTAATACCAACCCTAAAGTCTACAAAATAGCCAAGACCTACTAATAAAATTAACTACCTGTTATTCGTAACATATGCAGAAAATAATAAAAAACTAAACTGACTCATGCAAATAACAAAGAATTTCTCTTATGACAGAATGAAATTCGGTATAAACAAATATGGCAAATGCACACTGAAAGCAGGTAAGCGAGTACGCCTGCAAGGCCAGGCCTATACATGTTTGAAGATTGACCATGAACAAATGAAGAGCAAGGTCAGGGATGAATGTAATCAGGGTAAATGAATTGGTAGACACACCTTCACCACTAAAAAAAATAACCACAATCAACCAGCCAGCCATGTCAGTTATCATTTATAGTATAGACAAAATAAAAAGCTCTAAGCTGAAATTGATAAAGTGTATGTTGAAACCAGAAAAATACTTGCTGGCCGCAAGGTAATATACTGCCATCAATGTCTATCAAGGCTCTACCTACCACTAAGTATGGATACGATGGGGCTAGCTGAGACCAACCAACTCAACAGGGAAGGTATGTTAATCCCTGTGCAGTGCGCACTATCACCAAAGTTCCTAAGGGAGCATTAGAAGGCTAAGAAAGCTTGAAGTACAACACCGAACATTACTCGTATAGCTACCAAAGCCTACATTAATCATAAAAATTGTAGTTAACTTTAAAGCTGATGACCTCTCACAGGAAATGGCAAAGGAAAACAAATAGTCTGATGGAGTCGACCACTTCTCCAATAAAAGCTCTTCAACGAATAGGAAAGACAACGCTGAAATTTAAACGAGCCGGAAAATTCGTGTAAGTGTTTAACAGAAAATAAATTGATAGAGAGGTGTTACTGTTTCAAAAGGGGACTGCCTAATTTCGATGGGACCACAGACCAGGGGATACAAACAAACTGCTTCAAGAATATGGCCGGCATGGTTACAGATGACATGTACACAATTTGTGTCAGGCTGAAAATGAAGAGCGTAAGCCACTTCATTTCTGAATAAAACCTATATTTGCATATGACCATTAGGCAAACGCATGAAAGGATAGGAAAGTACATAAGTCCATTGGAGAAGCATGAATGAACTTTGCTCATAATGCAGAAACAATCGATCTAAATACTCGAGGGCAACTATATATAATAATGCAAAGTATTGCATAAAATTATTCCTGGTAACACTTACATATAACTTGGCCAATAAATGAGACCATGTAATTTAAACAAGTAAAATAAGAGCACTAATAGTTGAAGTGCGTGTTACAAATGTCTCTGCGGAAAACAGCAGAGGAGGAAAAAATCTCTGCCTGCTCTAGAACAACAAACGGAATCGAAGACGGTAAAGGTCATCTATTATATTTTTCATCATACGAGTATGAGCCTAAAATCTTTCCTTAACAAATCTAAGCCTTCACAATTTCAAATGCAACCACTAAAAGGAATAGAATTTATCCTAGAGTAGACATTTGGTCAAACCCATCGTTAGTAAGTGTTTGGTTTTGAATTGAGTTCCAACCTCACGTAGACAAATATAAAGTTAATCATTATAAAGGAAACTATGGCTTGACGAATCATTTTGGTGGATGTGACTGAAAAGCGTTGAATTAAGAACACTTGGACCAAACAGCAGCTCTTTCTGTCAAGTTTGGAATCAAATTAGCGCTAATCAGGACGATTTTATATAAAAAAAATAGGGATTAGTGACGAAACAGATCCCTCATTGCGATAGCGAATTCGATAAAAAAAAACGGCCTCCTATTTTTTTCATTGACATTAGAGAGCCCTTCAAATACGCTAATTGAAAACAAAAACACAAAGAGAAAAGTAAAAAACAATCAAGAGACATGCTTAGGTGCTTCAAGGGAAATGTGCCTCTCTCTGGGGACCAAGCGGGCAAAAAAAAAGTTACTAGTATGGGAGACGTCTGACTCCTTTAGGAACCAGCCAGCTCTAAGCAATAGAGAGAGAGAGGATAATGACCCCCACCCTACCAGTACTGAATGCGAAACTCCCCCAAATAAATAAAAACTATCCAAAAAGTAGTATACAGTCTGGAATACCAAACAATCGTCGTAGAAGTTTTAATTTCCAGCGAGCCATTAGATTGAGCACCTCGAGTGTGTCCGATTCGAAGGTGACAAAAAATTACCTGATACCATCGTTTCATTGGTGGTTAGGTATATGGTACTAGTTGCGGCGCTATGTTACGCAAATTTATATTCTTGAGTGGCATCTCCTATCTCATTTACCATGCATTGTGAAGGAATGTCCTGATTCCTGCCAGGAAAGAACGAGACGCCAGTCCGGTAGCTTAATATGTGGATGCAGCAGACTCCCAGCAACGGCTTCATGACCAGGTACCCAGTAGCAGACATCCTCGACAACAACTCGAATCGCAGTAGCCGTGGTGTCATGGGTACTGCGAACAAGGGGATGCGGAGATTACAATGCGCCATGGGCACTTAGTGCGCTATGTGAGTCACTATTGACTAGAAAACGGTCTCCGAACCGGAAACATTATGTAATCGATTGTCCCGAGCAGTATATCGCCACCAGGTCTCCTCAGGAAAACAGACGCAACGCCCAAAAGAACACTGCCATTTTAAAGCAAGGGAGAGAGAGCAGAGAAGCTAAATCTCGCTTCTGACTTGGAGTATACCGACACGGTTCCAGTGCGACACGATCTATGTTCTAATAAATACGACCGCAGTACTCTCGGTTCTGTCAAAGCTTTGGAAGCAAAAGCATTGCGACGGACATTTAACAGTGGTATTCTCCAGGGTGGCGTATTGAACAGAACTATGGGAGCTACCGTTCCTGGAATTGTACCGAACTCTTGAAAGAATTTCATAGCCTTGAATACGAAAGGTTTAGGCGTCTTTCATTCGCAAAGGCACAGTCAATTTTGTTCGCGGACGAAATTTGGCGCACCAATGTAATAAAGAAAAAGCAATAACAAAGTTCTTGGCTTAAAATAACATCCAACTTTTGCAAACTTGGCCCGGGAATTTGCAAGATTTGAATCCATTGGAGAATTTGTGGGCGATAATCAAACTTGCACTTGATAAACAGAAGCCAGACAGTTGTGAGAAGTTGTAGGTCCCTATTGAACAAAAATGATGCACTATCAATCAAAAATTCATCACAAACTTGGTCTCCACCATGCCAAAACGAATTGACGCAGTCTTGAAGAACAAAGGACATCATTGTAAATATTGACTGCATGCATCAATTATTAATAAAATGGGTTTCGTCTCTAAATATTTGTATATTTCACTTTCTAATTATGATACAAACATACTAAAACAAAATGGCGCGAGAGCCATAACAACGGCGGTGGTCGGCGAACGTTTAGGGGTATTCCATCCAAATATATTTGTGTATAACCAATATTACACATAAGATTTGAAAGTGAAGAAAAACAAAGGAATTATTTTTAATCGTAGCGTATGCAGTAATTCTTTCGCTTAAATTATAAATAATCCATAAAACACAATGAGTATTCGAATTAAAAATACTTCATTGAAGGCATTTGTATGGATAATAAATACATTCATACAAGCTGAAAACTATGTGCATCGTTGCAGTACAATAGTGCATCGTTGGGACAAATAAGTATTAGTAACAATCCAGAGAAAATATTGGCTGCATTAATTTCCAACGAGAAATACCATAAATCTTACTGAACTAATGCTAAACTTTCAAATAGGAACAATAAGTCTTAATAGTTGTGTAAATAAGTACTTTTTACATATATGTAAGCAACATACGAGTAGATCTATTTGTATTTCATAAGAGACTTTTCGCAAATTCTGTGATTTGAAATGCTGGGGAACAATGTATTTGGTTAATTGACAAAAGTACATTTTCCTACCTAATTCGAGGATACTGAATTCAAATCTGAAATCAGATTCTCTCTAAATGCTACAGATTTTTCGTAATATCAATAACTAATATTATACAATAATTTTCATTTTATCACGCCTATTATCATGCCCTGAAGTAATTTTGAATCATCTTTTTGCGTTATTTATAGTAAAGCAGGTTTTTTTGCACAAACATTTTATTGCATATGAGAAGAAACTTGAATTACACATTAGGATTACAAATACTGTAATCAAATAGATGCTAATTTATTAATGACCGTACATCAGGCTGGAGGACCTCTTCTTGATTTCAATCGGGCAAAACTTTGCTTTCGAACTCTTTCTCTTGTAAGTCTTCCCTGGCTGATTTCTTTTTAATCGTTCAGCAGTAGTCCGCCATCATGTTTCTATCCTAGTGACCTTGGTAGCGCTCTTCCATCGTCATCAAATCCTGATGGAAGCGTTTCCCTTGTTCGTCGCTCACGGCTCCCAGATTCTCTGGGAATCGGTCGAGGTGACTACGTAGGAAATGCAGCTTCACACTCATGTTGCATCTCAGATCATGATATGCTAAAAACATATTGCATATTAGTAACCAGATCCTCGTATTTATGCGCTTTTTTATTTCCCAAGAAGTTACGAACAACGGCAGAAAATGAGAGCCAGGCTGCCTTCTCTTTTTCATTCATAGTGTTCACGAATCTAGAATCACTCAGAAGTCTTCGGATTTGGGGACCATCAAATACTCCTGCTTTTATTTTTTCATATGACAAAGCAGGAAACGCCGATACTATGTATTGAAAACAATCATTGTCAGTGCTCAACGCCTTGACATACTGCTTCATAAACCCCAGTTTGAGATGAAGTGGAGGGAAAACGATTTTCTCTCGACTTACGATTGGCTCATTAACAATGTTTGGCATTCCTGCTTACAAAGTTTCCCGAACTGGCCAATCTTATGGGACCAGTGTTTGTCACGGGCTCGACTGTCCTACATACAAATATAGCATAGAAATTTTGTATATCCCTTCTGCTGACCAGGGAGGAAGTTGACCATCTTAAGGTCCACACATATGATCCAATTGTGTTCGTGGTACTTAAGTAAATTCATAGCCATTCTTATGTTATCGTGAGTTTCTTGCAGATGGACATAGTGACCGAGAGGAACTGCACCAAAGTCATTGCCCTTATGCAAAAGGACACACTTGAGGCTACGTTTGGAGCTATCCAAAAACAGTCTTCACTCAGCAGGGCTATAGGTGCTAAGTCCCAACTCGGTAAACATACCAAGAGCATCGTAGCAGTATACCTATTGTTTGTTCTCAGAGAAATACTTAACAAATGTACTCTCCCTTGTTCGGTAATATAATACCTGTACAAACCTGTCAAGCATATGTCTTTCACTCAATCTGGAGGCTAAAAGTTCTGCAGCTTTCTTGGAGAGCGCCAAATCACGTAGCAAGTCATTCAAATACTCTTGATTGAACAGTGAGGAGCTAATGACTGTTCAGCATCTGATGATGAATCTGCAGACTCTGAATCCATTGCGTGGACGTCCATATCAGGTGCATCATTTTCATCCTCGGAGGAAGCATATCCACTGAAAATCGTAACTGGTAAAGACTCAGAATGAGGTAGTATTCACCAGACAGAAATAACAATTCGATACATGATCCTTTGGCTCTCGCCTCACCATGAAGATTCTAAAAGGAAGACCATTTCTCTTTTCTTTCGTCCACTCACAAAGATGTTCCACACAATTATGGCAAATAGCATGTGGGGCCCACTTCTTATCTTGATCGCTAAGAGGAACATCAAAATATGCCTTATAATTGCGGATCACAAAGTTTGATATATTGCGCCTTTGACGAACTAGCATGTAACAGCCACATATGTAGCAGAAGGTGCCTGGGTCATTAACGCAATTTCCTCTTGACGAAGCCATCAATCTAACATGAGACCTGACAAAAGAAACAATAATGTCAATATTTTGAACAGTAACACTTATTACTATCTTACTACTATGTACTGTGAAGTATTTGCTTTCTACAAGCACCCTCTCTGTCCATTCGGAGGGCAGTTTTGGGGGAAACGAGAAAATTGAAATTACAGAATAACTATAGCATTTAGGTAAAACTGGATTATATATTTGAAATCAGCACAAAAAAAAACGAATTAAAATTGGCAGATAAATCTAAGTCACCAAAAAATGTGATTAAAATTGCTCCCCTGTGTTATTCTAGAACAAGTAAGAGAACTTACGATCTGCTGTCGGTGCTGCAAGCGATCATTCCTTCACAAGCAAGCGACGTGTAGACGTCTCTCCAGACCATCAGTATGCCGCAGGTAAAAAAACACTCTCTTCAACTCAGAAACGAGATTGCGAAGGAGTATAAGGCAGGTAGTAAAGGATATAGGAAGATTTCGAAGCAGTTAAGTGTCCCTGTAAGTTCGGTGCAGTCAATAATCAAGAAGTGGAAGGAACAGGGTCAGGTTACCAACAAACCAAGGATGGGTGCTCCGAGAAAAATAACCCCTCGGGCGATCACTAATATGAAAAAAACTGTGAAAAAAGATCCTAGAATATCTAGGAAAGAGTTAGTACAAGAAATGGCGTCCGTTGGAGTCAACGTCACACGGCAGACAGTGACGAATACACTGCGAAGGGAATGACTACGCAGGCGCCGTGCGAGGAAGACCCCTCTTCTAAAGAAGAAGCACCTTTGTGCTCGTAAGCAGTTTGCTACAGTAATGATAAACAAAGAAGATAATTATTTCTACAAAGTTCTGTGGTAGAATGAGACCAAATTTGAATTATTATGCAACAATTACAATCATATGGTTTGACGAGAATCGAACACTACCTAAAAGCCGGAGAACACCATACCAACGGTGAAGTTTGGTGGAGGCAGCATCATGATTTGGGGTTGCTTTTCATCTGCCGGCACAGGAGATCTTCACATCATAAAAGGAACGCTGAATTCCCCGAAATACTGCAAAATTTTAGAAAACCATCTTTGCAACTCCGCCAGAAAACTCAGCATGGGAAGACGTTGGGTCTTTTAACACGACAACGACCCGAAACACACATAAAGCAAACGTCTGAGGGGTTCAATAGGCACGGTGTCACTGTCCTCGAGTGGCCTAGCCAGTCTCCTGACTTGAATCCAATAGAAAATCTTTGGAAAAAGTTGAAGATTAAAGTCGGTGAGAGGCAGCCTGCAAATCTTGGAGACCTAGAGGATATCTGTATCGAAGAATGGGCGAAAATCCCGAATGAGTTATGCAAGAATCTAGTTTCGTCATACAGGAGGTGTTTAGAAGCTGTTCTGATCAGCAAAGGACAGGCTACTAAATACTAAGGATAGGTTTCATGTGTCGTTATGAATACTTATTTACACCACTTTTGCAAAGGTATTGTTCCTATTGAAAGTTTAGTGTTAGTTCATTGAGTTTATGGTATTTGTTCAAATTTTTGTGACTCTCTGATATTCCTATTTGTAGAATATTTCTTTAAATATGCCTATTCTAGAGCGTTACGAATACTTATTTGACCCACTGTAACTGTGAGTTATATATATATATATATACTGTTGACTAAAAGTAGAAAGCACTGTATAAAATCATTCAAATAATGTAATTATACATTTGTGGTTATACCGAATACATTCAGTATATATATATATATATATATATATATATATATATATATATATATATATATATATATATATATATATTATTATATTTATTTATTTCTAATTATTTTAATATTTAGTTGGACCCCCCTTTTCCTTTAATTCCAGCCATAATTCATGGATTTCACCAAATTTTCACCATCTCTGACACTCTCATTCCCCGATTTAGTTTATAATTTTGCATGCAATTTTTGCACTTGTGATACCTCTGATTGCCTTGCCAAGCACTCCCCACAAGTGTTCTGTTTGGATTTGTCTGGGCTCTGTGGTAACCATTGCATAGAGGTGATCCCGATTTCTCCTAACCCTTTCATGGTGTGATTGGATGTATGGGATAGGGCACTGTCCTGCTGAAATATAACTTCATTCCCTGCTGTTGTGGGATGCAATTTCTGGATAGATGGCTCTAAAACTTGCGACCACATCATGGTATAAGTTTTGGAGTTCATTCTTCCCTGGCAGAAAAACTTCTCCCTTAAGGCCTGATGGTGACATGTAGCCACGTACCACGATAGAACCATCTCCATGCTTTACGCTTTACCGTTGGTACTACACAAGCAGGATGAAATGCCTCTCCAACTCTGTATCGAAAAGGGAGTCTTATAAATGCTGAAAATCTGCCCCCCCTAATTTTTTTTAGAATAATTTTCCTCTAACTGATTATTAATTTCATCTGACCAGATAACTTTACACCATTCTTCATACGTCCAATTTTTGTGATCTTTAGCCCACTGAAGACGGGGTTTTTTATTAACCTCAGATATTCATGGCTTCTTTCTCACCTTGCATCCCTTTAGTCCTTGATCTTTACGTCTCTTTCTTTCTAACTGTTGTGGGTTCTATTTTTGAACATGAAGCTTAATTGATCTCTCCAACGAGTTCAGAAGATGTTTTTTCTGCCATTCTTTAATGAAGCCCGATTGATAGATGTCTTCTCTAGGTGTTGTAAGACGCTATCTGCCATTTCTCTTCCAATGGTTTGGACAGCATAGGTTGAACATTTTATTTTTTTTAGCAATTTCTCCTAGTGATAACGCTTAACTATGGAGAAGTTGGATTCATGCTCTCTGTACTTCTGTAAGTTATCTAGTTTTAGTCAAAGTAATTAGTTAGGACGATATTGAATACACAATAACCATACATTTAAGCTAAAATATAAGAAATATTGATTAAATTTTGATTTTAGAAAACATACCATTTTATTAATTGCACACCATTTAGTAAAATACTAAGTAATTCAAACATATTAGCACAATACACATTATTATATCAACATTATATAATAAAGACTAATATACATATATATATATATATATATATATATATATATATATATGCAAAAACTCCCACAAGAAAATGAAAGACGGATTCCAAGTACTTTCGAACTTGTTCAGTTCATTATCAAGGAATAACGAAATAATTTACAAAGGTGGTATATATATGTGAAACAGAAGAGCAATGCCCCGCCCATGGACAACGAAAGGACCCAAAATAGAAAAAATAATATCAAAGACGAATGCGAAGTATAAAACCAAATAGATAAGGTCTACTTCCGGAAAATTCCAACCTGTGGGCAAAGAATGTAGACATTTATGTGACTAAACTAAGTACAAACATACCCGATTGTGAATACATAAAAATAAACAAGAGAGACATAACTAAATTAATAAATCAAAGGGCTAAAATTTCAAATGGACAATTTCGTTATAAATAACGGTTTTAATAACAGGGTCTAGTTTAAAGAGACCGGAGGATATATTGAAATTAGACGAGGAATTAATGAACGAGCATTCGACAATATTTCTTTGAACAAAGTCATCAGATTTGTAAATAAATTTAGCCGAATTTCAATTGATAGGGTGACTGTTTTCAGATGAATTGACAAAGAAATCATTACTGCTATCCCCGCTCCTAATATTGTATTTATGTTGCGTCAAGAGGACACTTAATGATTTACCGGTTTGCCCAAAGTATTGCTTAGGGCAAACCGCACAAACGACAGAATACCCCCCCCCTCCTATACTATTGTTATTATTATGAATCAACATTTTATACATGGTAGACTGATATTTGAATAAAACAGAAATATTTAACTTATTCAAAAGGCGGAGAAACAAGGAAAAGGACTCAGAAAACGGCAAAACAAGGGAGTCCTTAAAATTGTATGCGGGAGGGATTTCCGTGCTATAAAAGGATCTTTTTTGCCAAATCTCGGCATCTTGCAAGAAATTTATGAGGGCAGCAAAAATGAATATTGGAAGAATACTCGCTATATAACAACCAGGAAAAGGAGAAGCACCGAGGTGGCAATAAGTGTCATCACGAAGAAAATTGCACAAGCGAAAAAGGATCGGAGCTATAGCAACATCGTATGATGTAGAGACGTATCCCCCCCAAATTTTTTACTTTACCTCAAAATAACTTTTTTCAGGCAAGCGGGTGGGCCCAGGGAAGGCTTTGGTCTCCGTTTCCACGAAGGAGCGAAGAATTCTTCCGTACCGTATTTCCATTGGAAAAGCAAGTAGTCCACTTGTTCACGAAGTATCGCGCTACTATCAACAAGTAGGGTCACTCTATTCACTTTTCTCGCTAAAAATTCACTTTTATTGAAAATCCGTAAAATTTGCTGTCAAAGCGGGAGGGGTCTGCTCATGCAAGCAAGGCAGTCAGCATTCGATAAAGTATGGATAAGAGGTATACATTATAAATTCTTGCAACTGGGTTTAAACCCCAGGCTCGAGAAGATCATCTGCGACTACGTCATGGAGAGATCAGCATATATCAGTATAGGTAACACGTAGCCCCCCCCCTCCTTCCGCTGCGGGCAGGATTGCCCCAAGGCGGGTGCCTCTCTTCGACTCTGTGCTCGATATATACAGCCGACATCCCCGAGCCCGTCAACCCCTGGAATCTAAACATTCAATTCGCCGACAATATAAGTCAACTCATCGTTGCCGGATATCGCAGTGCACCTATGCAATCTCGCATGAGTGCCGAAGAAAACGTTAACGAATACGAGAACAGATGGAAGATACGAATCAACCGGGAAAAGTTTAAGATTGTCCCGTTGGGAAGGAGAACCTTAGCAGATGTGAGAGTGGGGGATGCACATTTTCCCTACACTAATGAGTACAATGTACTCGGAATGAAAATCACTTCTACCGGGTACAGGAAGCACGTGTAAGATCGGATATTGAAAGTGAAGTCGGCAGTCGGAACCCTCTACTCTTTTAGAAATATGAGTAGGAAAAACAAAAGGAAAATATACATGGCACTAATAAGATGAACTCTAATATACCTTTTAGCACCTCTCTTCAGTGCTACAAGATCTGCCAAAAATACAGAACAAATGCGGGTATATCATCACAAACACACTGAGAATGGAAAGTAAGAGAGCAGAAGACCTACCTAGAGCTGTGGAGATCTCTCCGCTCAACTCTCTACTAAAAGAAAGAGTAGAAGCCATGAAAGAAAAGATAACATCTACACCACCGACGAGATCAGAACACTCTTAGAAGAAAGTCAAAGGAATCCATGCCAACCAAGATTTCCAAGCAGCGCCAGCAAGCTTGGAAACGAAGTTGTCCCGTTTTATGCATAAAAATGCGAAACAAATCTCGACCAATATTACAACCAACAAAGAAAATAACTAACAAAATTCGATTTAAAACCTGAACAAGAAAATCTCAACCCAAGAAGACTTCCAAAATAAATAAGAGGAAACAAGAAGAAGAAGAAAAGGAACAAGAAGATAGTACGAAAGTACGAAGAAAACAACGAAGAAACACAAGACACAATAACAAAAAACTACATCAACACAAGCAGTAAGATTAAAACATAACTAGCAAGCTACTCAAAACATAGAAACGTAAGGTAAACACTTTAACAACAATAAACAAACACCTAACCAAAAATACGTCAAGAACCTAAAGGAGAAAACAAATAAACCGATTCAAAGGCTTCAATGCCGAATATATACATATATTTGCATGTATATATGTACATGCAAAATATATGAAACTACATTAAGACAACAAATAAAACAACAATGACAAAACATGAAAGACATTAGTCTTATCTCCAGGCAACTTTACAATATTTGCAACTCTTTACTTCCTTACTTTTCACCTCTTTCATTCTTGTACACCACTATCTCCCACTCCCATATTTTCACCACTTCCCTCACAATACAATACAATACCAATCAACTAACATGAAAATATATGGATTTGTTTAAAAATATGTTCGAGAACAAAAAATTGATGTTGGGTATAAACAAAAGGAGGAGAGGATTTAGGAAATTCTGGTTCCATGCGGGGGCGTTGCAGATTCTGGCCACGAGTCGTTGGGAGGATAGTCTCTGGCTGGAGTTGTGTATTGGTTGAAGGTCTACGCTGGGAGATCAAAACTGCCTCGGCCATTCGAAGTCTTCGGCGGTCAGGATCACGGAAGATGATGGAGGTGTTTTGGGTGAGCGTTTCTCTTGTAATTGACCTATGATGCGTGCGGCATGTCACTTGATAGTTCCGTCCTGGAGGTGAATCTTCAACCTGCGCGACAAGGGTGTATAAGTGATCCCTGTGTACTTAGGGTTGCGGTGAACGCAGTCACCGGCATTGCACGAGTATTCATACAATAGGTTGGCCTCTTGTATGGGTCTCGTCGCGGGGAGACAACTGTTCTTCATGACGAGGGATCGTGTTTTTCTGGTCTTGTAATATATGACCAAGTTTATTTGATGATCGAGGTTGGCTGGAGAGACGTTGCGGTGTATAATGGCTTTGAGAATCTTCTCGTCTTCCTTGTAGCCTGTGTTCATTGTTGCATGGTACGAGGGGCGGCCAATAAGTTTTGCAATTCGGATATAAGGAAACGAGATATGAGGAAAAGTGTTTTATTATTTTTCAATATAACCACCCTCGACTTTAATGCACTTGCGCCACTTGTTCCTGAGGCTTCGAATTCCCGACAACCAGAAATCTCCCGACTGCTGTTCAATCCACTCCTGGACGGTGAGCTGGACATCTTCATCGTCCCCAAACCGGCTCCACGCAGTGCAGCCTTGAGCTGGCAGAATAAAAAGTAGTCGCTAGGGGCCAGATCTGAACTGTAGTGGGGGGATGGTTGAGCTCCTCGAATCTGCACTCGCGCAGGGCAGCTCTGGCCTTGTGGACAGGGGCATTGTCGTGGAGGAGCAGGACACCGCATGTCAACTTGCCGCGCCGCTTCTGACGAATGCACTTCTTCAACCCAGCCAGTTCCTCGGCGTAATATTGGCCTGTGATGGTCCTTCCACGAGGCGCAGAGTCCACCATCAACACTCCCTCAGAATCCCAGAAGATGGTGGCCATGATCTTCCCGGCTGAGGGTTGAGTCCGGAACTTGATGGGGGTCGGAGAGCCCCTGTGCTTCCAGGCCAACTTTCGAGCTTGGTCTCGGGATCCCAGTGCTGGACCCACATTTCATCACCTGTCACTATGCGTGACTCGAATCCTGCTGGGTCTTGGTTGTACAGGAGCAGCAGTTCCTCCGAACTTTGACAACGTTGAAGTCAATCATGGGGCGTGAGGTTTCTAGGGACCCAACGAGCAGAGACCTTGGTCATGACCAAATTGTCGTGGATAATGTTGATAACCCTTCCATGAGATATTTCAAGTTCTCGCTCGATTTCTTCGACCTTCACCCGTCGATTTTCGAGGATCATCCTCTCCACAAGGGCCACATTGTCCTCGTTGGTTACGTCTGACGGGCTTCCTGGACGGGGTCATCTTCAAGGGACTCACGACCATGGTGGAACTCCCTATTACAGCGAGCAATGGTTGCATAGGAAAGGGTGGTGTCGGTGTACACTGCAACCATGCGTTCATGGATCTCTTTTGCATTCTTGCCTTTCTTGGTAAAAAAATTGATCACTACGCGGTGCTCAACCTTCTCCATTGTTGAAAAATTTGTGACTGACGATCTGCGATCAGCTACTGCTTCTTAAATTGACGAGGCAGGAGCGTGTGGCTGCAGGTTCTGACTTGTCATAACTTGTCCTAACACCCCCACAAACAACCATCCCCCTTCCTCTGTTTTGCCCTACCGATTCGCAAAACTTATTGACCTCCCCTCGTAGTATATGTCTATTAATGTGAGGTTTTCTGGTCTGTCCATCGGAAGGAGGGTAGAGTTTATTTTCCGCTTAACGATTGAGTCGAATACGGTTTGTGATAGCCATTGTTTACAAGCACCTGGTTCACTCTTTTAAGCTCAGCATCAATCGTTACCCAATTGGAGGAGTGCGTGAATGCTCTGTTCACGAGGGCGCCAATCACCGATCTCTTATACCTATCGGGGCACTCTAAGGAACCACTCATGCAAAAACCTAAATTTGTACTTTTGATGTATACTTCTGTCATGAAGCGTTCTTGAGAAGAACGAACGAGAACATATCTTTGTATGATTGGAGTAGCTTCTCTTCTATACATGTTTTGTTAAAGACCAGGTTATATATCGACTTTACCAATTTTATTTTAGCTCGTTCTAACTTTCGAATGCAGTTTTTTTTATATAAAGCTGAAGATTAAAAGTCAATTGAGGAAGATCTATTTTATTTGGTCGTATTTAACCCTTTAGTGTCCAACGTTCCCATTTTAAGAACATAACTTCTAAATGACATTTAAGTACAATGTTCAGCTCAATTCAGTAATTGAACATCCCAAAATGTAAAACTGTTTATTCTAAATTTCTTTATACATTTGTATCAGATATATACAAAAATTACAATTATCACTTAGTATTATAAATATAATAAAAAACAATGTTAAAATTTTTAATACCTTTCTATTATTTGATATTATAATTTAGAATATGATTTTACAAATAATTATTAAAAATTCTAAGATCCACGGGTAATCTTGTATAGAAAAAAATAGGTGTGAATATAATGTTCCTAAAAGGGGAAGGTTGGAAACTACTGGAGCCTTTTTTTCCCTATATTTCGATCGCACTGCACAGATTATCACACGTTCAAATCTGTATCTTGGCGCAATCAACAGGTTTGATGTGATATTGGTTATTTGAAACTCTGAATACATTGAGTAATCACGTTTAGTGCGCCCTCTCTTCATGGATTCTACATCGTTTTATGGGTAAGTAACTTGTTTTATTTCGTTAGTTTTACTCCATTTACATTTACATTGTCTTTATAGGCAGAATTGATTTTTATATATATATATATATATATATATATATATATATATATATATATATATATATATATATCCAACTAAGTGTAACAAAAGAAACTACTAATATATTAATGCCTGCCCGGATGCATGCTTGTGTGTGGACACGTGTCTATACGCTTGTGTGTATGCACATATGTCTACACACACATATGTGTCTGTGCATATCTAAAAGTGACGATATCGTTCCCAACATGTCAATATTTACTAAAGTACATAATTATCTCTAACTTCAATTTCTGTCAATGCAGCAATAAAATGCTTACCCACTGAGCTTTGGACTCATACATTTATACTGTTTGTGTTTTTACAGAATGAGGAGAGAGGGATTTCATGATTTCGATTTCTGGACAATGCAAGAGAAGATGCTGAAGAAAGGAGTAAAGCTGATATTGTAATTATTCCACCTGAATCTGGCAATGGGGGTAATTGGTAGCGATGAATAAGATGACGACGATGATCTGAATCAGCAAAACTTTCCTGAAGAAGTATTTCGAGAGTTGGAAGTTCATGCGTGTACTGATAAAGATTCAGATGAACAAGGTGGGTCGCCTGCTGCTGCAAATAGGTGGAGAAGAAGTGATAAGGTTGCTCTAATTTATCATTTTGCACCTCAAAATGATGGCGAAAACTATCTTGGAAAAGATGTGTTTTCGATACTCTTTTAATTTATTTCCGATGACATGATAAGTTTCATTACTGAACAGACAAATTTATATGCAAGACGGGATGAGAATGTTCCAGCTTTCAACGTAAGTGAAGTAGAAACTAGGAATTTTCTAGGTTTGGTTCTTTTGGGTGGTAATCATTCTTTACCTTCTGAAAATTCATATTGGTCTACTAGTGAAGATATGGAAGCTCCAATATATTCAAAAACAATGAGCAGGGATAGATTTAAAACAATAAAAAGGTATATCCACATCGTTGATAACAACAAATTATCTGAGTCAAAAGTAGCTAAAGTGCAGCAACTTTTAGAGATGCTTCGTACAAATTGTCAGCAATTTGGGGTATTTCACGAATATTTGAGTATTGATTAGTCTATAATCCCTTACAAGGGATAACATAGTGCCAAACAATTCCTAAAGAATAAGCCCGTTCGCCTTGGCTTTAAAATGTGGATGATGTGTGGCTCTAATTGCTATCCATACAATTTCTCAATTTATTGCGGAAAAGAAGGAATTGCATCATTACCTTTAGGGTATCAGGTAGTGGATCAAATGTTGGAAATTGTTCAAAACTATTCAAACCATGTAATTTCTTTTGATCATTTTTTTTTTCACCAGCCACAAACCCCTAAGTAACTTAACTCAGAAAGGAATCCGCGCTTGCGGGACAGTTCGAGAAAACAGGGCAGGGTTTTGTCCCCTCCCGAGCAACAAGGAAATGAAAGAGAGAGAGAGAGAGAGAGAGAGGGTTTTATGATTTGTAGTCAGATGGATCAGTTATTTGCGTCAAATGGAATGATAGTTCAGTTGTTAATGTTGCAAGCAACTACTACAACATAACTCCTATCCAAAAGGTAGGTAGAAGAGTGAAACAGGAAAAGAAAAAAGCTGTTACCCAACCCCATTTAATTCGCATGTACAATAAAGGAATGGGTGGGGTAGATGTCTTTGATAGTTTATTATCTTCTTACCGACGAAGCTTACGATCTACATTATAAAAATGTCAAAATAGTTTTTGAATGGAATTAAATATATATAAAACGAGGCAATGGCTTCGCCACTCCCTCCCTACGAGGGGAGCTTGCGCTTCGCTAATAAGATTAAAATTTAAAATCTAAAAAAAAGCAGCCATGGTTAAATTTTTATAAATTTTCTGAACTTCGCCAATTATAATAATTTTAAAAAGGAACTCTACACTAAATTTCCCCCCTTTTAAAATATAAATTTGCTAAAATATAGTGATAAAAGAAGATATATAAATTTTTTTTTCAGAACTTCACCATTTGTAATTCTTTCGGTTTTAAAAAATTCACAAAATTTCGATACTTACGGCCGTATGCTAAAACAAATGTGAAATGCGCATTTGAGAAAAAAACAACTTTTTTTATGTATTTTACATTTTAGCCTTTTGCATATAATAAATTTATAAATAATTGTGAAGCTTCACTAAATCTGATAAAACTTCATTTCACATTTTTCTTAGCATACGGCCGTTATATTTATTTCTGAACTTTGATAAAAAAACATGTCATAACCAAACTAAGATGAAATTATTATTCAAAACTGAACAAAAAAACCCTTCTTAAATTATAGAGTTAGTGATGATGATGATAATGATGATGAAAACAATTATTCTTTTTTTAAAAACCTTCTTCCCCTAAAAAGTACCCCTGACGTGTCCAACGTTCCCATTTTGGGAACATGTTCAAAACCTACTGTAAATCATTTTTTTCATGGTATTGACAATATCATATTAATAGTGGACACAACAAGACTTTTTAAGTCAAATTTTAATCAATTATGACGATGGGAACTACGACGAGTCACTAAAGGGTTAAAAATTTAAATTTGTTTACAAATTTTGGCCGTGAGCTTTTCGCCTTTCTTCGGGCATCTTCAAACGGGTCTTGCTTATTGTCGAGGCGGCTTTGATGGAAAGGTTCTATTCGCGTTGCCTCCTTTAGCGTCGAGTGGAGGTAGTTGTTTGGGGAGCAGCAAATAATGATTTTCGTCTTTTATTCTTTATTCGTTAGAAAAATAAAGCGAGGGACCCCCTCCACGTTTCCGTGGATTGGGGCATTAGGGAAAGAGAGGAAATGTAATGAAATTCAAATACAGGAGGAGGTAGAAAGTTTGGCGAGGGTCGGACCAATTCAATTTTTACATTGAAAATTTTAATAAACAAGTTACATTTGTTTATTAATCTATTCTTAATATTTCATACATTTGATATTTAAAAATTGTCGTTACTCTATCATAAAATTAATTTTTATTTACTTTATTATGATCGCTTTATTTTATACAAGAAAATTTATAGTTAGTATAGTTAAAATTAGTTTTATTTACATATTATTTGGTATTCTTACTCTTTCGAACATTTAAAATAAAAAAAAACAAGGTCTGCTGGCCAAAAGTCGCGTGCTCTCACTAATACTGATTTATGACCTTATGACCTTCAAAACTTTCAATAATTCACGAACTAAAGTTGGGAGGACCTTGGCAATTATATCATTCGAAAGAGAATGTAAAATAAAATAAGGATTTTAAATTTCGTTAGTATCGGCCGAATATTTATGTTATTGACAAATAATTGCCAGGATAACCTTGGTAGGACTTTGACAATTATATGATTCGAAAGTGAATGTAAAAACAACATGAGCTTTCAAATTTCGTTAGAATCTACCGAATAGTTATGATGTTATTGCAAAAACAAAATAATTCCTGGGATAACCTTGGGTGGTGATGATGTAAGTGTAGATTATGGTGGTGATGTAGGTGTAAGTGATGGGGTGTAGTTGTAGATGGTGGTGGTGTAGGCGGTTTAGGTGAAGTTGGTAGTAGTGTAGGTGGTGGTATTAGTGTAGGTGAGTTTGGTTTATGCAGGTGGTGCAGGTGATGGTGATGTAAGTGGTAGCGGTGTAGGTTGTGTAGGTGATGATTCGAAAGAGAATGCAAAACTACATACGGGTTTCAAATTCCGTTAGAATTGGCCGAATAGTTATGATGTTATCCCCCCCCCATCCCCCCCAAAAGAGCAAAACGGACACGACCAACATAGTGAGATGTAGAGTCGCCCGCGACCTGACTCACACGCGACTGAAAATTGTCTATTTACTCTATCACATAATTCACTTTTATTCACGTTGTTAATATCGCATTATTTTGGTTTGTCTCTTTAATTTGGATATATATATTTTATTCACCTTTTTTAATTACTCACCTTTATTGTTATAATCACCTTAATTTAATAATTTAGTACTTATTATCTTAATTAGTTTTAGTTTACTATAGTTGTTCTATTATTAATCACTTTTTATATTTACTCAGACAGTTTAGTTGTCTCTTTAACTATTATTATCACTTTTAGTTGAATTATTTTGATGTATTTTTATTATTATCCCTTTTAATCACTTTCAAGATGCTTTTATTATTTATTTAATCGCTGGTCAATTTGTTTCTCTATTTTTAATTTATCTATTTATCACTTATTTATTTATCACTTTTATTATTATAATCACCCTTAGTTGCTTTTATTATTATTTTGATCTATCTTATTATTATCACTTTTAAGACACTTTTATCATTATTTTAAGCACTGGTCACTTAATTTTTCTAGTTAAGAGGTTTTTTGTCCACTTTTTACCGATATGTTGAGGGTATGGACACATGGCATTGGGATGAAGAATGCGCCCTGCGACAACAGGCCTCTGATTTTCCTTGGGCAGTACAGACCATTGAATGTCCACTTGTACCTTCCCTTCAGCAGGTTTCCTTTAGGAGGATGTGCACACTGGAGATACAAAGATCTTGAGGGCCACGTCCTCTCCGTCGAAGAAGAAGCCTTTTTCCTTTTCTCCGTGAGGAAAACTCCTGGGTAATTCAAAGCTTCTTCTTCCTCCGTTGTAGGGATGTCTTTGTCTTCCTCTTCTTTTTGTTCGATTTTCTTCTTCTTCTTCTTTCCTCTTTGCCTCTTCTTCTTATTTGGGCTTTTCTTGCGGTTTTCGCTTATAGTAGTCTCCTCTTCTTCAGTTGATTCCTCTTTTTCAGGTGGTACAGGTTCTTTTTCTTGCTCTTGGGGCAAGTTAGCAAACTGAATTTTGAGAACATCTTACGAGGCGGGGTTAGACGGAAACAACAGCTTCTTATTTGTCCCGTTCTTATGCAGGAGGCGATTTAGCTTATCTTCAAATGTATCAGGAGGTGCCAGGTTTGGCAAGTGGGCAAAACTGACCATGGCCATTATTTCTTTGCCCTCACTTGGCATCACCAACTTCGATGCCGTGGCTGTGATGTTTTTTAGTGCAGCTGCTTCGAGGTATGGCCTCGCCTTTGCCTCCTTTACTTGTTTCTCTTGCTATTTTTTCGCCTGGGCTGCTTCTTTGCGGAAGGAACACCTCATGACCAAGGCCCTGTGGTCCCCTCCGCAGTTGATACACTTGGGCCTTTCCGTCGTGCACGCTTTCCAACCGTTTCCGGACTTGGAACAGTTGAAACAAGTAGTGTCGGTCGCCTTGCATTCCCTTGTTGTATGTTTCTTGACGGCGAAGCGTTTGAAACAGAATTCGAGGCGTACGAACTCCTCTGATTCTTTCTCCTCCGGAGCTGCGTGAAGTTAAAAGCCTAGGAGGCCCTCCTTCTTGGCCCTTTGTTTCATCTCGATGTTAGCGAAAAGCAGCTTGGTGATATTATCGCCCTCACCAAGTTTTTTGACTTTCGTTATTCTTGCCCATTTTTGTTGCCTCGACAGCTCTTCCGTGATTTCTTCACAGGTATGGTCTGTGAAGAACGGGGCAAGACGCCGGAGGATAATGGTTCGGCGAACAAGGATTTCCTGCGGTATAGACGCATCGAGTCCGATTTTTTGATGGGTCTTCCTGACCTCTTTGGAGACGAGCCGCTCGATATATTCCATGGAGTGACATGTCGTGGCGTAACCGTTTGGGATGTCTATCAGCCTGATAAGGGCGATATTAAGTAATCCACAAATCACCTCCTTAACGGTCTGCATTGTAAGTTTCGTCCCCCTTGATGGTGAGGAGGGGGGTAGGCGTTTGCTTTCGAGGAAGGCCAACCCCATGGGGCACCTTCGGGTAGCGGTGCTCCTTTCTTGTAGGCTTCTTCCTTCTGTTTGTGTAAAAAGAAATTCCCGTCACAAGAGCAAATATTTGTCTGGCAAGAGCGTCTTCCTTGCCATGACCAGACATCATCATACCTCAGACCAATCTCTCACACATGAATTTCGTCGTTTGTTTTCTTTTGTCTGAGAAAGATAGAGTGAGGGCGGGGGGGGGGAGTTCGAAGAGAGGGGAGGGTAATAATGAGGAAAGAGGAAGGAAATAGTAGTCTAACAAATGCCTGATGATCGAGCCTTCGCCGTAATTTTGTCTTTTTGGTGTTATTGTCCCACTTCGGGATCTTGTTATTTCTTTTTCTTATTATTTCATTGTCCCACTACGGGATCTTTTTATTTTTGTTGTTATAGTGCCTCACTATGAAATCTTTTTGTTTTTAGTTTATTTATTTATTTATTGTGTTTAAAACGATATTTTGTTTCTCCTGAGGTTTGCTCAGCCGTATATAGGTGCGGGTTCTGTTTTTTTTTATTCTGGGGAGGTATCTCTTGTAGGCAACTCCCTCTGTCTCAGGATCAAGCGCTGCTAGGGTCTCCAAAGGAAGAATATCGTCTGGCCTAGACTAGATATCCCGTCCTCTTTTATAGAGAAAGATGTGGACAGGTTCCAGCCCTGTCTCTTCACGAAATCTCCTCGAGGTCCAGTAGTCTTGCCACCTTGCGTTGGTGATAAACCAGAGGCCTCGATTCTGCACCCTCTGGAGTCTTGTTGTTTCTTTCTTTGATGCAGCATTAGCCGTATGGCAGGATACACCAGCTTGGACCTAATCAAACTAGTGTATAGTTTTTTCTTGTTGCGTTGGTTTAGGTTCTGAATCTTGAGTTTGTCCAATTCGGTTCTTGCAAGTCCTATTCTTGTGCCGATGTGTGTGATCATCCCAGTGTTGGCAAGTCTGAATCCGAGCACGGACACACTCGGTGGGTAGTCGATTTCGGTATCATCCAGGTTGAGGGGAAGGTACTATGTCCTCCTTTTGCGGTCGCCGTGAATTTAAACACGTTGATCCGGATCTTCCAGCGCTTTTCGAATCTGGTGATTGTTTCAGCCTCAGCGGCCGTGGCTCTGGCCATCATCCTTGCGGATTTTGTCCTTTTTACCACGACCTGAGTGACATCGTTCACGTATTGTATGTTCAGGGTTCTCTCGTCGATAGGTTTCGGTACATCCCTCATAAAGATGGTAAAGAGTGGGGCTAAGGCATCCCCCTTGGGGTACACCGTACAGGAGTTCAAAAGCCTCTCCTGTGTGCTTCTCGAAGGTAATAACTGCTTACCTGTTGGTCAAGTAGCTACAGAGGATTTTTACCGAAGTGGGATGTGAGTCTCAGTCGCGAGATTTTGTATTTCAAGAAGTCGATCCAGACTTTGTCGAAGGCCTTCCTTACGTCTCTAAAGAGGACCTCGATCTAGCCCCCTCTGGCCCGCCCTGCTGCTGCATGTTGCAGCATGTGGGCTATGACTGTCTCCGTGCCGGGAACTTTTTCTGAATCCATGCTGTTTGTCGTTCAATACGGATTGTTCTGACAGGTGAGTCGTTAGCCTGATGTTGAGAATATTCTCAAAAACCATCCCAACTCTCTCAAGCAATGAGATAAGCCTGAAGTTTATGACCTGATAAGTAGTTTTCCCGGCTTCGGAATGAAGATCATTTTGGAGGTCTTCAGACCGTCTGGGAAGTATCTCCTCCTGCGAGTTACCATGCAGACGGTGAAGGTTCCTAGATCCATAAGGGTTGAATCTGGCCTCCCTCCTCTCCAAATATTCGAGGACCTGGTCCTCGAAGCTTAGATCAAAGTTTTTCTCATCTTCATCGAAGATTCTGAAAACATTTCTCTATACTTCGCAGAAAAGCCTCTCCTTCTCGCATGGGGTGATCGCAGTAATGACTTTATGCAAAATTGCGGTTAGGCTATACGTTTGGGAAGTCCCTTTTAGTCTGTTGATTGTTGCACAGATTTCCATCACTGTCTATTTTTTCGATCATACTTCCATTTTCCTCTCAGTTCGTCTCCTGAGGTGTTGGACCAAATGGAAGTCCATGGGGCTTGTGTAGCCCATGTCGAGGATGCTGTTGTAAACAGATGCTGTTGTAAACAGCGTTAAACCTTTGTTGAAGCACCACATTCTCTTATGTAAGGGTTGTTGGCAGTAGAACTCTGTGAGAGATTGTCGGGATAGCTATTGCATCTGTGTTGGGGATGCAGGCAATGATAACGCTTAGTTCGTCGTCGATGTCTTCCTCGGTTGCGCCTTCCAGATCAAGGAGGTCCAATGAGAACGCCCTCCCGTATGCATCACAGTGGGCTCTCGAATATCGTTCCTGGGAGCGACGGGAATTGGTATGGGAGCAGCTGCTACTGTGATCATCATCGGAATGTGATCCCTGGGCGTCAGAGGTCCTTGATGGATTAGATGGTGGAGCGGGAAGTTGGGATTCGTGAGGACGACATTCGGCTTAGTGGCCGACCGTGGGTATAAAAATGTCGGGAAGTCCGGTCCAATACGTTCCGCGAAATCCCGTCTTAGTAAGAAGTCAAGGTTCCTGCCTCTAGCGTTTGCCTTTGCGTAGCCTGCTATTCTGTTTCTGGTGTTCGGGTCCCCGGCGAACATTACTGGGTGCTCTTTCTCGAATAGAGTAAACGAGTCATGGATGGGCTGGTATGGATGGCAGGGAGGTTGGTAGACCGCGACCATCTCGATGGCCTCCAGAGAGATTCTCAGAATGATCGATAGAAACGATTCGTCCATTGGGTTCCCTGGTCTGAACTGCAGATATTTCCTGACTGCTACCATAGCCCCGTCAAATCTCTCTCCTGTGAAGTTTTTTTGGAGAACGTTTTATCCAAAGATCTTCTGTTTGTCGTCGTCCCTGATATAGGTTTCTGACCCCACAATAATGTCCGGATCCAATTCTCTGTAGGGGTTGCACAGCTGGTGTTTGTGCAGCTGCCAGCCCTGCATGTTATGCGCTAGAATAGTTAGCCTATTTTTAATTAACATTTTTTTTTCTCTGAGCCGCTAGAGGGCTGTTGGCTGTAGATTTTACCCAAGCGAAGCTTCTTCTATAGGGATGTCTCGTAGAGCTTGAAGTTGTCGTCGTACAGCTTTATCTCGTTCTTCAGTAATGCTGCCTTGACCGCCTTTTCGTCTACGGGTGAGTAATAGGACCACTTGAAGTGGCCTCTTCTGACTCCTGTAGCCACCTTCTCGAGGGATGTTTCTCTCTTTTGAGTGGTGTGGGAGTTGAGAGCAAGGTTAAGGTTAAGCTCTCTGTCATCAAATTCTTTTTCATTCTGTTGTGGTGTTCGATCTGCGCCCCCCTCCTGCTTCATGGGCTCCTCTTTAGCTTTCTCCCTCGTCTTTCTTTGCCTGGGTGAGGCAGGCAGAGATGCCTGGTGGGCTGCGGGTTTTTATCCGGTTGCTCAAGGTTCCCCCTCCTGGGGTTTCGTTTCTTTCGCTGGCTTGGTTGGTTCTACCAGTATTTCCTTGGTGCATGTTGCCAAGAGAACTTTATTCGTCTGTGGGTTGTCTGGAAACGTGATAGGTTCCAGACCATTCGCTGCTAGCATCTTATTCATCTCGGCATTGAATGAACCCGGACAGGCTAGCTTCATCACATGCGCGTGCATAATGTATATTGGCATTCTAGAGGGAGGGGGCATCGCATCAGTGAGCTGTAGAACTATTTAGGGATGTGCGGCTCTTAACATAGGTTTGTGGAGGGGTCTTGGTGGCTGCAACGTATGAGGTATTCTGTATGTCAGCTGCGTCTCTCTTCTTTTTTAATTGCTCCTTCCTGAGACTGGGTACTGCATACTTGAGGTCCGGTGGGGACTCGTGCAGTTGATACACATCTTCGTATCACTGATGCAGTGCATCCAGTTGTGGCCGGTTTGTGCGCACTCGGAGCAGAACTTCGGCAATCTTAGACCATTCCTGGTTTCTTTCTATCTCTTGTTTGATGTCTTCTGCCGACCGTTTGCCTACCCACGGGTCAACTTGTCTACACACAATAGCCTTCCTTGCCGCTAGGGCTGTGGAAGGTTTGGGCTCTAGATAGATGGCGCATAGTTCTCTTGTGCCAGCGGTTGAGGTCAGTTTCACTAGATCTACCTGTGCCAAACAGATCGCGGTGTAACCTCTGGCGACCTGATTAATCTTTTGAGTCCGATCTCCAGTTTCCCGTAAATCGTCTCATTTTATTGGGTTTCTCATTCCCGATGAGCTTCAGTGGGACCCGAAAGTGCAGAGAATTCCCCCGCTCCGTTCATTACGGCGACGTCCTTTCATTGGTGGTGGTGGAGGGGGGTACCCTACTCCGATGCGGCGTGGAAGATCTCTCCTTCCCCACGGGCGATATATTATATATATATATATATATATATATATATATATATATATATATATATATATATATATATATATATATATATATAAGCTCATCGCACAAAAAAGTCACTTGTAATCATAGTAAGTGCCTCTTGCACGCCACTTTGCTGCATATGTTCATGCCATGGAATTCCCTGTGTAATGTTCGTTCTGAAATGGGTGGTGAAGGACTAGAATTGAGGGTTTGTAGCAATTCCTACCTGGAAGCAAATCGATTTGCAATTACAAGCCTGGAGATTCTAAGACGGTCCCTCTCTGTCAACACCTTTTTTCGTATTTCATTTTTCGTATTTTGTGAGTTCTGCCATTGCTTGTAAATCCGGATGACTGTACTCGTTGAAACACTGCCAAATTCCGCCACCTCCTTCACATGATGACCTTTGGTGCGGCTAAATGCAATGACACCTTTTTGACATTTCATGACGTCGCTTTTCCGGCCCATTTTAAGTAGAGCTCATTTACTATCTACAGATTTTCACGCTGGCCGCAACACAAATACAGCCTAACTAACGCTTCGACGTAAACTAAGCTGCGCCTCTCGGCTGCCTAAGGTTCCTACACGCTTCAGATGCCAAATTATTTTTTTCTCCGTAGATGACTATTTTTTTGTCTGGTGAGCTTATATATATGTAGAGGGATCCGCTAAAATAGTAGTATTTCCCCACCTCCTAAGATATTACTTCGGGAGAGGAAGCGAGCCGTTACTCCCCCCTCCCTCCGAGTTCACCCTTTTTGGACTTGCCGCCAGGTCACTGAGAGGTTCACAGCGAAGCATGACGCTTAAATTGAAGGCTACCTCCCCGCCGTCTCAATTTCCATCCCCCCCCCCGGGTCAGGAGATTACTCACCTATTTTGTAGGTTTGCCTCGAACAACTTTTATGACTCCAGCCGCTGGTCGTTCCGTCTGACCCGCTGATCTAGGCCTCTTACACTTTCCCTCAAGGCCACGTTCGGTTGTCCCGGCCGATAATGAGGGTTCGAGAAGGTCCCCCTCTCTCTCTACTTGTTTTGGAGAACTCCAGGTATATATGTACCCTCCCAAGGATTACCCACATATTCGGTTAGACGACGCTTTCCCGAAAGAAGTTCGATTCAATGGCGCTCTCTGCCGAGAAGTGTTTAGTGACGGTCGCAGGCCACGGAAGAGCTAGACATCACACTCGTATCTTCGGGTTAAGGAGAAGAGTCTCTTGAGGCAACGTCAGACTTTCTCAACCGCCTTTGGATCAAGGATTGGAGAAGCCGTCCTCCGAAGTTCTTCTGGGGACCTCTTGAGGACAAGAGGTCCAATAGCTTGCTCAGTCCGAGCTTGGAGAAGTCCCCTCCCCCTTTCGAAGTTCGACCGGTGACCTCTTGAGGACAAGAGGCCCGATAGCTCGCTCGATCCGATTTTGGAGAAGTCCCCCCCCCTTATAACTTCGTCCGGTGACCTCTTTAGGACAAGAGGCCCGATAGCTCGCTCGATCCGATTTTGGAGAAGTCCCCCCCACCTCTTCGAACTTCGTCCGGTGACCTCTTGAGAACAAAAGGCCCGCATCTCGCTCGATCCGAGTCTGGAGAAAATAGCACCACCCCCTTCGGGTTCTCGGCTAACTCCTGAGTAATCAAGGTCACCAAGACCTCCCTCAAAGTTCGCCCCGCTTTACTCTCAAGGTTCAAAGGAACTAAATCGCTCACTACCCTAAATCTCCCGTTATAATCATTTAATAACCCTGGTTATCCAGTTAGTATTCGGAACCTAATTCTGTCTTATTCATGTCACTATATATATATATATATATATATATATATATATATATATATATATATATATATATATATATATATATATATATATATATATATATATATTGCTCTCATTCATTCCTGTTTGGGAGTGTACTGTTTGTGTCGTTGTTTGTGTAGTGGGAACTCTATGTAAAAAACGATACCAACTGTTCCTCTGAGCATTGTCTCGAGCTGGAAAATTGCCTTTTCCTGGCAACTTTCTCTCTTTTTTCCGCTGGGATGTTTAGTCCCTGAGCCAGTTTGGGTGCTGTTTCGTTCAAGATCCTCTCCCATGTCATTTTTGCTAGACTCTGGGTCGCCAGATTGATTGGCTTCAAGGAGACTCTGCGGTGGAGTTCTCTTTGGGAGATTCTATCTCCCCTCCTGCGTTTGTTAATATACAGAGTTGCCTTGTTTTGGACCCGTCGTAAGTGTTTCAAGCGTGATGTGCTTAGGGTTTGAGTCACCACTGCGGATAGATGAGCGTGGCTTGAACATTCATAAGATAGATTTCTAAATCTGTGAAGCTTGGTGAGTTCCAGTTTCGCCAGATTTTTTCTCATTGTGAAGTGGTGACTATACCCATTGGAGGTGATGTGGAGTCCCAGGACATTCCCTTCTTCGTAATAAGGGAATATTAGGTGCCCTATTGTCATATCCGCTGTTTTTCTGCGCCCAAGGGCGAGGAGCTTGAACTTTCAGCTATTTGTGCGGATCTTCCACATTTTCTCCAATTCATTGATGTTCTGAATTTCGTTGGCAGTCTTGAGTGCCTGGCCCATGGGATTCCTGAATGTACCAGGGATCACCTGGGTTATATCATCCGCGAAGTGGAGATATAACGAGTCCTCCTTTATCAGAGTTGGTAAATCTATCGTGTAGATTAGATAAAGTAGGGGGCTCAGACAACTGCCCTGTAGGACTCCCGCCTCGAGGAGAAATTCTGGTCTTTGGTGACCCTCTATCATGATCCGGGCGTGCCGATCCATGATGAAGTCGCAATGAATTCTTTCCAGGATCGAGACTATACAACTGAACACAACTGTGACCATCTGTTAACTGAATTTGAACTGATGCAAGCAATCTTCCCTCACCGGCTCAGGCAGTCAACCGTTTGTGTCATACAAATTGCGACAAGCTAAAACATGCATTACACGTTCTTAACAGCTATATAAACTTATTATCAATAAAGTATTTTCAAAAAGTATTTAAATATATGATTTCAAATGTATTTACAAATACAATTTTAAATACATTAATGTATTTAAATACTGCCCACCTCATTTGATGACAAGTAGATAAAATAATAAACAAAATGAATTACTTCTCAAAAAAGAAAAGAAATGAAATTCTACATTTAACAATGGGTAATAATTTAGATTTTTGCCGTATCAAACCAATAGTTCCCATAGTAACAAGAAAATAAGATTGATCGAGGCTTGTTCCGATTTATAGTAACATTAATAAAGACAATGGGGCGATCAATGAAAAGCAGAATAATTTCCTTATTGCATAAGAATTGATGATAATTATATAATAAAGTACAATTTAAACGTAAATGGGGAATTAAATGAAATAGCGTGAGATAAAAACAATGGACTTAAAAAAAAATATATTACTGCGTGCAAGTGCAGCAGTTTAATACATTACAATTCTCATACAATTGGTAAACACTTTTATCAAGAAGATGTTTCATATCGAATAACGAAGCGCCCTGGAGAGATCTCGTTGGGAAAAGAGTTGTTAAGTCTTGATGTCAATAACCTTTTCACAAAAGTTCCCGTCGATGAAGTTCTGGATGTAATTATGAAAAACTTGCTTTGTCTAACCTAACATTACCCCTACCGTATAATAAAATTGTAAAATTAGTTCGTTTGTGTGTGACGGACAATGTGTTCAGAGCTGAAGATCGTTTTTACATGCAGAAATATTGCATGAGTATGGGCAATCCCCTTTCCCCGATATTATGCAATCTGTTTATGGAGGATTTTGAAAAGCATCTCCTTTCCCCCATTTTACACAATCCCATAACGTGGTTCTGCTATGTAGACGATGTATGGGCCACATGGCCTATCAATGATAACAGATTTGATTCTTTCTTTGAAAAATTGAATAAGATCCACCCAACTATTACATTTAAAGTAGAATGGGAGCTGAACAACTCATTGCCGTTTCTGGATGTAAAAATATCTAAAATAAACGACAAAGCAAATTGTTCCGTCTACCGGAAACCAACTAATTCTAATGCCTATATTCATTATTTCTCGTGTCACGATGTATCCGTTAAAAGGTCTGTAGTTTCTTTCATGTTCCTGAGAGCATATCGCATTTGTGATCTTTGTTTCTTGCAAAACGAAATTAATACAATCATCCAAACATTCATTGAACTGCAATATCCCCTTTGATTCATAGAAAAGTGTCACTATAAAGCCAGAACCATCTATTACTCCCCAGCTAATTATAAGGAAAACATATGCGACAAATATTATGTTACCTTTTCATACTCCCCCCAGTTAATCAATTTTAAAAAGTTGGCACGGACCAACATCAATGTTGCCTTTCAGTACGAGAATACGATCAGAAATAGCCTATCCAAAAATTGATCGATCGATAAAGAACAGGGAGTTTATTTTATTCCATGCAAATCATGTAATGAATTATATATCGGTGAAAGCAGCAGATTTTCCAAGAGAATGAATGAACGCAAATGCGATATGCGACGTGGTGCCCTCTCCTCGAGTTTATTTCTACATATGCCCAATGAAAATCATCAAATTGATATTGATAATGCTAAAATAGTTTATAAGTCTCACAATTATATACATCGACGCTTAATTGAATCGGCACTTATAAAAGAAATTCCGAACTTTAATACTTCCGACGGCCAATTCAATACTAATACCTTAATAAGCAAGAAATTCATACTTCTGTTTCTCAAAAATGCCGACACATTCTCGCATCTTCCACCTTAGCGCCACTGATTTGTGTGTTTGTACGTTAAGCAACTTTTGTATTTCACTTGTTCACTAGCGACTGGCAATGACGGATGTTTCCGTCGAAACCTGGTTTCGCATATACAATTAGTCTTATTACTGTGGTTTTATATATATATATATATATATATATATATATATATATATATATATATATATATATATATATATATATATATATATATATATATATATATATATATATTTTTTTTACACAGTTGCGGCTCGTGTTCATTTGGTCCGGTGGAGCACGTCAAATAGGTTTAAAAATACACAACCTGTGACAACCCAATTATATTAAAACTTTCGATAATATACTGTACAGTATGTATTACACATACAAATTATAATATACAATCATAGTGGTTTAGAAAGAACGGTAAAAACATTTCGTTACTTTTGCGTCATTGTTATTTCATAACAGTGTTTTGATGCGTTTCGGAGTGCTAAAAGAACGCTCAGAATCGGCCGTAGACAGAGGCGGGATTAAAACAATCTTCAATAGCTTTGATACTCCTGAGAAAGTGTCAACAAGTTTATTTTCATTTAGGAATCACAAACACGAGGAATATTACTGAAACTTTTGTTAGAATACAGGACTTTTAATTTAGATGATATTTTTACTTGTGCCGCATCAGTGGCTGATCCAGGATAAAAGCGGAGGGGGGCTAACCTGAATTCCTTCTTATAAGTAGCCTGAGAAAAGGGCATTGATGAATAATAAGAGTTATAATAGACATAATTGATAATAAATAACAGCATATCACACTGGAGTGACCACTGACTCCCTCAGATCCGAATTTCTTTTCCACACATCAGAAAATTACGAATTGTGTTTTATTTTCAGTATTTGGACTTCATCTAAGATATAATACTGAATTTAATAATTATTTTTGAGATTTAACTGTACTTTAGTCATGTATCATATTAGATACATTCGATCACAACAGTTTAAACAACTGTTTTCACATATATTCTATATTATTACATAACTCTTTCTGAATAGCAGAATATAAGTATGGCTGAAAAAAGAAATATAAACATAAACGGGTCTGAAATTGAAGGGGAGGGGGGGGGGCTTCAGCCCCCTAGCCCCCTTCCTCTGGATTCACGCCTGTGCAGGATAGGAACCTTCTTTTCAATGACAGTGCAGTGGTTAATTGGCAATTTTGGGAGATGAAGAATGAGCTCCTTAGCATCTACAGCAGCAAAAGAGCGAAATATTTCTGAATTACTAAATCTAGTCTTCATATCGCTGTAATTTGAATGCAGGCCTATTTTGCAATCACTTCCAGTGTATCATTTTTTGTTTGATCTCTCTCTCTCTCTCTCTCTCTCTCTCTCTCTCTCTCTCTCTTGTCTCTTTTTCCGTCTTGTGTTTGGATTTGATTATAATCTTCATCGGGTTTGGAGATGAGCTCACCGACGTCATTTGGCAATTAGCTCATAGACGATTGAAAGTCCTTTATTGCTGGCACAGCAGTAACACCATTGGATTTTTTTGCTTTCAAAACATTGTATAGAATGTTGGCATGTTTAAGAGCAACATAAAAAAATGACAACCAAAAATTTAACCCTCAATCTTCAAGTGCTCTTTTGAACCCAGTAAATTCGCAAATGCTTTTCTCATCCCAGCCATCATCGTCCTGAATTCTTGTGAAACGTTCTATTTGTTCATTCTTTGTCTCTTTAACGCTAGCAACATTCCGATAATGAAAATTCCAAGGTTTGAGGTACATTAGGAATTCTGCCATTACAAAGAAGACACCAAGGCTATTAAAAGTTGAATAAAAAGCTTAATATTTTTATTTGAAGAACATACTTTTTTTTATTACCAGATTCAACTTATGTGGGTAACAATGAATGTAATGAGCGAGCGGAGAAAAGTAAAAATGTATATGTACACCATTATCAACTCCTTTCATGGCGGTCACTCCGTCGTAAGGCTACGCAACAAGTTTGTTTGTGAGATTGTAATTTTTAAAGGCTCAACCAGCACATTAGTCACATTACTCGCTGTTCTATCTTCAATTTGAACGAAAGACACAAACTTTTAAACAGGTCAACAATCTTTTAGAAAACACAATATTATTACAAACTGTGAACAACCTGATACAGTGATTGTTTCGTCTGTTTGTCGAGAAAAATTTTGTTTCAGAAACTTCCTTTTTTTATTTCATCTATGTAAACCTCATACATGTAGTCTAAAAGGTCACTTTGAAGTGTTTTAGATGTATTTTCTTTGCAACTTTACTATTTTTGAGATGATCATTAAATACACACAGTGTCAAGAGTAGCTGTATAGATGATATCTAAAAATAACGCTCCCCCCCTATTAACAAATTGCTCACTTACATCGTGCCCTCGTAGAAGCAACTCGTGTGATCCACAAAAATGCAAGCAATTAATAATTCTTGATAAAGTATGTGTATTATTATTAACTAATTTATTATGCTTTCGAATGCTACAGTCGCTAACCAGCATCAATTGCAGATGAAACGTTTGTTGTCTCAGCAGATTCAATTGAAGACCATTATTTATGAGTTCTGCTACTGTCCTGCTTCTGAATTCTTTCTGATAAATGTTTTAAGTCTTTACAGGCAGTACTGGTCCACAAATATTCACCTTTAAATAAAAGACAATACAAATAGAATAAAGATATTTTTTTGTATCACTGACCGTAAGCCAAGGCTTCTTGAGAAAAAATAAAATAATCCATTCATTCACCAGGATCCTTGTACGCTGAGGGTAAAATAAAACTACAACTATCGAAATATGCTAAGTAGCAACTCACCCTCTTGGGGCCTCCATTACTTGGCCCCAAATTTGACAGATAAGCGTGAAAGAAAACGTAGCAGACAAAGGCGATTCGTTAATGTCCCGTCCATTGAATTTTGTTAGCGGTCTAAGGGCCACCTCATTGTGGGCTCAAACGGATGTTAAAGAGAATATAAAATGTTTTAAGCTCGGTAATTACAATACTTTTATGAAATTATAAATGAGGTTACTACATTGCATGTGTTCCTTGACAAAGTCTGATATTTTTAATTTGGTGGGGCCCGGCCTCTCTGTCCCTTAATAACGAGCCGTCCCTGTAATATATATATATATATATATATATATATATATATATATATATATATATATATATATATATATATATATATATATATATATATATATATATATATATATATATGTGTGTGTGTGTGTGTGTGTGTGCGTGCGTGTGCGCGCGCTAGAACCTACCAGACTAGCGTGAATATAGTGGAGGAAAAGAGAAACAATTATGAAACAGATTTTATTGAAAACAGAACTAGTTTCGACTTGCGCCATCGTCAGCTGTATGGTAATAAACGATGCAGTGCGGACAAGCTATATAAAGGCTCTGAGTAAACGAAAATAAATCAAATATGTGCAATACAAAAGAATATATAGGGTGTTTCAAATAATTTGATATCATTTGAGATATAAATATCAGAGAAACTACATAGTCAAGGCAAATGAAACTAAACAGGCTTAATGTTAAGCAACATAAGATTTATTCCTCCAAATTTGAATGAGAAAATCAAAGGTATGTGGATTCCATGAACGATTTCACAAATGTTCAATATGCGCACCACCTGAAACACGCCACACGTCAAGTCGGTAGTCCAGCTCCTCCCAAACACGCTGCAGCAAGTCTTTGGTAACAGTCTCCAGTGCGGTAATGATGCTGTACTTGAGTTCCTCTAGGTTTGCATGAAAAGGAGGGACATAGACCAGTCCCTTCACATAGCCCCAGAGAAAAAAAAATCGCAAGGTGTCAGATCAGGTAAACGTGGCGGCCATTCCAACAGCACATTTCTTCATCACCAGCAGGCTCGATCCATCTCCCTCGCAGATTGTCATTGAAATAAGCCCGCACAATGAGCTTCCAGTGAGGTGGAGCCCCGTCCTGTTGAAAAATGAAGTCTTCTTGTTCATCTGTAATGAGCTCATCCACTAGCCAGTTCTGAAGCATTTGCAGATAAACATGGCCGGTCACATTTCCCTCAAAGAAAATCGGGCTATGAAAATGGTTCTTGGAGATGGCGCAGAACACATTCACTTTCGGTGAGTCCCTCACGTGCTCAACTGTGGCATGGGGATTTTCTTTGCCCCAAATGCGAACATTATGCTTTTTGACTTTGCCATTCGTATGAAATGTGGCCTCATCACTGAAAACAAGATGTTTCTTGAACTCATCTTCTTCAAGTTTCTCTTGCATATCAACACATAATTGTTTGCGGTTCCGCTTTTCATCTGCCGTTATGGCCTGAACTAGCTGCAGCTTGTAGGGTGTCATTTGCAAGCGTTTCCTCAGGACGCGCCAAACTGTCGTTGGAGGAATCTGGGTTTCCAGACTTGAATCTTCTTATGGACTTCTTGGGGCTTCGCAAAAGTTTTTGGCGAATACACTCAACCGTCTCTTCCGATGTTATCGGACGTCCAGATCCTTTTGCCCTGCACAGACAACCTTCCTCTTTGAATTTATTGTGTCATGTCCAAATCTGCATTGCCGTTGGTGACTGTTTAGAGAACTCTCTCACAAATGGACGCTGCAGTCTTGTTCGACTGTGTTTGAGCATACTCCAACACACAAAACGCCTTTTCACTTCCAGTGAATGGCATTTCTATACTTTTAAAGATCGAAATATGAAACATTAAACATAATGTTTTGACCTATTTCTACACATGCTGTTAAAATTTGAAGTCATTGAAACGGAAACTGGCAAAGTTATTAGTTTGCAAAATGATATCAACTTTTTTGAAACATTCGGAATACTAAGAACATTAGTGGACTTTAACTTTCGGATAGTGGTCAAATGGCTATAAGGGACATGCTGTTAATCCCTCAGATTGGCACGATTTGCCCATTTGCCCGTTTGTGGATTTAGAGGTGACTATATATATATATATATATATATATATATATATATATATATATATATTTAGTCACCTCTAAATCCACAAACGGAAACGGGCCAATGGGCAAATCGTGCCAATCTGAAGGATTAACAGCATGTCCCTTATAGCCATTTGACCACTGTCCGAAAGTTAAAGTCCCCTAATGTTCTTAGTATTCCGAATGTTTCAAAAAAGTTGATATCATTTTGCAAACTAATAACTTTGCCAGTTCCCGTTCCAATGACTTCAAATTTTAACAGCATGTGTAGAAATAGGTCAAAACATTATGTTTAATGTACGGAAAGTCTTCTCAAGGTTCGCATTGATGCTCACCGTGGGGTCAGCTACATAACAGGAATGGATCTCTCCGTAAAAGAAAACTCTGTTGTCTGATCTCATTCCTATTCATGTAAAATACCTAAAGATTAGAATCAATTTAAAATATTATCTGCATCAAAATCTAAATTTGACCTTCTCATAATTAAGTCCCTTTTAATTAAATATAATCAGCCTCAGTTAATATGGACTCTACTTTCACACCGTTAAATATTGCCTGATTAATTTAGTTTGAATTTTTTTTTGTAACTAGTCACCATTAATTAATTACCACTTAAAAAAACAACTAGCTAACATTATTTTTTTAAAGTTGTTATTTTTCGATCAACCAACTACATAGATCAGAGAACCAACTAATACTAAATCACATCTTTCCTGTTAGTATAATTTTTAAATTCCTTCATTCAGCTCGCAGCTTTCTCCGAATCACGTAACAAATTTTAGTCTATTTATTGAGGTTTTCCTTTTCTTCTAATTGTAACTTTATTAATTTCGTTTGAATTTATTTATTTTTTATCTTAATATACAGATTTTTGTCCTTTATATTGCATTTTGATTTTTTCTTTTTGTTTTATATCCTAGTACAATTTTAGCCTAAAGCCATTAATTACACAGGCCTGCGTTTGAAATTTTTTTTTTATGTTCCCCAGGATTTCTTTGTGGTTTCTTAATGAATCCAACCTCCTGAGCTCAAAAATAAATGTATATTTGTTCAATCAGGTCAGATTTTCTCAGTACAGCATACACCATTTTCATTGAGATTACCTCATTTTTTCTGAATTTAAAAAAAAACATACTTTCTCTATCTAATAATGCATTATTACTGTTATATCATATAAACAGGAATACACGTATGTAAACTATAATTCTTTTAATAAACAAAAAATAAAAGAATGCAACATAATAAAGAAAATAATTATAATTTCGAAGAACAGACGCCCTTGACGATTTTCGTTTGTGCCTCTCATCTGGTGCATCACGCTTCAAACACCAACAGTAGTCAGCAAGCATGTTTCCGTTCCATTTACACTGGTACCTGGATTCCATTGTTTTTATGTCCTGCTGGAATCTTTGCCCCTGTCCTTTACTGTAATCCCCGCAGTTGTCGGGAAAATAATCCAGATGGGACTGTAAAAAGTGTATCTTTATAGACATTCGAGCTCCCAAATGTTTGAGACTTGTTAAGAGCTGATTGACCAGGGCAACATATTCTTCTAGGCTTCTTTTATTGACTAGAAAATTGTTAACTATAGCTTTGAAAGCTTTCCAGGCATCTTTTTCTATGTCCTTCATTGATGCATCAAATTGCTGATCAAGTTCCTGATTTGAAGTCCATCAAAAATTCCCCCATGGAGCTTAGCGTCACTGATTTGTGGAAATATTTGAAGAAGAAATTTAAAAGCTTGGCCTACTTTATCAAGGGTTTTGACATAATTTTTCATTATGCCAAGCTTTATATGCAGTGGAGGGAGGAGTATTTTTTGAGGAGGCACTAAAGGTTCAGCTATCACATTGTTTGATCTAATTCTAAATGCTTCTCGTGGAGGCCAAACCTTCTTCTCATAGTGCATACTATCTGCACGACTCTCCCATAAACATAGGAAACAGGGATGCTTCGTGTAGCCTGTTTGCGTCTTAAGCGTAAGAGACACTACCTGAAAAAAATTTAACACGGTATGTAAATTCAGTGTAATATTTCTAAAAACAAATTCAAAGTAATATTTCTTAAAACAATAAGAATATGAATATGTACTGAAAAATCCTGTATGCCGATGCATTAAATCATCGTATTGGAACTAATTAGATATATGTACATCTTATTTTGAGTTTATTGAGTTGTGTTGTATACCTTCTCAATTAGGATAAGTTCCCCATTAACCCAATAGGATGCATTAACCTATAGGGACACACTTCAACAAAAAATATATCTCAAAAATGACTCATGATTTCCAGATTTGCATTCTTGTAAAATGTAAGTTGACCAAAAGGTGTATACAAGTATTAACAATTAAAAATGAAAATGTCAATATCAAAAAGCTTAGAAATGCCAAGTGTAAAATGATCTTACCTTTAAGTCACCACATATCCTCCACTTATAGCTAGAGTAATTTATTGCATCCAGCAATTTTTTCATATTTTCATAACTTTCAGTAAGTTGGATTGAATGGCCTATAGGGACGGAAGCTATCTTGTTACCAATATTCAGTAACACAGCTTTTAAACTTCTACTGGAGGAATCTATGAAAAGTCTCCATTCTAATGGGTTCTAGGGAATTCCAAGGGCCTCAACAAGTCCTTTAATATTGGCGCAGTATACTAAAGAGCTGGAAGAATGCTGTAAAAAATAGCTTCGAAACTCTTGTTCTCTATTTCTGTACCCCCCTAAATGTTGTTTCTTAAGCGAGAAGATTACTTTCACGAAGTCAAGAGCCAAGAAGTTGTGTATTCGCCTTTGAGACCCCCAGATCCCTGGTCAGTTCATTTAACTGAACTTGAGTGAATGGTCTTGCGACCATATCATGTGTGGAAACCTGATAAGACTCAGATGTGTCTTATAATCTTGGTCAACTTCCATATTAATCTCTTCATGTACCTCTATATGTTCAGGGGGAGAAGGTATAGGAATTCCTGGGCCATGGGGCAGGGGTTTCATGGCAGAAGGAACATCCGGAATATGCCACACTATGTTTATTATTCTTATTTATACCTGTGGAAAATATAATTGCATGTTACATAAAGGAATTGATTTGGAGTTGCAGATAGTACATAAATGTTTAGTAAAGGATATGTTCATGCTGAAGTGAACTATGTTAGTTTTTAATTTTATGCTAAGTCTTTGCCTAATAATGACATTTTTAGGAGCCAGTATAATACAGAAAGCTTAAATACTTGATACAATGCTCACCTTTAAGATTTGTCATGTAAAAATAGCAGTCCGTAGTGTGGTCCTTGCCATCTCTCCACACCATGGGAACACCAAAAGAGAGGGACTTCTGTTCGCCCTGACTCCAGCGTCTCAAACTTATGTAGCATCCCTTGCCGCAGATATGTGGTGCAAAACTTTTATCTTGATCTCTTAGCCTTACTCCAAAATATGCATGATACAAAGATTTAATTACAGGAGGGATTGTACTTTGCTGCTCGGGAAAAGTCACTTTGCCGCAAACATAGCAAAATCTGTCGGAGCTATTCTTACATTTTCTGTTCATTTTTACCTCAACCACTATTATTATTATTCTTATTATTATAATGCTAACCAATTTTTAACCTGCAAAATATAAACCTATTTGCATAATTACTTAAAATGTACACAAAATTTACTAAGAATAGAGCAGTGTAAAAACTATTGAAATTTGATGTAATATAGGAGATGTATAAACTATAAAATTATTATCACCCCCTGCATCGCGAAAACTGGAGGTGATAGAGAAAAACGGATGACAGATTCGGATTTAGGAGGTCAATTTTATTAAGAAACACTATAGAAAACCTAAGGTACATTTTTGAGGCAGACCAGTGTTATCATTGTCCTCATAACTGTTAAGCAATTGTTCTTATATAAATCTTTAATATTCTAGTCTAGAAGATGGGTCTAGAGCCCGAAACGTTGGCAAGATATGTTATTTTCAGTACTTGCTCTCCTTTTTCTGCTGATATATATACCCATCCTCTAGACTAGAATATTAAAGATTTATATAAGAACAATTGCTTAACAGTTATGAGGACAATGATAATTAATGGCTTTAGGCTAAAAATGTACTAGGATATAAAACAAAAAGAAAAAATCAAAATGCAATATAAAGGACAAAAATCTGTATATTAAGATAAAAAATAAATAAATTCAAACGAAATTAATAAAGTTACAATTAGAAGAAAAGGAAAACCTCAATAAATAGACTAAAATTTGTTACGTGATTCGGAGAAAGCTGCGAGCTGAATGAAGGAATTTAAAAATTATACTAACAGGAAAGATGTGATTTAGTATTAGTTGGTTCTCTGATCTATGTAGTTGGTTGATCGAAAAATCACAACTTTAAAAAAATAATGTTAGCTAGTTGGTTGTTTAAGTGGTAATTAATTAATGGTGACTAGTTACAAAAAAAAATTCAAACTAAATTAATCAGGCAATATATAATGGTGTGGAAGTAGAATCCTTATTAACTGAGGATGATTATATTTAATTAAAAGGGACTCAATTATGAGAAGGTCAAATTTAGATTTTGATGCAGATAATATTTTAAATTGATTCTAATCTATAGGGATTTTACATGAATAGGAATGAGATCGGACAACAGTTTTCTTTTACGGAGAGATCCATTCCTGTTCTGTAGCTGACCCCACGGTGAACATCAATGCGAACTTTGAGAAGACGTTCCGTACATCCAATGTACATTCCCAAACAACATTTAGGACAAGTATATTTATATACTATCCTGGAACGCAAAATGTCAGGAATGGGGTCCTTTACAGTGAACAAAGAACTAATTTTAAGGGGTTTAAAAAAATTGGCTTAAATTAAAATGCTGATAGAATTTTTTCAAAATATTCGACAATTCCTTCCTAAAAGTATTAGTTTGATATCCCTTAAAGGGAAAAGAAATGTATAATTTTTTGCTCGGAATACTAAAATTATTCATAGGTTTAAAGACATTATTTAAAAAGTTCCTAATGCAATTTATAAAAATATGGGGTGGTTGGTTATTTAATTTTAATAACCACCCAAGCAGCTTTCTCCTCCCCATGAAGGGCTGATTCAAAGTCACCATCTTTAAGAAGCTCTCGAATCTGAGGACCAATGAAAACTCGCTATTTTATCTTAGCGTCGCTTAGTGAGGGAAATTTTGATGTTAAATACTTGAATCCTTGAACAGATTTGTCCAAGGCTTTTACAAAGTACATGAGCCCCAGTTTTATGTGTAGTGGTGATAGCAAAATTTTGTTTGGTTTAGTGAGAGTTGAATATTGAAAAATTTTCAGCCGAGGCTGCAATGATTGACGAGGTAGACAGTCTCTCCTGATATAGTGGGAACCTCTTGCACGACTGTCTCATTCACACAAAAAGCAGCTGTACTTGGTGTATCCGCCCTGGAAGCCCATCACCAGAGCAAAAACCTTTAAGTCATCATATTTTATGCATTGCAACATATTATGCTTTATATTCCCATAAGTTTCTTTCATATGTGGTCATAGCCTATATGAACTGATGGTTTACTATTTCCGTTGTGTAGCCGCACACTTTTCAGACTCGTTTTTGATGAATCAATGGACAGCCTACAGTGTCTGGGATCGTATTCGAAGCCAAGTGCTTCCATCAGACCATTAATATTGTTGCCGGCTGTAGCGTACGATAAATGCAGGCTAGCGGGTTAAAAGCTTCGCTTGAATGAGTCTTTTTTGAGACTCAAGATGGCCGAGTGGATTCGCCGCTGGAAGCTCGTTGCGCAACGCTTCGTGTGGCCAGGTATGAATGCCGATGTGGCCAAATCGACTCTTTCATGCCTGCCATGCCAGCGCGCCAAAGTCCATCGTCACACGAAAGCTAGTCTGGTCCCTTTTCCTCTTCCTTCCTCGCGTTTTGACGCAGTTAATGTCGATCTGGTAGGTCCTCTGTCTTACTTTCGTGGTTGCAATTATCCTCTCACCATGGTCGATCGTTTTACTCGTTGGCCAGATGCAGTTCCTATCTCGGACATCATAGCTTCCACTCTCACTCGAGCCTTCGTCTCATCATGAGTTGCTCCTTTTGGTGGGCCCTCAACGATTATGACTGATCGTGGCAACCAATTTGAATCCCACCAATGGGATGCACTCATGTCAGTACTTGGCTCCTTTCGACTACGTACCACTAGCTACCAAGGAGGGGGTTGTGTAGCGTACGAGAAGTGCAGGCGAGCGGCTTAAAAGCTTCGTTTGAATGAGTCTTATTTGAAACTCAGGATGGTCCAGTTGCCAACAGCTTCCCGCGTCGCTGGACCGCTGTTAGCCAGTGGCGAATCCAGTAGGAAAATAAAATTAATATAAAATGCCTTACATACATATCAATATCTTGCTCAATGAATATTTATTATAAGTTTAAAAAGTGTTTGACTAGGAAAATCATATACATTTCACTTCAAAATGTAAACTTGCACAGCATAACCACCTTCTTGTACTGCTGGAACAATACTGAAGGGAAATGAGACTATGAGTGTAGTAAGAAACACACTCTGAAGAAGAAAACAACAAACACTTAACAGAAAATATATTCATAAATTTATCATTATAATACAGAACATCACAGCTTAGCAGAATTATCTATATCATTCAGTAGGAAAATAAAATCAATATAAAATGCCTCACATGCATATCAATAGCTTGAACAATGAATATTTATTATAGGTTTAAAAAGTCTTTGACTAGGAAAATCACCTACCTTTCACCTAAAAATGTAAACTTGCACAACACAATCACCTATGACTGCTGGAACAATACTGAACGGTAGTGAAACTGTGAGTGTGGTAAGAAACACACTGCCGCAAGCCTGTTAAAATTTGTTGTGACACGTAGGTGTATCTTGAGAGGAGAGCTAACAAATAATTTTAACCATGATATTCATTATCAGTGACCTAAAATTAGTTGAAAATTGCTTCTCTGGTCTCGGAAGCATTTGGTTGTTAACCAGTGAATTACAAGGCCCCCAAAATGTTCCCTTGATATAGAATTGAAGAGGGAGGGGGTCAATGCTTTTATATATTTGCGAGGATCTCCATCTTATACAATGCAATATTGGCATTGGATTTGAACTAATAACAATAAACCTGAATGTGAAAAAATGCTTTAAAGAGGCCGCATCAATCATTAGATTTAAAAAGCCCATTTTATTAATATGTGACACATGCGAGTAAGGATAAGTTATTACTGATTATGGGAAATTTAAACTGTCCAAGAATAATATGGGCGACGAAAAATGCTGATTCTCAAAGGCAAACATAACTTGATATTATTGACCAAATCCTGCTAACACAGTGGATTATCGGACCAGTAGTCTAGATATAATATTAAATACAAAGATGAACTTATTTCAAGTGTAAATGGAGAAGATAGGTTAAGCAACGACGATCACAAACTGATAAAATTTGAACTCACTACCTTGCTAAACTTGATCCATCCCTAATTCGAAACCACCTAACGCCATGTGACTCCAAGGCTACACTTGAGAACTTCACGATACTTGATGCGATAAGCAACATCTCAGCCCTTTACCTGCTAGAGTTATTTTACATTAAAAGACTTTGCCTATTTGCATGTGTTAAAAACTTTTTTAATGTATATATTTAATCTGTATTTTGTATTAATTGTTGAGCACTGATGATGGGATTTGTTTTAATCCTGAAACGTTTGCAATAAATGTCACGTTTCGTGTTCGGCTGTCCTGGTTATCCTGTTTATACTTCGCCTGAAATTAGTTTACGTCCATCAATTCTTTCGCCGCTTATATATATATATATATATATATATATATATATATATATATATATATATATATATATATATATATATATATATATATATATATATATATATATATATATATATATATATATATATATAAGCGGCGGGAAGAATAAGGGTGGGAAGAATATCTATAACCCTCGGGATGGGTATATAATTATTTATACCGATTAAAGATATACAGCGAGATAAATAGAAACTCCGTAGTATACAGGGTGCCATGTGGCGAGTTCCACTTAGCTTACTTTGGCGAGAGGGAGAGAAGCGTGGCCACCATAGTAAGGAAGCAGAGGCAACAAGATATCCGGGCAGGGCGATTCAGTAATGCTCTCATGGAACACCTGCGAGATGCTGACGACCGCATTAACCGGAGGGAAGTAGCATTCATAGTCACCTCAAACTGCTTGAACACTAACTCAGGTTTCTTCAACATAAGACAGAGAGTGACCGAGAAAATGATCTTGCAATTTCGTTTTCCTCCTTAACTGTAAACCGATGCAGTCGAACAACTTCGCAACCATGGACTTCCCTTTACAGTGGGTTGTACTTTAGTATAACAAACTGACATACTGATTATGGCATATGGCTGCTGATCCGTTCCCGTGTTCCATGAGCTTCTTTATGCCAATATCCAGCTGTCTGAAGATTACCTTGGGACTTAGAGGCACGCTCTTCATTGGTCATGCGAAGCGAGACCTGAAGATCCGGCAGCTCCTATAGAACTTTTATTGCTCCGACGTCACCCTTGTCCCATCAGAGCAGGCACGGCACTATCTATCTTCACTCTGTCCACTTCCTCGCCCACGTTCAAGGGAGAAACAGGAGGAATCTCCATTCAGTCACCCTGTAGACGTTTTTGACTTAGTGAGGTCAACAGAAACAGGAGATATCTCTAATCAGTCTATCGCTTCTCTACTGAGTCCTGGGGAGGGAGGTGGGAAAGGGGAGGCACTGATACCCTCCTTTCAAGCTAGGTAGGCACATGATGAATCTCCAATCAACACTCCCAAGCTTGCATCTGCCCTTGTTGGGAGCAACGGAATCAGGAGGAATCTACAATCAGTTGGCCGTTTCCCTTCAGATACAACTGGATAGGTGTCGTATAATCGCATTGTATTTGTTTTAAGAAACAGGTCTGACCCTATTGCTTATGTAAGACAACAATACTTCAATATTGGCTGAGTGGACTTTTTAATTACCTTATTGTTGAGAGTGTGTCATAGCGTTTAATCTGTTTTAAGGAGAGAGCCCGTTAAACACATAAAGGATCTATTAAAACACCAGAATTATCCCCAAATAAACATATATTTTAACTTTATCAATTAACTACAAAAAAAAACAGTAACAATATTTATATTCACCAAATAGGTTTAACGAGGTTAACTATACTTAAAACTGGGCCTATTACAGAATCTATTCTTGACCAAATAAAAAAATAGGTTCCACGTAAACAAACCAATTACCGATTAGTTATTTTATAGTGACACTTTTAGATTAGCTTTAAACATCAAATTAAATTTCACTCTTCTACTTGTAAATATGACGGGGTTCACTAACAATTGTTTATACTTCAATTAATTTGAATACCGTAATAAAGTCATACTAAAGCAAAACGAATATAAATGGTCATTCTAACTTACATTAAAGAAAGGATCAGGGGTTGCCGGCTGTCACTAGATGGCTTTTCTCGCCCTTCGGTGTGTTGGAGAGGCCGATGGTAGATTTTCCTCGAGATGGGTTAGAGGTAAGGGAATACGATTTCTAATTCTTTGGTCTTAAGATCGCAATTTGAGAGTCACCCGAAGGTGACTGGTTTATCTATTATCTTACTTGCAAAGTTCCTGTTTGGCACTAGGAATATTGGTCCTGCCAAGCTTCTTACTAAGCCTGTGCAGGATGCTTCGGGCTGGCACCGAAATAATCCTTCTTCTCTTGCTGCCGAAATTTCTGGTTTGGAACTAGGAATGGTAATCCAATCAGACTTCTTCTAAGTCTGTACAGGATGGTTTGGTCTGGTACCGATACAAAACAAGACGTGACGTTTTAAGTTAATTCGACAATGGGGGAAGGATCGATCTTCTCGGACTGATCCTTTATCGTCTCTCCTCCAATAATCCTTTTCTCTTTCCTTCAGGGGCTTATTTATAGGCTGGCGACCGCCCCATCTAAGAGGGAAGGGGCGAGGCGGGAGCGAGGAGAGCGAGGTGTGAGGCCGCAGAGGGCAGGGCGAGAGGTGAGGAGGGTGGCACCGCAGTGCCCAATTCGCCTTGTTAATTAGAGATACCACCAACCTTCCCCATCCTTGGTGTTCCTTTTGACTGGCACCGCTTTTTGGCGATTTAACCACGGGCCTCCGGATCTCGTAGGTAATTGGATCCTTTGAGCGCTGCTTAAGGGCTTTTGGTGGTCACCTTAGCACAGTGGCTCGCTCCTCCAACTACCTATGCGGCGGGGAGATCAAACAGGGTAGGCAGTTAGACTGTTATTCGCGGGCTAACGTTCCCACGAGTCTCCTCATTTGGCTCGATTCTCTTGCTTTCTCCGCAGGGCTGGGGGGGGGGGACTTTAATGTATACGTTCGCCTGGCCCTCCGGGAGGCTTTATGTTGTAATTCCTCTACAATAGATATAAGAGCGTAGAAGTACACTTGTATGCTGCGGTGGGGTAGTCCTTCCCCGAGGGTTCACTGGGTGAAATCCTGGAGTTTTGTATAGAATTGCGTCTCGTGCAAAAGTGCCCTACTGCAGAGGAGGGGGGAGGGGGATACAGGGAAACAGCAAGGGGACCAATATCTCAGGGCCAGATGTCCAAGTCTACCCCGAAAAGATGCAATTCTCACGGATTTGGAGGCCTCTTCTTGTCCTTGGCCTTGCCTTCCATCCTACTACTCTCAGAATAAAAAGAGATGAAAGATGAGATGAGATGAATAAAGTGTGGGAATGTGTATTAGATCAATATAGGTAAAATAGAAGTTAAGTATTGCCCTAGGTTAGAGGGCATCTCTTGAATTCTTATTTTTTCTTTGCTTTCTTTTGTTTTCTTCTCTGTACAACCAGTGTTTTCTACTGGTGGTGGGGTTGGCCGTTTTGCAACCATTGTGGCATTTTTCCTTTCTCTCTCTCTCGTTGTTTATTTTTATTTTATTTATTTATTTTTATTTTGTTATATATATATATTTATTATTTTTTTAATATAAATATAAATACACTTTTTCTATTTCCATCGTCACTTGGACTTTGTGGGTGGACTTAAAAAGTTGGTGAAATTTAGAGAGAGAGAGAGAGAGAGAGAGAGAGAGAGAGAGAGAGAGAGAGAGAGAGAGAGAGAGAGAGAGAGAGAGTAAAGTGGTAAAATTGGGTGAGGTTAAAGAATAGAGGGGGTGTGGGAGACAGAATAAATAGGTCCCTGGTGAAAGGGTATCTCTGTTTTGATTATGTTTTTTGCTTGTTTTTTTTGGTTTTATAAACTATAAAATTTATAGCTTATTCTAATTAAATTAAACCTGTTAATTTAATTTGTCTAGATTTGATTTTGTTTCATCTGATCTGATTGGCATTCAAGCCTTTATTTGAGGTGGGGTTTTTGTTCCCGCTGTGGGTTTCTGAAAAAGGTTTTTTAGTGAATTTTAACTTTTAAATTTACTACTTTAAAAAATTGGTAATCATAGTGTTGTGATGTGATTAATGCTAAAAAAATATGAACATTACACTAGTCCGTTTTTGTATTTTGTCGACTTTGTCATTTGTACTTTGGAGTCACGTCGCCGTCTCTCAAAGCCTTGCTGCTTTTAAAAGGTCTTTTTTATCGAGTGACCTCGATGTTCAAGTGTGTAGGAGAGAACTCCGGGGACAGGCGGGTGCCAATGACTTGCCAGATCCTCTTAGATCTATCGTGGAGCGCCTTGTTGATCGGAGATAATCTAACCGAGGCGTGGAACTCCTTCTGTCTTTTGGTGTCACTTCTTCGGGTGTTTGTGATGATAAGGATTCTTTGAAGTTTCGCAATACGGGTCTCGGCGCTCGTGTTCAATGGCACGTAGGGTACAGGAGTCTCGAGTGGATGCACGCATTGAGTATCCTGAGTTTATTTGAGAGATTTAAGGTACGGAACCTATTGAATTCTCTCAAATCTCTCTTGGCATTTGCGAGTGTACGCTCGGTATGACTCGTGTAACCCCTCGTGCTGATCTTGAGCCCCAGAACCGTCCTTTCGGTGAGGTAAGGGATTCGCTCCCCGTCCACACGTATATCATTGAAGGTCTTGCGAAATATAGGAATTATTTTGAATTTGAGGGCATTGGTTGATATCTTCCATCTCCTCTCAAAGATGTTGATGTTAGCTACCTCCTAGTCGTGTTTCTCGCCATAAATTCCCTGTGGACATAAGCGGAGCTACAAATTTGCTATATGCCGTCAGCGAACTGAACGTATATCGAACCATCGGAGAGTGGCTGCGATAGGTCACATGTACAAATGTTGTATATGAGGGGACTGAGACAGACCCCTTGAGGGACCCCTGCTTCGAGTTCGAATTCGGGGCATTTCTATTCCATGATTTGTATGTATGCTCTCCTCTCCATTATGTAGTCACACAAGATCCACTTAATAATGGGGTTGAGGCCTACTTGAAGGAACTTATATTGTAGGCCTCTCTTCCAAACTCTGTCAAAAGCTTTCTTGACATCGTGGAGCAACAGGTCGGTATGGCTTTTATCTGCTTTGATCTTTGCCAGCTTTTTAGGGACAACGGCTAGTGCCGTGTCGGTTCCTCTTTTACGTATGAAGCCGTGTTGCTGCTCGTTATTCAAGTTGGCTTCATCCAGAAAAGAGTTAACCCTGTTAGCCAATATCTTCTCGAAGACCTCACCGGCAAACTCTACGGGGGAGATATTGGGCGAAAGCTGGTAAGGCAGTCCGGGGGCTTTCCCGCTTTAAGGATGAATATCATTTTGGCCAGTTTTCACTGATCAGGGAAATAGCCCGTGTCCAGAGCGGCGTTCATAATATTCAGTAGGCCCCTCCAAACGTTAGGTAGGGCCTGGATGAAATTCTCGCGGGTCAGTCCCGTGTATCCCGGCGCTCTTTGACTAAATGATTTTAGAGTAACGGAGAGTTCTAGGGCAGTTATTTTACTGCCATAGCCCATCAATCTTTCCTGTGCCCCTCAATGCTGAGGAGAGGTTGTATTACGTCAGCTTCAAATTCTAGGTCGTGGTTGTCATTTTCTTCTGGGGTAATTTTAAAGATTAAAGACCAAAAAATTTTAAAATTTTCTTCAATCTCGTCAGTCTCCGTAATTGTAAGTGTTATTGTGTTTAATGGTGCATTTTTTTCTTGGGAGTTTCTCTTTGAGACGTTTTACCGTGTTCAAGAAAGTGTGCGAGTCATTTTCTATGTCGAGTCTGTCTATTAGTCTGTCCCATAGTAAGGTCTGTTGGTCCGTAATTAGTGTCTGAAGTTCGTCTTTTATTTGTCTTAGTCTTTTGTAGGCATTGTGGTTGGGGCCTATCAGCGCTACTACACTGGACAAGTCCCTATATTCCTGGGCCAGGGCTCTCATGGTTTGGGTCCGGGGGGGAGCTGGGAGAGTTTTATATTTAATGCGGGGAATGTTACTTAGGTCAGCTTAAGTTTATCCAGCTCCTCATCAATTTCTTCTAAGTTTGCATCATACAAGGGCCGGGGATGTAATTTGAGAGGTAATTTCTGTAATTTTCCCAGTTTGCCTGCTTGTAGCTTTGGCTTTCTAGGATTGGGATTTGAATGGGATCGACTCCTATTGTAATTTTAATTGCTTGGTGGCCTCTCGGAATGATATGGCCTGGCTAAATGTAGTAGTTGTATGGGAACTTGATACTAGAAAAGGACTATATCTGGTTTTGTGGCTGTCGTCCCATTTATGAACGTTCGGGAAATCGGGTCCGATCCTTCCCATGTATTGTCTGTCGAGTAGCAATTCGATGTTACTACCTGCATTGCTGTAGGAGGAATACTCTGCCGCTGCACATCTTGCACTTAGGTCACCTGCGAAGATAACGCTTTGCCGATGGCCAAATATTTGCAAAAGATTGTGCATATGGACATAGCCGCGCCTTGGGGGCTGGTGCCCCGTGGTCACGACCAGTCCACCGAGGGTAGTACCTACCTCAATGGCGAGGTAAGATTCATCTAAGTCTACTAAGGTTTTGTATTTTATTCCTTTCTTGACAGCTATTGTACATCCATCAGTGGTTTTTGCTAATAACGTCGTATTGAAAAATCTTTAAGTGCTTTTCTGGTATCAGTCCGTGTTCTGATCTAAGTATTATGTCGAGGTCATTTTGTCGCATGATATTGGCAGAGGTGGAACCTTTACCGTTTCACCCGTTGACATTCATGTGTATATTCGTAAGTCTGCCATTTTGTGTAATGTTAGTTTTTTGGTGTATAGGATTAAAGCAAAAACTTAATGGCGTTCTACTTTAGCCCCGTGTAGTGTAGTGGGCGAGGAGCGCTCCCTGCCGTTTCTTTCTTTTTCTCTATTCAGTGTCGGTGATCGTGTAGAAGCAGTCCGGGGTTAATTTAACCATTAGCTGCGAGAGGGCCTCTTCGATCTGCTGCTCTGGAACCTCGTCCGAGCATCCCTACTTGGTGATATTCCGTGTTTTCTCTTTTGTTTATAAATTTAATTATCTCAACCACCCTCGCCCATTGCTGGTTCCTCTCCATTTCCTCCTTTATCTCCTCTTTATTGTGCTGGCCGATCCAGGGGTCCAGCCTTCTGCACACCACACTTCTGTGTGCTTGGATCTCAGGAGGTGTGCTTAGTTGTAGGTTTATATCCTTTAGGACTTTAACCCCTTCCTCCTTCGTGAATATCTCCACGTCTTCTTCTTTTTCGGACATTGCGACGTATCCTGCCGGCGTATCTATTAATCTTAGGACTGCAATGCTTAATTTCCCGAATAGGGTCTCAAACACCTTCCCCTTGTCCGGTTTTTCATGGCCACTTAAGCATCTCAGTGAGACCCTGGCAGGATTTTGGGTCGCCATTATGGTGGTGAACACCCCTTAAAGAGGGGTGCGCACTCTGTCCTGTTCCTGGCCTTTTTCCTGCTCTTTTAGGGACTCACTAGTGTGTATAAGTTTCTCTTACTTTCTTAAGAAATTATATGTTAATTTGCTTTTGGGAGAAGAGGGCTCTCCTTCGTTAAACCGCCGCCTGGAAGAAAAGGGAATTTGCCTTTGAGGTGAAGGATGATAATGGATGAGATGAATCTGGGGGGATCCTCTCGGGGAGGGGGAGGGGTGGATTTTATGGCGGACTTATTGAACCCCCATAATGGTGTTTTAATCGTGACCTTATCCCAACATACCATAGAGACGGTTGTATGTCCCTCTATGGGCCTGGAAGGGGCCCCCGCTGTGATGAGCAGCGGAGGTAGCAGTCCGTCCCTTGTCCGGAATTGTTTCTGACATTGTTATCTACTGTGGGCTACTCCTCAAACCAGCTTCCTCCAATGCTCCCAATTATGGCCGTGCTATTGCCCGGCATAGTTGGGACGAAACATGAATGGCAATCCCCTCTTACATCCGACGGTAGTTCACGCAGGGGGGCGGGGTCGGGGACTTAGCCAGTCATCTGCTTAAATGGGGCTGCTAAAAAGAAAGATGAAATAATTAGTGATGGTGAATGGTGAAATGAGTATCGATCTCTTTCGTAATAGTGGTTCCTAGGTAGAAATCAATTCTCGGAGGCGTCTTTGGGATTTTTCCAAAGTTTTCCCTCCTTTGCCGAATTTTGAGGTAGTTGTCGAGGTGATTATACTGAGAATTCTACGCAGTCGAGGAATGAAAAATGATCGAATCAAATCGAGGTATATAGAAAGAATAGAGAGGGATCACTGTGTAACACAGGCGATCAGGTAGTCGTAGAGGAAAAGGGTACGCAAATAACTTGAAAATGGATAGGAAGAGTTGATAGGTCGGTGGTTAGTCACCGATGCGTGGTGTAGTTGGGTGTGTTTCGGGGTGTTCATGACTGGACGATGGTTGAGGGGTGGTTAGGAAGGAGATCTTGTCTGTATAGTCGGAAACGCTTATTCATGATGCTCTTAACTTATGCGTAGAACGGTATGTGTTGCGGGTGGTCATGGCTGCGGAGTATCGCAGTGCCATCGCAACATACAGTCTTGCGTGTAGTGCGGTGTATATGGAGTTTCTGGCGAGTTTCCCGAGTGGCTTTGTGAGTCTAGTTTGAGCGTATGTGTTGAGGGGTGCTAATTTGTTGTTGTCGTGTAGTGTCGACGTTCTCGCGTACATGAGAGAGCGGCAAGCGCGCTTCAGAGCAGAGTTCTGAATTCGCTGAGCCTTCTTCTGCCACGTGACACTCGCACGTGACAGTAGGGCGTACGTGAGAAAGGGTCGCACGAGTGTTTTATATAGGTGTAACTAGTTTCTTGAACCTAAGGGACTTGTCAAAAGTTACCCCATGATTTTTGTCTGTTGTATGTAGTCGAGCCTTGTTGGGTTTAGATTGTTCATGTCTGGTGTTTCTGAGAAAATTTGCAGGTTATGCATGTAGTGATCTTTTGCGCCGAAAAATGTCATCTGTGACTTCTGAGGATTCGTGGCAATCAGCCATTTATCCTCGTATTCTGTCTTTTCGTCTAGTATTATTTGTGCGTTGTGCGCGATCACTTCTGGTCCGCGGCCGTTGACGAGAATGGTCTCATCATCGGCGTAGGGCACTGTGTAGGTGTGACGGCAGTTTTCGAGTGGTCGTGGGGTTTCGTTTGTGTACATGCTGTAAAGTGTGGGTGCCAGTACGCTTCCTTGGGGAACACCTGAGCGTGGTGTGAAAGGTTGTGATAGGGTATTGTATTTTATGTAGCATTTCCGTTCAGTGAGGTAGTACGAGAGGAGCCTTCTGGTGCAGAGAGGTAATTCCGTATTGTTGGCGAGTTTCCAACATAGTCCCTCGTGCCACACCTTATCAAAGGCCTTCTCCACCTCCTTGCTGATGGAGGGTGTCTTTTGTCGTATCTGGCGGGGTTTTTTGTATTCTGTCGTGAACGATGGTCACAACTGCCTGAGTGGACCGGCCCCTCCTGAACCCATATTGGTGGGGGGGAGAACCAGTCCCTCCCTTCCAAGTAGTCCCATAAGCGGCAGTTGATCATACGTTAGAGTATTTTGTCTAGGTGCTCTAATAGAGAAATAGGCCTGTAATTGTTTGGGTGTTTGGGGTCTTAGTTCATTTTGTGTAGAAGTATGTTGTGAGAGACTTTGAATATTTTGGGGAAGTGGTCTGAGGCTAGTGATGCGTTGAATAGGTGTGTAAGTGTAGGGTATATGTTTGCGGGGAGGTTGTGTATTAATGCGGCTGGTACTCCGGAGAGGTCGGGTGCGCGTTTTGGTGTTGTTTTAATGTAGTGTTTTGTTTCTTCGACGGTGATGGGAGTGGTCAGCGTAGATGTGTTGTCGAGCAGCTCCATTCGTATCAGGTGGGCGGGCCTTAGCTCGTGAGCGTGGGCCCTACACCATCCTAGACTTCCTGGAAGTGCTCTTGCGTGTGTGATCTGGGTGGGTTGTGTGTGTGTGTATATACTGTGTCCCAGTGGGACCTAAATGCGTCAAGGATGACGTTGGTGTCTGTGAGTGTTTGGTTATTTACTTGGAGGGTGATGGGTTTGGGTGAGTAGGTGCCTAGCATCATTTTTACGCGCCATTAGAAGAAGGAGGGACCAGTGCAACGAGTGTCGTCCGCGATACGGACGACCTCTCGCCACTGTCGGTTCCTATCTAGTTGCACGCACTGTAGGATGCGGGCACGTAGGCGAGTGATGTTCTGTTGTCGTGGGCCGCTGGTATAATGATTGTTGTACTGTGTGATGAGTCTCTGAGTGTGTATGGAATATGTTAAGTGTTTTATACATGTGTAGGTCGCGTGCTGCCGTTATAGTGTTCATGATTGAGCACCAGTGGTCGTCTAACAGATCTGGATTGGTGTGGTCCAGGTCGAGGTTTTGTGGAGTGTTTTCTATTATTTATCCCTTGAACTCTTCCCAGTTCGTGTTTTTGAAGTCGAAGAGAGGTGATGTGAGTATGATTATGGGAGATGTGGATATGATAAGGCATATCGGTATGTGGTCAGAGAGTACGTGAGGACCCGGTGAGATGTAAGTGTAGAAGCGTGTAGCGTGGTCGTTGCAGAAGACCACGTCCGGAGACGTGGTTCCTCAGCGAGTACCGAAGAATGTGGGGAAGGCCAGGCCGATGTGCTCGCAGCGATAACGTGGCAGGGCACCGGCCAGGTACATTCCTGCATCCTTCGTTGTATTAGAAACGGTGTTGGGTAGAAAGTGTTGAGGTCTCCCGCAAATAAGATAGATAGGTTGTGGTTTGATAGAACCAGGAGTAGGACTTCTATGTTTATTGTAGGCGTGGTGGTCTGTAGTGCGTGGCCACTAGGATGGGGCCGGAGCTGGTCTGTACCTTGCAGGCTAGAAAAGAGTCATCGCGTGTTTGAATGAGGGAGTGGTGTATAGAGCGCTTCATTAGGATCGCTGATCCTAGGTGCGGCGCTTGTGGAGTTAGATATGTGTGGTAGCCTGCAATGCGGAGTCTGTTGTTGGGAGGGTGTAAACTGGTCGAGTTCAAAAGTATTATGTCAGGTCTTTGTGTGTTTAGGACCCAGTTGGCAAAGGTATGCCGAATACCGTGCCAACTGAGTACGTTTAATTGTATTATGTTGAGGCTGCGAGTTGAGACTGCCGAAGGAGCAGTGCTGGTGGTAGGAGGGAGTTTAGGTATATAGAAGGAAGGAGTGGTAGCTGTGGAGGGAGGAGAGGAGACGGTAGGAAGAGAGGTGGGATCAGTTGGCGAAGGGGCAGGTGAGGAGGGTACAGTGGCGAGAATGGTAGGGACAGAAGGGCGGGAGGATGCAGTAGCGTGGTGAAGGGAGAGGGGGGGGGGGGTTGTGAAGCGGCGCTAGGTCCAGGGGGGGAGGTGTTCGTGCCCACCGGGGTGGGGAGGAGTGCGGGTCTCCTGTGTGTATGCTCGTCGATTAGAGCGAACACCTTCTCGGGGAAGGTGATCTGTTCTAGACCGTGAGAGGCGAACAGTGTATTGAGTACGTTTGCGTATAGTCGGGCGTCACCCCTCGACATGTCGTTTGCCACCGTTGAAAGCAAGGCGGTCAGGTGTATTTTGGGTGTGTGGTCTCGTTGTGTGTGTGGTGTTAGGTAGGAGTGGGTGTTGGGAGCAGTGGGGGTCTGTGGGTGTAAGGTGTTTGTGTGGGGGCGTGTGTCGGAGCATGTGGGTGAGTCTGGGTTGCTTCTGGGGTTGGGTGTGTCTAGGGTAGGACAGGGAGTGGTGTAGACAACGTTGCGCCAAGAGCAGTAGGGGGGCGGGGGCGAGGGTGTGTCTGTGTGGTTGTGTTGGTGGGACGTGGACGCCGTATTGCCGCTAAGGCGTCAGAGTGGGCCTTACTTAGGTAAGGGCATTTAAGGTTGACGGCGATATAGTGTAGTGGTGGCTCACTACACTACACCTTGAGCAGACCAGTTCTGCTATGCGAGTTCGTGTCTCCTGTCTGGTTTTTTAACACTGGTGGCACTGTGTGGGTTTTATGTTCAGCTGTGGCTCGATGTTATGTGGATGTGTTAGTGTGCCGCAGACTTTGATGCCTCGGTTTAGCAGCAGTGTTTTGTTTTGTTTGTTCGCACAGTGTAATTAATTCCCATTGTTTTGTACGGTTGTAGTAGAATTCTCTGATGACCTCCTCCCCATACTTCTGTCTGAGGTGTGTGCAGAGGTCATCGGGGGAGAAAGCCAACCATAGGGGGTTGTTCTTAAGGACTCGTATTTGGTGTTTCTTGTGTACACCGTTGGTTAGTTTTGTGAGAAGGTCTTGTGCGGCAAGTGTGTCAGCCGCAAGTTCGTGGAACTTGATTACGTCCTACTGTGAGCGGAAGACGAGTTTGTGGCCTGTGCGAGTCTTTATTATGTTTGTGATGGGGGTGTCATGTGTAGTGGCTAGGTTGAGAAGTGTGTGTTCATTGTTGGTAGTGGGTGTTTTTTTCTATTATGTGTATGAGTGTGAGTGTGGGTGTATTGTTATGTACCATTGAAGATCACTTTTAAAACTTACTTTCCTTTTTTTAGAAGGGGTCCCCCGCCCCGCCGATAAAGACCCCGTGAAAATGAGTCGGATGTGATGATAATTAGTGAGTATGGACCTGGTTGGGCTCTTCATAGGATGTGAAAACATGGAGGACTTAATGATGACTGAAGCCCGAATCAACTGACTCCAGTGGGGGTGCCGCCCCCTCTATTGGGTTTTGGGTATTTCTCCGTTACGTCCGATATCTCACAGAGACGGTGGTATCTCCCTCTGTGGTCTTGGACGGTGCCGCAGGGTAGAGTATTAATCCTCCCCGCGTTGGTAACTTAGTCCCAAGCCAGGTTTTCTCCTTCCTTTGGGTTCCGCAGCGGGCTAAGCCTCAGACTTCCTTTCCCCAAAGTATGCAATTATGCCTTTTCTAAGTAGAACGGCATAGTTGCAACGGAGCTCTATTTTTAGAGTCATATTCACGGAGCCAAGTCACGGCGGGTTAGAGATGGGGAGGTTTTAGCAAGTCATCTCACTATGACGAGCCAGGGAATAGTCGTTCTGTTTCCTCCTCTTGTTTTCCGGGTTATTCTTTATTTCTCTTTTTGTTATTTTCTGTCTGGTCGAGGTAGGCAGCTGTGCTTGGTTGGCTGCAGGCTCATGTCCAGTCGCTGTAGGTACAGTATATCCTCGTGGGTTTTTGCTTCTTTTGTTGGCTTGACTAGTTCTGCTTGTGCTCCCTTGGTGCATGTTGCCAAGAGAACTTTGTCTGACTGTGGGTTGTCCGGGAAGGTGATAGATTCCAGGCCATTTGCAGTCAGCATCTTGTTCATCTCAGTATTAAATGAACCCGAACAGGCTAAGTTCATCACATGCGCATGAAGAATGCATGCTAGCATTTTAGGAGGGGTCGTATCGGTGAGCTGTAGGACTATTTGGGGTTGTGCCGGCGTTGTGTTTGTTTGCGATGGGGTCTTGGCGGCTGGTAAGTAAGAGATGTTCAGCCTGTCAGCCGCTACTCTCTTCTTTCTTAGGTGTTCCTTCCTGACTGGGCACTGCATGCTCAAGGTACGGTGGGGGCCAGCGCAGTTAATGCACATTTTCGTGTCATTAACGCAGTGCATCCAGTCGTGGCCGGGTTGTGCGCACTCGGGGCTGATCTTAACGTCCCCCTTGTCTGGGCAGGCACTAGTATAATGTTCTTCGACCTTGTAGCAGGAAGATTATCATGGAGAATTAAACCACTTCGGTCACCTCCGTATCATTGGAAGGGGCGGGATGCCCCACTTCGTCTCCGCTGAGTAGCTCTCTCCTTCCCCACAAGCAAGATAAAAACAGGAGGAATCTCCAATCAGTCTATCTCATCCTGTTTAGTACCTGTCAGGATCGTCAGTAACATGAAGTATCTCCAATCAAACTGACCGCCTTTTGATCAGGCCCCGAGCAGTAGGGCTGACTGAGTCCTCGGTTCTTGGGGGCAACCTCCTTCTCCCCAGGCCAAGTAGAAACAGTAGAGAACTCCAATCAGTCAACTCGAGCCTGTTGGCACCCCAGCCAGAAGCAGCAGAAACAGGAGGTATCTCCAATCAGTTCACCACTCCGTAGCAGGGTTGGTGGCAAAGGCAGCCCCAAAGCCTTCCCGGACTACTTAAGCAGCTATTGGCAAAAAGTAGAGTGGTAACGGCAATTCTTCTCTAGGCAGGCTTAGTTCAGCCGAGGGGAAGGGGGGTCCGTTTAGAAGTCCCTGATGATGTGGAAGTGCTGTCTAACGTGTTAGGGCACTTTTTTGCTGGGGCTTGAAAAGTCCTCTTTTCACGGTTTCGGAGGAATCTTTCGCTTGACTTTGCCTCTTTTGCCAGTTTGAAGAAGTTCTTGAAGGCAATGCAATCCTCAATGTGTGAAAATTTATTGATATACAAAGAGTGAAAAAGTGTAGAAGATAAATATAAGTGGATAGATGTGTAGCAGCTGACATACACATTATATTCATTAACCATATTGTCAAATTAGTCATATTCCATTATTTGTTGTTCAATAAATCTTGTTAAATTTATGTGTCAGTGGTTTTGAACCTTCCCGGTTGAAATAGTTATCTTCCATCACGTTTTTTCTTTCAAGTCATTTTTATCTTTAAATTCATATAGCAAGGTTTAATGACTGCTATCTAGGCAAGTTTGTCATTAAACCAATCATCTCAATAGCAATAGATGGTGAGTTTTTGACCTAGTGTAGAGAGCATCTCTAAGGTACTTCTTTTTTCTTATATTGTCTCATTTGCCTCTTCTTGTGCACCGTTAGTGGTTGATTCTGGTTCTTGTTTAGCCGCATTGCAACCTTTTCTTTTGACTTTACATCTCTCGTTTTTCTTTGGCTTTTATTTATTATTTCTTTATTTATTTTTTAATTTTTAATTTTTTTTAAATATATATAAATATAAATAAACTCTATTTCCTCCGTCAAGGTATTCTAGCCTTTCAAGTGTTATATTTGCTATTTTTTATTTTTTTGTTTCTTTTAATTTTTGTGATAATTTACTTTTGTATTACCAGTATTCTGCTAATTTATTTTTGCATTACCGGTATGTGAGTATTTCGCCTCTTTTGTTCATTTTTGTTGTTTGTTTTTGGATGTGGGTACTTCGCCTTTTTTTCTTCTTATTAGGTTGTCATATTCATGTGAAGAGTCCAATTATATGGTTTCTTTTTGCATTCATAATCGCTTTAATGCGTTTTTGCATATTGTGCATAAGTGGTCGGGGCCAACTTTCTACTATTCAATGTGTGATACTAACGCTTAATTCTATTTGTTTAGTGATTATCTTATTGTTAACTTACAAGTAGTAATTTTATGTTAAACATGTCTCCGAAGAAACAGATTCCTGGAGCTCAAAGAGCTCAAATCATTGCATTGTCCAGAGAGGGATTATCCCAAGTCAAAATTGCAAGAAAATTGAAATGCTCGAGAAAGGTACAATGAGACCAATTCTTTCAAAAACCGTGATGGTCAAGTCAAAAGGTGTACAACACAAAGGGAAGAGAGGTTACTGAAAAGGATATCTCTGGCCAATAGGAAAAAACTCTTCTGGTGTAGCTGCTGAGTTTCGGGCAGCAATAAACAAAGAGATATCAATAAGCACAGTGAGAGGAAGGTTATTAGAAGCTTGGCTCAAAAGATGTAAGGCTAGAAAGAAACCGTGGCTGTTTCAGGTGAACAAAAAGAAGCGATTGTCTTGGGCAAAAGAGCATGAAGATTGGACTGATGATGATTGGGCTAAAGTTGTTTGGTCTGAGGAAAGCAACTTTGAGCTAGGTTCTCCACATTAGTTTCCACCAATTTATTACGCTTGTACATATTTTTATTTGATACCAAAATTTTTATTGAACATCAAAAATAATGAGTAAAATTTGTATTTCTCCTCAGATCTTTGTAACCCCTGGAGTTGTTTATGCTTGTCGGAGAGTCTAGGAAGCTTATGATTCGAGATGTGTTGTGCCAACAGTCAAATTTGGAGGTGGCAGTGTAATGGTTTGGGGCTGCATGTAGTTTTCAATCCAAGGTTGTTGTTCACTTGTAAGGGCAGAATGAATTCCAACACTTACGCCAGCATGTTAGAACAGGTTTATCAACTTTCCTTAGGTAAAATTTTCAATTATGAGATGGTGTAATCTTCCAACAAGACAATGCTCCATGCCACCCATCTAGTCTCAAAGGCTTGGTTTGAAAAGAAAACGGTGACGTTGATGGAATGCCCCCCCTCAATCTCCAGGCCTCAACCCCATTGAGCATTTGTGGTCACTCTTGGGCACAAGAGTGAGGGGGCACAAATGTTCCTCAAAAAGTGAATTATCAGCCAAAATTCATGAAGAGTGACAGAAAATTGAGCCAACCACCTGTGTCAACTTAGTCTCAAGTATGCAAAAATGCATAAAAACGGTTATAAAATCAAAAGGAGGACACATCAAATATTAATTATTGATATAATATATGCAAAAATGTTTATTTGTATTGTTAAGTAGGAAATAAATGAGTTTCAATCATATCTTTCACTTTTTCATAGCTGCCCTATAATTTTGGCCAAGGCTGTATGATATAAAAGAATTGAAATCCGTCAGAGCCTAAGAACAAACGAACAAAATATAAAAAAAGACAGCGCTGATCCTGATCAGCAGGCGCCTAGCATCAGTTTGCAAATCTCCTACATTTCTTTCTCTTTTCTCCAATATTGTATCTACCCCACACATTCTTTGTCCCCGTACACACATATACACTTATATTAATCAAATCGAATCGAATCAAGGGCAGATCATATATCCTGAGACGTGTTCGCCCTAATTTATGACCATAAAAATAGGAGACCACCACTTCTAGGCACACCAGGGTGAACGGATCTGTTACAACTCACACCTCATTCTCCAGCTCCTATTCCTCCATCCCTCCCACCCTGCCCTACCTATTCCTCACGCCCCTACCCTAACCTCGTCTCCAATCCTAAATCCCCCTTCTGCCCCACCCCCACTATAGCCCTATCTCCTTCCACTGCTCCACCTCCTTCTACTGCACATACCCCCTCCTACTGCCCCCACTCCATCTCTACTGCCCACCACTTCTAACGCCTCTGCCTCCTCTCACCTTGCTGCCACTTCACCAAGGATTCTACGGCCACATATTCTGGCCCACCCCGGTCCCCACAAAACAAAGAACACTAAACCCATACCTTCATCTCCCCCCCCCATCCCGACTCAAACAGACATGAGTGAAACTCACATTGCTCCCCGTCATCTTGGTGCAATGCCATAATATTGTAGAACGCAAAGTGACCTAGAATAACGTTATTGCACGCGCACTTTGCTCCAGATTATAACTCGGTTTAGCGTAATAAAATTAAACGTACGCAGTTGGCGGATGTGCGCCACACTTTCATCAATTTGGTACTCAACACAAAGTCCGGACGTTGTAATCCTGAATTCTACTAGTCTACACCCACCAAACACAAGACTCCGAATTGCAGGCTATCGTACATACATCACTCTACTATCACTGCATCTGAGGTCAGCGATCCTTGTTAGGCGACGCATATAACATAAACACATAAGGCGATTCCTTCCTAGCCGGAAAAATACACACCGAGATCAGCTCAATTCCACTCGCCATTCACTACAGTCCACCACGACAACAACTGCACCTCATGCACAATTAGACAACCACTGAGGCATACTCATGGGTACTAAAAACAGTAAGGAACCCTCACACGCCACAAAGAACACACACTCGTTTGTGGTCGCATCCTCCAATGCGTGCAACTATATCAGAACCATCAGTGGCGCATGGTTACCCGCATAGCGAATGATGCTCGCTGCATTGACCTTTCCTTCTTCAGCGTCGCCTGAACACAATAATAGCACAAACCCATCCAAACCCATCTAAACCTTATAAAACATCCCACATCATCACTAACACTAATCACATCCACAACATGCCTAAACCACATGCACAGGAGTACTTCCAAAAGTCAGGGAATAGCATCGGCTCTACGCAGCGGAGATCTGATGGAGTCGCTGGACAACTTCACTACACTAACCACTCCCATTACCGTCGAAGAAATAAAACACCACATTAAAACTATCCTTAAACGCGGCCCGGCCCCTCTAGCATCCCAGCCACACTATTTTAACTCATACCTGAAAATATATTCCCAACAATAACAGAAATGTACAACGCCTCTGGCCACTTTCCACACATCTTTAAAACATCACACTACTACCAAAAAATAAGAACCCCAAGCACACGAACAGTTACAGACCTATTGCTTTTAGAGTTCTTAGGCAAAATATGTACTCGAACGTATAGTCAACACTTGTTTCCTTGAATTCCTGGAGAAAAGTGACTGGTTCTCCCCCTGACAATGTGGCTTTAGGCGAGGCCAGTCCACTTAAGCGGTTGAGACCATCGTTCATTACATAATAAAAAAAACACGACAAACCAAACAAAAGACTCTCCATCAGCAAGGATGTGGATAAGGCATTCGATATAGTGTTCAACGAAAGACTCCGTTGGAAATAAGACAAGAGAGAAAGACCTTCCAATGAGTTGCGACGCTTTGTGATAAGATTATAAATGGTTATTTCATTGATGGTTTTTCATGGTTCAAATCACTTACAAGTGCCTTTGAATGGCTAAATGATGCTTCTGTCACTATATGGTGCCACCCAGCGCCCAATCCAATTGCAGATTTGAAATCCCCAGGGTGAATCACCATATGTCCCATGGTCATATAGGTCATTTCATGGCTCTAAATGGCTACAAATGAATTTTACTCCATTCGAAAAAAAAGCGACGCCTTGACAGTACTAAGGAGCTCCCTTTCTGCACGATTTTGACGAAAGGAGATGTCATAAAATACAATAAATAACATCACATGCATTTACACCACGCACCGGTGAGTCACAGGGTAGCGTGCTGGCGCCAACACTTGTCATCGTTTATACAAACGACACCCCACGACCATCAGAAAACTGCAGGCACACCTACACACTGCGCTACGGTGACAACGAGACCATTCTCGTCTTCGACCAGAAACGACCGCGCGCCCTGCACAAATAATACTGGACGAGAAGAAATAGTGAGAGGACAGGTGGCTCATAGCCACGAATCCTCTGAAGACACGGACGACACTCTAAGGCGCACGAAGCCGCTGCATGTACACTATACATATACACACATACCAGAAGCACAAAGAATTCAGAACTCTGCACCGAAATACGTATCTCACTCTCCTCTATTTACAAAGTTGTTGATACTACACGATAGCAAAAAGCTCACACCACGTAATGTAATTACGTACAGCCACACAACATAACATGTAGGCAAACTAGCAAGAGACCCCACATACATTAATTTACAAAGACAACATACTGAGTGGACGCTAAAAAGATACACAGCAGCCCACGACTACCCACAACCCATACTCATCTACACGTAAGTTTACAGCACCATGAATTGCGCGTTTCTTCATCTCGCCCTTCACCTTTTTGCCGCTCTGAACCAATACGCCAATAACACGCACATTACACGACGCTTCATTGTTTAGCCTCTAACTAGATCTATGCCCTACTGAACTTTTTTTCGCACCATTTTTCCTCTCACTTCTCGTTTTCTATGGCTCGCCAAAGTCATCCCTCTGTTATTCTTTCTACTCCGAATCGATTCATTTCTTTTCTTAATTTCTTGTTACTCTGAGGATTTTGAATGTTATTAAGAAATTAAGATTTTATTTGAAATAATAGAAGTTTGATAACATTGGCTGACAAAAGTAATCTTTTAGATCTATTTTATGTGGTGCATTAGTTATACTCGTAGTTTTCTGTGCTGATTTCGAGAATGCGATCCATTTTTGTTTATTATTCATATTTCCCATGATGGCATTTGTCTATAAGGAGGATATATATATATATATATATATATATATATATATATATATATATATATATATATATATATATATATATATATATATATAATCAGTGGCGACTCCGGAACTCGGGCTGTTCGGGCTTAGCCCGAGTATAAATTTTGTAAAGTGAACGTGTATTTGCAATTTGATTTAATTTCTGCCAACACTAACTTCAAGTAAGTAATTGCAGCCAATAACCCGGGCTCATTTTATTGAACCTGGTTGCAGGACATATATTTTTGTTCAGCTTCTGGCGATCGTCTTCGAGGTGGCCTGTGTCAAAAAATATCCTTCGTAGCAGACGTTCTCTCGACATAGTTCCCATACGCTTGACTCGGGCTCTGAAGTTACAGCCCGAGTTGTTATCGATAATGGTAAAAATAAAAGTAATTAAAATTCAATGTTTTCTTGAAACAATAGATTTCTATAGAGATTAGTATTTAAATTTCAATCTATGAAAGGTTTCCGTTCTGACTATTCTTAAAAGAACGAAAAATTATCCAGCAACTCGGGCTAATACGAACGATCCTGGTTGGTGTAAAAACCTAACTGGCATCTTTTATCAATAGTACAGTACAAGCGACAGTCAGATCGGTCTCTGGCTAATGTTCGTTGTGCACGCCGCTGTCATTATTTGATTGCTGTTATTCTGTGCGTTTCTCAACGTTGGATATAATAGGCTCATCATATCTGAGGAGCACAATGGCACAAGAACGGCTGTCTTCACTGGCTCGTATTTCCATCGAGAAAAGCATTTTGAACGACTTTGACAAGAAGAAGGAGCTGTACGACAGGATATTATATGAGTTCGCGATCAAACAAAGATGACCTGAGTTTATGTATAAATGAAGTGAGTAATTTTTATATTAAAGCTATATTGTAAAATTATCAGTGAACATATAATTCTGCGGTGTGCATTACATGTGTCTTATGTGAAATTTGTGATGAGCCTGAGTGATGCTGATGGCCTGTGGCACCCAAATTTCAGGATTTAATAGGCTCAGCGAGAAACTCCACAAATGGACGCTCGATCGATTTATCAAATCCCCCTAAATGATATTTGTGTAAATTAGGGAAACAAAGATCAAAGGTGACTACCTGAACGAATACGAAGATCGCGCACAAAGAAACATACGCGTGTTGGGAATATTTATCGGCAGACGGGAGACTACAGGGCAAGCTGAACAAATACAGGCTTTGACCAGAGAAATTTCACAGAGATCTGCAGCAAGCAATTCCCTATAATAAAGATAAATCTATGGGAAATATTTAGGCACAACAGGTACACAGAACTGTTGGAAACTCCGCCCAAGGGATGGAAATAACGAACAAACTAGATCACTGGGCCCGCCCCACGGACAAGTCAAGGTCACACACCTTTAAGACGCCACACACACACACTATATATATATAAATATATATATATATATATATATATATTTCGGTGGTCAATTCATTCCCTTAGTATCGTTAAGGAATCCCGTTTATTCGCCTAAGTCCTGCCGACTAATTAGATTTGTAGTCAAAGTCCCCAAGGCAGAGCCTGCAACTAGTAAATCAAGGAAACTCGATTTGAGAAGAGCAGCATTTGCAGGTCTACGCGCGGGACTGACTGACGCGAGGCTAGAAGAGTGCGAGGATGTTGAAGACTCTTGGAACAGTTTCAAAAGCACATCCATGAGTCTTCAATCGCGTTTCATCCCTCTGAAATGCCCCCGTCGGTCATCTGTTCAACCAAAGTGGTTTAATCGAGAAATCGGGCAACTGCTTAGGGAGAAGAGAAATGTGTACCGGCAATCGAAGATCTCGGGTGACTTTGACGAATACCGGAGACTAGCCAGGAGAATGAAGTCCAGCATAAGGGCGGCTAAGTGGTCTGAGGAACTCCGAGTGGCGAGACTCTGTAAAGAGAATCCGAAGGAGTTTTTTGGATATGTGAACAGCCGTAAACCAATCCGTCGAACGATTGGCCCTTTGAGGAATGAGGAGGGTACATTAAAGCATTCAGATTCAGAAAATGCTAACCTCCTCAACGACTACTTCTCTTCAGTGTTTACTGAAGAGTGTGGTCCCATTTCGCAGCCGACGGATTCCTACTCGAGGAAAAAGCTGGAGGCAATGGACTTCACTGAAGGGTAAATAAAGAAAAAGATCGCTGACCTAAAGACAAATAAGTCCCCTGGACCGGACGGGTTTCTATCCAAGGTGTTGAAGGAAGTGTGCGATGAAGTATCACGACATCTGTGCGCTATCTTTAACATGTCAATCCGGACCAAATGCGTTCCTAGAGACTGGCGTGAGGCGGAGGTGACTCCGATCTTCAAGAAAGGAGACCCCAGCCATCCGTCAAACTACCGACCTATCAGTCTGACTTCGATAGTCGATAAACTCATGGAAAGCATGATGGTGGACAAAATGACGTCGTATTTAGAGTTAAACCTGCTACTGAGGAGTTCGCAGCACGGCTTCCGAAGGCAGCGGTCATGCCTGACGAACCTTGTGGAATTCTTCCACTTCGTGTTCAGTGAGCACGATCGGGACTAGGCGGTGGATGTGGTGTACCTAGACTTTCAGAAAGCCTTTGATAAGGTACCCCATCGCCGCCTTCTCCGGAAAGTGCGAGCGCTGGGCATAGACGGAAAAAGACGGCTGGATCGAGAACTGGCTAAATGGCAGACGGCAACGGGTGGTGGTGAATGGACAGTCTTCTGAGTGGGTGCCTGTTACTAGCGGGGTGCCTCAAGGTTCTGTCCTGGGACCACTACTATTCATCATCTACGTCAACGACATGGACGGTGACATGGTTGCCAAGATTTCCAAATTTACCGACGATACCAAGCTTGGTATGAACGTTGCAAAGGATGGAAATACTGCAAGCCTGCAGGAAGATCTTGGGAAGATTGGGGAGTGGTCGGACACGTGGCAAATGCCTTTTAACGTGGTGAAATGCAAAGTGATGCATATCGACCACAAAAACCCCCAATCTCAGTATATCCTTAAGGGCACTGCTATGGAATCCACCGACACTGAGAAGGACTTGGGTGTAACAATCACTAGTGACCTCAAGTTCTCGAAACAGTGCATTGAGGCGGAGGAAAAGGCCCAAAGGATGCTAAGCTATATTAAGCGAGAGTTTGGTTATCGGAACCAGGAGATTGTACTGTGCCTGTACAACTCACTTGTCCGACCGCACCTGGAGTATGCCGTACAATTTTGTAGTCCTTCATTGCGAAAGGACATCGCGAGATTGGAACGCGTACAAGCCAGGGCAACCAAGCTGATTCCCTCTATCCGACATAAAAGTTATGAAGATAGACTAAGGGAATTAGATCTGTTCTCGCTGGAAACCCGTAGACTGCGTGGTCAGCTCATCGAAGTTTTCAAAATACTTCGAGGGTTCGGCAATGTTGACTACAGGGATATTTTCACACTTGTTAGTAGAACAAGAAATCACGGCTTCAAACTTGAACTGAAGCGTTACAACCGCGATCTGTGTGAAAAGTTTTTCACTTACAGTATCTGCGGTATGTGGAACGCACTTCCAGTGGAATTTGTCAACAGTGAATCTTTTGACCAGTTCAAGTCAAGACTAGACAAGGTCTTGAAAAGTGGCCGTTTAGGGACGCAAAACAATTGAGCAGCCATGTGCCCACTCGATTGCTAGTCCAAAGGTACCCTCCTTGAATGGACCGTAAGGTCTCCTAGGGTACCTTCTTTCCTTGTTGTTACTCCTTGTTGATACTTCGTGTAAAAGAGAAAGCCTCCACATTGACCGCAAAGAACTCGAGACGTTTCCGCTTGCTCCGTTTAGTAGGCCAATTAAAGAATAAAGTTATTTTTTCTTTGCTGCGTCCTTTCAAAATCCTTTACTTGCCCCGATTACCAAGCCACATTCGGTAAGCCCACCCTAACGCATCACTCTCGTACGAAATTATAAGGAGTCAGAACCAATTCAAAAGAGGCATAAAGTAGGCCCACTGCTTAAATTCATCGTTACCCCTTTGAACGCAAAAGCAACGAGGACACTTCAATACATCCCCTTATAATTACCGACCACCCACCCACCAACCTGTGACCTATACCACCCATTAACTGATAACTTCAACCCCCCATAAACTTGTGAGCCTTTCTTTTCGGACGGACAGTGAAGGCGACAAAGAAATAGACGCATCCAGCCGTCGTCAGGCAGAACAAGGAGAGACGGAGTTCGTAAACGTTATCACCATCAAGATACCCATCTTTAATGAGACAGCAGTTGCAGGCTGGTTCTAGATTGTGGATGCCCAGTTTCACATCTCAGGAATAAAGAAGGAGGAAATATTTTTTTCATGTATTGGCTGCACTTCCTCCGTCGACCATCAACCGTCTTACGGCGGCCATCATATCAACCCCAAATTACCAACTTTTAAGGACTGAAGTGATTGGGCTCTTCGAGAAGACTAGACCCGAGCTCTTCGAGAAGTTCATTGCATCCTCCACTCTCACAGGTCGACTTTCTCCGAATTTAGAGGAACTAAGAACAACTGCCCTAAAGTTAGGAGTTGGTTAGGAGCTTGTGAGGCACAAGTTTATTCAATCCTTGCCGGTCAACATCGCGCATATAATTGCCACACAAAAGGAACTAACCTTGGCACAATTAAGAAAACTAGAGGATGAACTAATGACATTCTACAGAGCCCAATGCCTTAATGTAAATACTTGCAGTAAGTCAATAGATGCAGTGCCGCTTCAGTGTCCGATGAGCATATGCCTAATGTTAACTATAGTACAATCGACGATTATATAAATAATGTGAATTCGGTGGGAAATGCGCTGTCAGTGCCCATGGGTGCGTACCCTAGTAGGAGCCCTCCCAATTTTATGCAGCGAAATAATGATCACAGTACTTATAATATACCGGTAGGATTGTGACCTTCTCGCAGGAGCCAAAGACTTGTAGTCTGCCGTTCACATTTGTACTTTGGTGAGAATGCGAAATTCTGCAAACCCTGGTGCAAATGGTCAAAGAGAGGAGAACACGTGCAGATGCAACTTTCCTCCAGGACATTTTCGGCAGCCCCAGCGGAATACTAGTAGGTCATGCAAGCGTGGCCGTTGGTATGCTATCTGTTTTCACCGTCGCAACTAAAGTGAATAAAAATAAATGTGAGTTTTTAATTGATACGGAGGCGATTGCTTCAATAATTCCGGCTAAATTGGGGAATTGCGCGAGTCCAGTGTAAATATTACAACGGCTAATGGCGGAAAAATAAAAGTGCACGGCGAGGAACATACTGATATAGCTATTCCTAGTCTTCACCAATCATTCAGGTGGTCATTTGTGGTCACGGATACCACTTCCCCGTTATTCGGAATTGACTTTCTGTGACATTTTAATCTCTTAGTAGACTGTGCGTGCATCATACTTATCGGCGGACAAACCAAACTCGTATCAGAAGTGAAACTATCAGGAGAGGCTACAGTAGCTTTAATCATTAATTACCTACAGCACCTACCGCCCTACTGCAAAGCCATATTGGAGAAATATGAGGCTTTGTACAGTCCCGCGCCTGCTAATCCCTTCCCATCTTCACCGAACTCAGTGACGCGCGCAATTGAGAAAGGTAGTGCTCCACCGACATTCGTGCGGCCGAGACATCTTTCAATAGAGAAGCTGCAGGTTGCCAAAGCAACTTTTGAAAGACTATTGAAAGATGGAGTTGTGTGTCCATCAAAATCACCATGGGCGTCGCGGATTCACATGGTACCGAAGAAGTCGCCCGGTGAGTAACGGATGGTCGGGGATTTCCGGGGCAAAATACGACCACAAAGCCCGACAGATATCCATTACCGCAAATTCAAAATGTGGCAAACCACCGCCATGGCAAAAGGACTTTTTCAAGGTTGGATCTGGTTCGTGCTCACCATCAAATCCCTATGAACCCAGCGGACATATAGAAGACTGCGGTAATAACGCTGTTTGGTTTATAGGAGTACGTGAAACCTCCATTCGGCCTCGGGAATGCAAGTTACACATTCCAACGACACATGAATACCCTGTTTCGAGGATTAGGATTCGTTTATGTATACAGAGACGACATCCTGATATTTCGGACAATATGGACGACTACTTGTGGCATTTGGATCAAGTCTTACAAAAATCCTGATCGAAAACGCTCTTAGGATATCCCTGGAGAAATGCGAGCTGGCAGGAGAAGATATTGATTTTTTTATCGCATCACATTTCAGTGGAAGGAATTTGCCCACCAGCCAAGTAAATGGAGGAAATTGAAGACATGTCGCTACCAAAGGACTACAAGGGACTATACCGATATTTGGGCCTGTTGGGATACTACTGTAGGATGATTCCTAATTTTGCCGCAATTGCAGTCTCGTTGACCGAGCTTGCAAGCCTGCAACATAAGGCTCGTGAGCTCAAATGGAAGGTTGAGCATTTGATAATACTAAATTGGCTTCAATCAACTCCGTCAAACTCTGTCACCCGCTGCCAAATGATTCGCCATACCAGCTGGTGATGGATTGCTCCCAATACGCGGCATGTGCTGGCCTGCACCAAATAGTAAACGGATCGCCACGACTGGTGGCATTCTCTTCGAGCAAGCTAAACCAGACACAGCAAGTATACTCCACCTACGACAGAGAGCTCTAAGCGGCGTATCTTGCTGTCGCCATGTTACCTTGTGCACTGATCAGTGATCACAAGCCATTAGTATCGGCTTTTTCATCGCCATTAAGTGCAAAAATAGTCAGGAAGCAACGCCATTGGATAGCCATTTTGGAATACATTAGCGATATCGCCTACGTGCGTGGTCAGGACAATGTAGTCGCTAACTGCCTTTCAAGGATGGTCAATTCGGTCCAAATTGACTCTTTTGAACTCCAAGCTTTGGTGGCAACGCAGGATGACGAAGAAGAAACGAAGGAATTTCGCGCACGATCCAAATCTTTTCCATTTTCCGGGAAAGCTCAAGTATGGTGTAAAGTAACATCAAGATAGACACGACTGTTTGTTCCTATAGCGTGCAGAAGGACTATCTTTGGGCAATTCCACAATTTGTTACACCCTGGAGTCAAGGCATCACTTCGTCTTATCAAATCTCGATATTTCTACTCCAATATGGACAGGGATATTCTCTCCTGGACAAGGGAGGGCCTTCCATGTCAATCTTCCAAGATCAGTCGCTACACGAAATCCCCGACCCTATCCATTGATATTTCATCTTAAAAGTTAGAAACATTGCATATTGATATAGTTGGATCACATCCACCGTATACACATCCTGGACAATCTTACCCCTCGCACAATCAGTATTTATTATCGTGCATCGACTTAGCAACGAGATGGATCGAAGCTTTACCGATTCCTGACATAAGTGCCGCAACGGTGGCGTTGGCTTTCTTAGACGGGTCGATTTCCAGATTTGGAGTCCCGCTTTACGTAGTGACCGACGGAGGCACCCAATTTGATCCGAGCTATTCAAGGAACTGTCTGCCCTCGTTGCTTTTCATCGTCTCCGCACCACGGCGTACCGCCCGTCCACGAACGGGATGGTGGAAAGGGCACGCGGGACTTTAAAGTTATCCATAAAGGCCTGTTGGCTGGTTGGTCGCACTTCCAATTATCCTTTTGGGCATTCGCTCCTTGCCTAATGACTCGGGATTTTCGCCTTTCACGGCAGTCACGGGAACCACACTCTTGTACCCGAGACTCTTAGTTACGTCATCGTAATCGAAGATCGATTCAAAGTTTATTAAATAATTAGCCTCAACCATGGCACAAATCTATTTCACGCACGCATCCCTAGGTCACTTGCATTCGGTGCCCAAGCCTTTCGTACTCAAAGTTCTTCGTGAGGCAACTCATGTGTGTGTCCGAATAGATTGCGTTCGCAAACCACTGGAAGCGCCATATGCTGGCCCTTTCCCGGTGATCGAGTGGGACGACAAGCTTTACAAATTTAAATTCCCTGATGGCAAGATGGGCGCTGTCGCAGTGGACAGACTGAAACGTGCCGGGTAATCAACAACCCCCGATGACCCAGGCAGAGAACAGGAGGAGGTCAGGGTGCAGTTCACCTCGTGGAGTGCATGGGACAGAAGACAATGATGCCAAAGGAAGTCGACGAGACACCTTATATATATATATATATATATATATATATATATATATATATATATATATATATATATATATATATATATATAAAGGCCCAAAGAAATGAATACTGTTATCACAACCCGGAAAAACGCTAAGGGAAATATTACGTGACCATTGAAACCTTAAGAAAGAAAATGGTAGATATAGAAATGGGCAAAGTAGGAAAACTATTTTTAACCGTTATATGAAAATGAATAAAGGAGTTGGATTCGAACCTATGTCATCAAGTGCTCATCGCTATTATGATGGTAGCTCAGTCGATATGGTACCCTCACAGGGGAAAGCCCACCAAAGTAAGATACGAAGTGGAGAATTTCAGCCAATCACTGGCTAGACTCCAACCAATCACAGGCTCATCTGGGCTGACAGTTAACTAAGCACCGCCTCTGTGACCAAAGGTAGGCGGAGCTACGCGGCGCCTTCAAAATGATGCCCGGTATAAATAAGAGAACATTTTTTATTCAAAGATCATTATCATAATTATTATTATTATTATTGACCGATTCATTGATTGATTATTAGACTCTTAATCCACTGCTCTGCGAATTACAGGCTAGACTCCAACCATTCACAGGCCCCGCTGGGCTGACAGGTAGCTAAGCACCGCCTCTGCGACCAAAGGAAGGCAGAGGTACGCGTCGCCTCCAAAATGATGCCCGGTATAAATAAGAGAACATTTTCATTCAAAGATCATTATCATAATTATTATTATTATTGACCCATTCATTGATTGATTATTAGACTACTAATTCACTGCTTTGCGAATCCCCATTATTCTTGCTCTTGCCATTATAACTCGATCTAAAATATTCCGTCGCACAAAGGAGCTTTTTACTTACTAACTTTGTTCAGTTAGTACCCCTCGAACCGTACGTCAAGAAACCTGTAAGCAAGCCACTTTACCAAACCTATAACTGGCGAATTATACTATTTTGCACGCCATGTTTCCGCTCGTACCAACAAAAAAACGGATGCGTTCACCCTGCAGACTAAATCTCTCTATCTATCTTCCTTTAATTATATATATATATATATATATATATATATATATATATATATATATATATATATATATATATATATATATATATATATATATATATATATATATATATATGGAGAGAGAGAGAGAGAGAGAGAGAGGTTTCCATCACAAAACTTACAGTAGCTTCAAACTAAGTTATAGTAAGTAAAAAAAAAAACTGGCTATAATTTGTACATTTACATTGCACATGTTAGGATGGATGAATAAAAAACAAGTCACGTGCAAAAGAGCATTTTTATTCTGAAAATTTGTGAGTCAAAATATCCGTACAGATAACACAACAGACGTAGGTATAATTATATAAGTTACTCAACAAATAATTTTCGGTTGTTACAATATATTAGTAATTGATATGTCGACCTTTACTATCAATTACGTACTAACATATTCTGTCAAAGGACCGCACTAACTGAAGGAATTCTTCCAGTGTTATTTCTCTCCATTCCTTTTGTAATATTTCCTAAAGTTCTTCGACGGTGCTTGGGTTTCTCTCTTTACCTCTCTCTTCGAGCGCCTTCCACAAACTCTCAATCAGATTGAGGTCCGGACTCTGAGCAGGCCACTCCATGGCTCTTATTTTTTCCTGATCCAAGAAATTCTTCACTAACTTTACCGTGTGGTAAGGTGCATTATCCTACCTAAAAATGATAGGTTGGGCGGAAGCGGCTGTCATATGGGGCACATCGTGTGTTTAGAGAAGTTTTTTATACAGTTGAACATTTACTCTGCCCTGCCAGCGGACACGTGGGGCAGTACCTTCACCTGAAATTATGCCTCACACCATGACGCTTCCTTAACCAAACTTGTAGTTCACGGATAATCTTTCGCCAGGTGTCCAACAGATGAATATTATGCCATATGAGCCAAACAAGGTGTACTTTGATTATCGCTGAAGTGCACTTTGGACCATTGATATACGTCCATAGAACGTGCTTAGTAGCGAAAGATAATCTCACTTTCTTGTTCTTAGGGTTGATCAATGGCTTGACTGCTGGTGTGCGATATTTTAAAGATCTTTCCTTCAGGCGGCGTAATACTGCCTTCCTACCGGCAAATCCTGGTTGCTGTATTGTATCATTCCTTTTTTGAGATACGGTCGATGGCTTGGTCATATCCCTTTGAGGTCAGGCCTACCAATAGAAATTCCATTGATACACAAGCCTTTAGTATAGTTACGTGATATAATAGTATGTACGACACCTTTGGAGCATTTAACGCTTTAATTTCAGCTATGACCAGTGCCGGATTTACGTATAAGCTAAACAAGCTATAGCTTAGGGCCCCTACCTTCTTCCCGCTCAAAGAAATTAAAGAAAAAAAGTGGGGTATATTACCAAAATATAAGATAAAAAAGAAACAAAAAAACCTACATTGTGCAAGTTTTGCCGATGACGTCCTTTGCTTCTAATTTCTTGGGGCCCCCCAAAAATTGAAGAAAAAAAAACGAGGTGGACATTTTCTAATGTGGAAGCAATTTTGAGAATGTTCCTTAGTATGATGATTGCAAATTACTATGAAGAAAAATACTTTTCTCAGCTAAAGGGAATGAAAAGTGAATTTAGAACAACAATGACTCCAGATAAATTGTATATCAGTTCAACAATTACTTAGATAAAATACTTATTTTGTCAAGTGCAAATTGCTTTAGATATCTATTAATTCCTAAAATTACCATATAGCATATTAAACACAAAAATAGCGGCAATTTGTCGCCGATATAAGACATCTGGACATATAAAGGGCTTTTTTTTTATCTCAAATAGCATAGGGCCTCATCAAATCTAAATCCAGCCCTGGCTATGACTCTGATAAAGAGTAGATTACGACTTAGCTTTTGGATATAGGATGGTGTATTGGTCCCCAAGGCATTTTGCGGCTTTGAACTTGACAATGTAATGAATGAAAGTGGAGAAATTCATAGAAGTAAGTTACTCCCCTTAATTAGTTGGTTGTCTCAAAGATAGAAGTAATAGACTTACGCTGTCGAATCCTTTTGACCACTATATTTTGGAATAAAATGCTCTTTTGCACGTAATTTGAGGTTTCATCCATTCAAATAAGTGCAATGTACAACTTATAACCATGCTTATTTTATATCTGTAACTTATCATGCATTATTTACCATTATTTGGTTTGAAACTACTGTAAGTTTTTGATGGAAGAAACCTGTGTCTGAATCATTAGGGCCGCCAATAAAATATATATATATATATATATATATATATATATATATATATATATATATATATATAGAGAGAGAGAGAGAGAGAGAGAGAGAGAGAGAGGCAGACAGATATATAGATAGACAGAGGGTGAAGGGTAACTAAAATGATTGAACTTGTCATGTGTCGTTAGAGCATGTGAATTCGCCGTGGTAACAGGCATTGATAACCAATCTCACTCACCAATGCCAACACGTCAGAAACAAAAAGTTCATTGAGAGTATATATTTCAAATTACTTTGTAGATGTCCATTTTAGATTGCAATCGAGATTTTTTTTTCCTCTTTTATCATTATTATTCTAATTTGGGGCAAACGTAGGAGAGATGAGTTAGTTTAATATGATTTTGCACATTTTCGGACTATATGTTGAATTAATTACAATAGATTGGTCGGATTTTTTTATCTAACGTTTTTGCTCTTCTAAGCGTTTATTTTAATTATTACAAGCCTGGAACTGACGGAAACATTCACCCTATTTAGTCATACCTTGTCTCTGTAGAAAATAATGAATGCACAAACTCAGCGATTATTGTAGAAAATTGGTTAAATCTTGTCATTGGATGGTTGCAAATAAGGATCATCAATATTAAATAAATATGGTAGAATATTTATTATCTACGGTAAACATGTAGATTAGCGGCCCGGCCGAAAAAAAAAATTGTGTGTAAATATTATCGTTCACTCGTGTCGGAATATTCATGCACGTTTGAGTCCTTTTCGAATTATTATTTTATAAACAATTAGGATTATATACTGGTGGGCTGTGCCCCCCAGACCCCCCCCCCAAATTTAATGAAACTCAGGATCATCGTAGTGTAGTCTCCCCATTGTGTTTACCCCCACACGAGCCGTCAACTTAAATGTACTCCAAAAACGTGAAACATTTTGGAACACGGACGAAATAGTACGTCCCATCGTTCGCGCCGATAATCTACATATTTACCTTATCTACTTACTAATACTCTAACACAGATAAGAACATAAGAACATAAGAAAAGAAGGAGACTGCAAAAGACCATTCATGGCCTACACTTGGCAGCTCCTGTTCCAGTCAACACAGAAAAGATTTCTTACCAGAGAAAAGTCATCAACATTGTCACCCTTTACAGGAGTTCGTCAGATCTAATCTACAATATACATAAAATGCATCCAGAGGATTATGTCCATTCATGCAACCGCAAAATAATCTCCCCACTCCTTAGAAAAATATATACATATGTACATAAAAAAGTCAGTCCCATCTAGCAGCTTCATTCATATATTTATCTAATCTATTCTTAAAACTACCCAGAGAGGAGGCTTCTATCACATGTCTAGTGAGCCTATTTCATTCATCTACCACACGATTTGTAAACCAATTCCTCCCAATCTCCTTCCTAAACCTATACTTATCAAGCTTAAACCCATTGCTACGTGTCCTGTCATGTTCACTAAGTATAAGAACCTTACCCAGATCCCCTTTATTATATCCTTTTACCCATTTGAAGACTTCAATCAATTTCCCTCTGACTCTTCTCCTTTCCAATGTATGTAGATTTAGTTTTCTGAGCCTTTCGCCGTAAGGTAAGTTCCCTAGCCCACCAATCATCTTTGTCATCCTTCTCTGCACAGACTCAAGCAAATCAATATCCTTCCTATAATATGGTGACCAAAATTGTACTGCATAGTCTAGATGAGGCCTAACTAGCGCCAGATACAGTTTTAGAATGACTTCAGCACTCTTATTGCTTACACTCCTCCTAATGAATCCCAATATCCTATTAGCTTTATTCTTAGCATTTAGGCATTGCTTTCTAGGACGAAGGTCTGAACTTACCAAAATACCCAAGTCCCTCTCACAATCGGTCCTCCCTAAATTTCTCCCATTTAATTTATAACTATTCAGTGGATTATTTCTACCTATACTAAGTACACTACATTTGTCTATGTTAAACTTCATTTGCCATTTCTCAGCCCAATTGGACAGAATGGTCAATTCCTCCTGCATTACAACAGCATCAGAATAAGCCCTAATGGCCCTACCTAGCTTAGTATCATCAGCAAATTTACTCAGGTCACTACTTATACCTATGTCAAGATCATTAATATAAATTAAGAATAGCAAGGGACCCAAAACAGATCCTTGCGGAACTCCACTGCTAACACACCCCCACTCAGATTTAACTCCATCTATACTAACTCTTTGCTGTCTGTCACCAAGCCATGACTGAATCCACCTAAATATACTGCCATCGATCCTGTGTGCTTTAACTTTGCTCAGAAGCCGTAAGTGTGGCACTCGATCAAAAGCCTTACTAAAGTCCAAGTATAAAATATCATAGTTTTCATCCTTATCTGCTGCTTCATACACCTTACTATAAAAAGACAGCAAATTAGTCAGGCAGGATTTACCCTTACTAAAGCCATGCTGTGATTCTTTTATCAACTTATGCTTATCCAAGTGATCCCTAATATTCCTTGCTATAATAGATTCCATCATTTTTCCTACCACTGATATCAAACTTACTGGTCTGTAATTAGACATATTTGTTTTATCCCCTTTCTTAAATATAGGTATCACATTGGCTTTCTTCCATGCCACTGGCACAATGCCACTCTCCAATGATTTTCTAAAGATGCATGCTAGGGGCTCACTTAACACATCCTTACATTCTTTCAAAATTCTAGGAAAGACCTCATCAGGACCGGGTTCTTTACTACTTTTGATTTTATCAATTTCCTTTGTCACTATCTCCTTTGTGATCAAGATATCCTTTAATTTCTCTTCATCATTACCCCGAAAGATCATTGACACCTCGGGTATATTTAGAGTATCCTCCTGTGTAAATACTGAGAGAAAAAAGTCATTTAGCATTCCAGCCATTGAGTCCCTATCACTCACTAATTCTCCATTGGAATCTATAAGTGGGCCTATTTTATCTCTAACCTTAGTTTTGTATAATTGATAAAAACTTTTAGGATCTTCCTTTGCCCTATTTGCCACTTTAATTTCATAATTTCTCCTTGCTACTCTAACTAAGTTTTTAACATCTCTTGCTAGTTCATTATATCTCTGCCTTAAGTGATCCTCTCCATTTTTTATTTTCCTTAAATGCCCTTTTTAATGCCAATATAATGCTTAATTTTATCTGTCATCCATTTTGGGTCATTATTTTTAGTCCTAATCTCCTTATAAGGAATGTTAATCATCTGACCAGTAATTAATTGCTCAATTATTCTTTCATACTCCTCTTCAATTGTAATCTCTTCCTCCTGGTGATTATTGTCTCCACTAACTGATATCATTGAATCTATTCCTGAATTGATTTCATTGCCTGGTTTCTGTACAACTGCCTCCAGGTAAGTCCTTAGCCCATCATAATTTGCTCTTCTAAAGTCAGGAATTTTAACATTGTTTATGCTACTATCAATACCATTCCATTTCATCTTGAATCTAATTTCACAATGGTCACTATTACCCAAATTTCCTCCAATCTCAGTATCCTTAATAACTTCTTCCCTATTTGTCAGAACTAAATCCAGTATATTATTACCTCTAGTGGGTTCGTTAATAATCTGCCTCAGAAAATTATCTTGGACAACATTCCAAAATTCTTCAGCCTCCTGATCACCCACAAGAGCTTCCCAGTCAATATTTCTGTAATTAAAATCGCCCATTATACACACATGCTTACTTCTACATGCCCGTTCAATCTCCTGCCACAGAAGATTTGAAGCTTCCTTACTAAGATTTGGTGGTCTGTATAATAATCCTATGACAAGCTTGTTTTAACCTTCCTTTACATTTAACCATAATGACTCTGTGTTATCATCTAATTTAATTGTACTGTTTACACAACACTGGAGATTATCTTTAATATAAATAATAACCCCTCCTCCTCTCTTCCTATTCCTATCTGTATGGAACATGTTAAAGCCCTCAATCTCAACCTCAGGTTTAAAGTGATTTCCTGCCAAATCAACGGAACTGTTCTATCATTTTCTTTATTTCGCCCTCTGTTTGACTGTTGAGAATATAAATGGGAAGATGCGCATCAATATATACAGCTATGCACATATAAAGTTCATATTTAATATACAAGTCAAAATCATTTCAATTAATTATTTCTTATTTTTCCTTTTGCTAATATTTTGTGACTGCCAAATTGTCTGTCTTCATAGCATTTATAATATAAAAAAATGATGAAAGACCATATCATTACTAATAAATTTATTCATTTCTCCTTCAAAATTCTTCGATAATAGGTTAGTTTAAAAAACTGTAGCATTTTGAGTTAATTATTCTCAAAATTTGCACGTATATTTTTCTTGTTAATTCAGTTAAGTTTGGAAGTATTGCCTTTGCATCGGTACTTCTTTTGTACTTGTATAATTTTTTAATTCCATTTTAAGGAAATTGTGTCACTTTTTATTTAATTATGAGCATATTAAAACTAACCAGTGCCATCCTGGTCATTGTGACTTCCAAGCATGAAAGCCTTAGGTGTCATTTTTCACCTCTTTTTTGTAGTTTAAAATAGTTTTTTTCCAAGCCAGACAGGCTATAAACACTTAATATATCTTCTTTAGCTCAAGTATAGGTGACGCTAGTAGAGAGTCACCCGTTAACATAATTTCATAAAAAAATAACATAGTAATTTTCAAAATACGTTTTATAGGTTCGTTATCTTCAAATGAGCGAAAGTAATTTAGGCCATCTCATAGCATTTAAATATGGCGTCGCAGAAAAAAAAGACCATTTGAAGATTATTTTTATAAACTTTCAGCGTAATTATGAAAATGAAAACAACTTATGATAATTATATAAAACTAACTAACCAAAATTTAACCCCCAAAGACGTCAAATAGCTTAATTATGCAAATGATCACAACAAAACTGAACCGTAAACTGGTAGAACTTCGCCATCTCGAAGTATTCTTGCGTTGCTAAATCGGGTTGAAATATTAATTTTTCGTGGCTTTATAAGGGGTGATGCACATTCTCCGCCATCAAAATATTACTCTTTGGACTATTAATTGTTTTTAGCCTGTTTGGCTTGGAAAACCCTTTTAACAAATACCTTTTTATGTTCGAGGTGCATTGGAGCTAAACGTCAAGTTAATTATTGCTAATTATCCCAATTTTTAATAGAAAGTGCAATTTATGTGAAAGGTAATTTTTTTAATGTGGTAGAAACTACAAATGTCATGAGCATTAGAGATAATGATAAAGGGTCAAAGTCTATGGGGACTCGGAACTATCTCCGGTAGCCAAATTGACGTAAGAAAACAATAGTAGTGAAAACTTCACTCTTGTCTGTTGTGTTTTCTTCTCTCGAGCGTTTTCTTCGGTTTATCGTTGGCAGACTTTTTTTTCTCTCGTGTATTTTCTTGTCGTTTGCTTGGTAACAACGAATAAGTTATTGAAATTCGATCCTCCTCAATTATTTAAGTTGTTTAGCTTTCCTTGCGCTTCAGTAATTCCTTCTTTCGATACAGATTCTAAGTCGTAAATGCTCTCTCTGTTCCTGCGGTTTGACCGACAGGAAATACGCAATTGAACATAATTATGGATTTTTTTTATTAAACTCTTTCATTACCCAAAACACATATAACCGCTAAAATGACTTTTATTATAATTGATACTATAGCTACATTGATATTCACTGCATTACTGCCTCCATTTTTTGGAGTTGTTTTCATGGTAGTAGTATTGGCCACTGTAGGCAAAACATTAGGAATACGACAAAAATATGTTGACATATTACTGCGAATATTCGAGGTAAGTTCTGTTCCTCTTTATTTTTTTCTATCTTGGCCCATGTTCATAGGTTAGCTGGCTGGAATTTAAATAAATATTTGGTAATAATGGGACTTAAACTCTACAACATATAAGTCAGGCCACATTTAGGGTACTGTATACTACAGGCATAGTCACTAACTTAAAATAATTTCACAGATGACAAAGGTCATCCGGATTTGTCAAACCCACCCACAAAATACATCCACAGGAATGTGTCAAAAACAAAAGGCATCATCATCAAGACTCATAAACATCCAAATTAATCATAATATACAATAATAAAAGGTAAACATGAAGATTGGGGCATGCCCCAAAAAGTGTATTTTTTTTGCATGTATGTTTCGTGCGTTTGAGTCCTAGTTCAAATATACATAACATAATTTCATGGATGACAAAAGCCACAAGGGCCTATCAAAGGTCATCCGCATCTGTCAAAACCCAGCCACAAAAAGCAGCATCACTAGGGAAAGACAAAATCAAAGTCCCCTACAATATAATATAACAGATGACAAAAGCCACAAGGGCTCATCATAGGTCATCCGAGTCAAACAGCCTCTTTCTTAAGGCACCCAAACTCCCAGGAAAACTACATCCAGAGGATTGCGTCCAGAAACAAGGGTATCACCAATCAAGGCTTGTCAAGAACTAAATCATGCAGCTATAGATATATACAAACAATATTAATATATACAAAGCTTAGGAACCATCACAACCTTCCCTCCCCATAAACTCATCCAACCTACTCTTAAATACATTTAAATTTGGACTACCTACTACCCTCCGCGGCAATTTGTTCCAGAAGTCTACCACTCTGGTGTAAAAATATTTTCTTAAATCCAACCTACACCCTTGCTTTTTAATTTTCAAGTGGTGACCTCTAGTCTGATTTACATCATCTAACTCAAAAAACTTGCTAACATCCAATTTATCTATACCAGAAAATTTTTTAAAGAGCTCAATCATATGCCCTCTCACGCACCTCCTTTCGAACGAGAACATATTTAATACCCTCAGTCTATCTATATACTCTGTGCCATTTTTGTAAAAAAATGCCAGAAAATAACTAAATGAAAAAGGTTTACTTTATTTTGAAAAAAATATATGGACAAATAAAAATAAATACAAATGAGGATAATAAAAAGACATTAAGTGAAAAACAAAACTTAATTCATTTCTGACATCAGATCCCCTCCCTTCCATTATAGTTTATATTTTTTTCTAAGTTAGGTAAGGTTTCTGTAAATGTGTAGACGAGTGGCCCGGCCGGAAAAATGATTTTGTGTAAATATTATCGTTCACCCGTGTCATTTCTGATGTCATACCCCACCCCCAACCCCTATTATAATTCGCAAAACGATTAAAGGCACTGACATGTATTTAAAGCATTCACCTCTGTAAACGTCAGAACATTATAAAAATTAGGATTATATACTGGGGGGCTGTGCCCCCCCAGACCCCCCCCCAAATTTAATGAAACTCAGGATCATCGTAGTGCAGTCCATGCATCGTGTTTACCCCCCTACGAGCCGTCCCCTATAAATGTACTCCAAAAATGTGAAACATTTTGGAACACAGACAAAATAGTACATATTTACCAAGGTTTCTTGGTGTCTTTTATTTTTTTTTCATATTTTTTGTTTCACTGCGAACGATAACAGCTTTTTACTGGCAATGTTGTAGCTATAAATAGAACCCACTGTGCAAATGTTTCTGTTTTGTCATGGTTTCTTCGTGCTCTAGTTGTGCTTCTTCGTTATTAGAATTCAGGTTTATTTTGCATGACTGCGAAAAACTTTTAGATTTTTTAGAGGCACATAAACTAATTGAGAAAACTTTAAAATGCCCAAAATGCAGTGCAAATTTAAAATTTTCAGAAAATTTAATATTTTGTTGCGCTAAAATATATGTAAACAAAAACAGTAAGCGACAGTGGTGCCGTTTCAAACAATCAACCTGTAGGGGTACATTTTTCCTTGGTTCCCATTTAAGTTAACATAAGAACATAAGAAAAGAAGGAGACTGCAAAAGACCATTCATGGCCTACACTTGGCAGCTCCTGTTCCAGTCAACACACAAAAGATTTCTTACTGGAGAAAAGTAATGCAGGAGGAATTGCTGTTGTAATGCAGGAGGAATTTGCTGTTGTAATGCAGGAGGAATTGACCATTCTGTCCAATTGGACGAGAAATGGCAAATGAAGTTTAACATAGACAAATGTAGTGTACTTAGTATAGGTAGAAATTATCCATTGAATAGTTATAAATTAAATGGGAGAATTTTAGGGAGGACCGATTGTGAGAGGCACTTGGGTATTTTGGTAAGTTCAGACCTTCGTCCTAGAAAGCAATGCCTAAATGCTAAGAATAAAGCTAATAGGATATTGGGATTCATTAGGAGGAGTGTAAGCAATAAGAGTGCTGAAGTCATTCCAAAACTGTATCTGGCGCTAGTTAGGCCTCATCTAGACTATGCAGTACAATTTTGGTCACCATATTATAGGAAGGATATTGATTTGCTTGAGTCTGTGCAGAGAAGGATGACAAAGATGATTGGTGGGCTAAGGAACTTACCTTATGGTGAAAGGCTCAGAAAACTAAATCTACATACATTGGAAAGGAGAAGAGTCAGAGGGGAATTGATTGAAGTCTTCAAATGGCTAAAAGGATATAATAAAGGGGATCTGGGTAAGGTTCTTATACCTAGTGAACATGACAGGACACGTAGCAATGGGTTTAAGCTTGATAAGTATAGGTTCAGGAAGGAGATTGGGAGGAATTGGTTTACAAATCGTGTGGTAGATGAATGGAATAGACTCACTAGACATGTGATAGAAGCCTCCTCTCTGGGTAGTTTTAAGAATAGATTAGATAAATATATGGATGAAGGTGCTAGATGGGACTGACTTTTTTTATGTACATATGTATATATTTTTCTAAGGAGTGGAGAGATTATATTTTGCGGGGACCAAATATTTGAAGGCAAGACTGTGTTGAAGTATAATGTATTTGTTAATAACATAACATAACATAATTTCACGGATGACAAAAGCCACAAGGGCCGATCAAAGGTCATCCGTATCCATCAAATCCCACCCACATAATGCATCCATAGGATTTTGTCAGATCATGCATCTACAATATACAATTTAACAATCCATAGGAATGTCCAACCATGCATCTACAATATATAATTTAAAGCCTCCATAGGAGTCTGTCAAAAACAAAATCAAAGTCCCCCAAAATATACAATAAAAAGAAACTGCATCCACAGGAATGAGTCAAGAAACATATCCACATACCAAAAAGTAAGAGATTAACCCTCCATCCCCATATAATCATCCAATCTGCCCTTGAAAACATTCAAGTTTGGGCTGTCTACAGTCTCAGGTGGCAAACTATTCCAATAATCCACCACTCTGTTAGTGAAAAAATATTTTCTAACATCCAGTCTGCACCTCTGTTTTTTAATCTTTAAGTGGTGGCCTCTAGTTCTATTACTACCTTCTAACTCAAATAACTTGCTGAAATCTAATTTATCCATCCCAGAAAAGATTTTAAAAAGCTCAATCATATCTCCCCTCACACACCTTCTTTCAAATCAAAACATTTTTAATACCCTCAGTCTATCTTCATATTGAAGATGCTTCAGGGATGGTATTATTTTTGTTTCCCTCCTTTGTACTGACTGTAATAAGTTTATATCATGTGTAAAATGTGGTGACCATGCCTGTATACAGTATCTAAATGTGGCCTGACATAAGAGTTGTATAGTTTAAGGATGACCTCCTTACTCTTGTAGCTAACATTTCTTTTTATGTACCCCGTAAGGGGCGCGGTGATTTGCCATCCTGGCCGCCGTGCTGACGGGATCCAGCGCTCCGTCCGGCCCCAGCTTAGCCTCTCCTTCCTTCAGATAGCCCGATTTCTCCCCTACCTCGTCGCTTTTCATACAACCTCTCCCACAACTTTCTCTGGTCAGCCTCTAATTTCACAGGGTAGAATGCTGACCTTCTCAAGCCAACCACCCCGGATCGGGGCTGAGGGGGGAGGGGACATTGTTCCCTAACCCCTCAGCTCCGGTTCGGGATGGGTTTTTTTTAACAACCTGCTTCATCCCCACCCATACCTTCCTCACATCCCTTTTCCTCTCCTCTTCACAACCTATATTTTTTACGCCGTGTTCAAGGTGGAGCCGCCATGCCGAAGGACTGCCAGGCCACCAGGCGGGAGGGGTGGTCCCGAATGGCGGTGCCTGGCTCTGCCGGGCTTGTAAGCACCTCTCGCAGTGCGGGCAACTGCGAGAGGTGATGAGCTATTGCGTCCCGTAATAAAAAGAGGGTCACCATGCCCATGAATGAAAAAAAACACCAAAAAACCCAACCCCCAACTTCCCCAAGAAAATCAACGGAGCCGCCCTCGGGCAGCTCCACCGAGAAAATGGAGGTCCCCCCCCTTGTGCTTGCGCAAGGGACCCTCCATAATTCTTTAACCGGAGAGGAGGCTTACTCCTCTCCTACGCCTACGGGTGTAGGGGACTCCCCCTCACCCCCTTCTCTGGAGGTGCTTTCGGGCACCTCCCTATCTCCAGCGGCAGTCCCTCCCTTGCTTTCTAAGGGGACTGCCAAGAAAGCCAGCAGGCAGCCCACTGCCGACCGCCCCTCGTGCAAGCGGCTCGGTAGGGCAAACCCCCTTAGGGGGGAGAGGGAAGCCAGGCCCCTTCGGTCGCTTCCCTCAAAAGACCTGCTGGCAAGAATTTTAAACCTTGCTGGGGTCAAGGCCTGTGCCTCCCCACACCACCTGACTAGAGACAATACTGCCAAGGGGACCTGCGATGTCCTGGGAGGGGATGGCCAACTGGAGGCCCCTCCTGTGATAGACATGGTCCTTGAGGAGACCCAGCCTCAGACGGTAGGGCCTTCCATGGGGGGGAATTCGGGCTCGGCGCCAAGCACCGAACCCGAATCCGCCCCTATGCAAGGTCCTCCTCAAATGGCTGAGGGCTCCGAGGCAGTAAAAGGAGGGGAGGGATCTCCTCCGACAGGTGCCCCTATGACAACCAGGACCTTCTCCATTTCGGAGAGGGACCTGGCTGAGGCTGGTCCATCTGGCCTGGGGACTTCTGCCGGCAGAGGTGAAAAGCGGGTTCATTCCCCGCCCTCCTCTCCGAAAAAGAAAAAGAAAAAGACTAAAAAGACAAAAAAGACTCGGGGCTCCTCTCCATCCGCGGGGGCTGCGGGGACGGATGGGTCTGCTGCCACTCTGGCAAGCAACCAAGCCAAGATCGGCACATCCGGCCCCTCTACCCCCTCGTGTGCGGAGCCCCTGACAAAGAAGACTAATACCAAGAGTGCACAGGGCGGAGCCTCGATGACATCGGGGCCCCTGATTCAGAGGTTACCTGGCGTTTTCGAGCCCGCTGGCTTCAAACGCTTCCTCGTTATTCGCTCCACTGATGGCACCATGTTGTCCAAGGGCAACATGATCCATCAGAGGAGAGGATTAGCTAGTGCAATTGGTAGAGAGCCGAAGGTAACCCGTTTCTCGGACGGGAGCCTTCTGGCGAATGCGGCGAATCCCGCCGAGGCGGCCAAGATAAGTGCTCTTCGGACACTTCATGGCACCCCGGTGTAGAAAGGAGTAGTTTATGCGAGGGAACTCGTTGACTACTCCATTGAGGACATCACCTTAGAGCTGGCCGACCATGGAGCGGTCAAGGTCGAACGTGTGATGAGAAAACAGGTAGGGGCCTCGAGACCCACCCCTACACTCTTCGTCACGTTCGACTGTGACAAGCTCCCTGAGTCGGTGCGTGCCGGTTGGTACCGCTACCGCGTGAAGGCATTCGTGCCACTGCCGCGGCGGTGCTATTACTGTCACCGCTTCGGCCATACGAATCGATCATGTAGACGTGCAAAATCGGGGTCACCCGAAGTCTGTGTAAATTGCTCCAAGGTCGCACACGATAAGTCCAAATCGTGTGTGGCCAAGTGTGTCAATTGCGGAGAGCCGCACCCTGCTTCTTCGAAGCAATGTGGTGCATATCTCCTTGAGAAAGAAATCCTGGCCGTTCATGCCCAGGATCGACTCTCATTCCGCGAGGCAAAGGACTTGGTCCTGGCGCGCCCGGCTCTGCCTGGGACGTCATATGCCTCAATAGTTAGGAAGGCACCCTCTGCTCCCGGCCCATCCAGGCCAACGAGCACGGTTGTTTCCGCACCCATTCGGAGCCCTTCTGCGGGCTCTACCCAACCCGGGCGCTCCCCTGGTAAAGCTGGCGGCAAAAAGGGCTCATACCCTGCCCCGGCTAAAACCAGGGCTCCCCCCTCTTCCCCCAGCGTGACCGTTTCCCGTAAGGCGAAACGGCCACGCGCCTCCACCGAGTCGTTAGACTCACAGGAGGCAACACCCCTGAAGATGGTCGCTAGGCCATCTTCCGGGGTTCCTAAAGCTGCCCCCCGAAAGGAGGACAGCAACAAAGGAGCTTCGGCTCCTTCGCCCACGCCCCGAGGTGGAGCGAGTGGCTCGGAGACGGTGGTTCCTCGAAAAGAGGGCCCCCCGCCTCCAAAGCCGCAACGCCCGCCTAAGGTTTCGAGGCGGAGGGAGGAAAAGACTCGCATGGCGAGCCCAACCTCCCCCAATAAGTCCTCGAAGGCGACAGCGCCTTCAGCGCTTTGTCCGGCCAACAGCGCCCGGGGTTCTGCCCCCGGGAAGCGTACGGCCATTCCCGTGAGGGTCTTCAATTCGAGGAGGGCCCCCGCGTCTCCTCCGAGCTAGGCCTGGAGGGCATATTCCTTCAATGGAATTGCCGTGGACTCCGGGCCAACTGGGAGGAGCTGCGGAGGCTCGTCTCGTCCCGTTCCCCGTTAGCTATTTTTTTGCAGGAGACCATGCTAGGTGCGTGCCCCCTCCCTGCCCTCCCGGGATATAAGGGTCTTGCGACCCCACCACCGCGGGATGGCCGGGCTGGGGGATGCGCAGTTTACACCCGGCATGATGTCTCCGTTCTTCCTTTCTCTTTAGATACCTCCTTTCAGGCAGTGGCTGTGCAGCTGCACCTGGATAGGAGGTATACTATCATTTCTGCGTACATTCCACCGTCAGCTGACTTCGACGCGGGGGACTTCCGCCGCGTCGTGGCACGGTTGCCGAGGCCCTATCTCTTGCTTGGAGATCTGAATGGCAGGCATCCTCTCTGGGGAGATTACTCCATAAATCCCAGGGGACAAGTCCTTGCCGATCTGATCGAAGAGCTTGAGATGGGAGTCCTAAACGTGGATGAGTTTACGCATCACTGTCCGAGAACCGCTTAATTTTCTTGCCTTGACCTATCTTTGTGCTCTTCGGATGCACAGCCTGATTTTGATTGGGGGGTGGTCGATGACCTCCATGGTAGTGATCACTTTCCCATTCAAATATCATTTTCAGGGCAACTGCCGCCTGAGAGACCACCTCGGGGGTGCTTGGCTCGGGTGCGGTAGGCTGCATTTCAGGAAATGACTGGATTCTCTTTCTCAGTCGAGGAGTTTAGGTCGGTAGATGAGGCCGTTGAGTTATTCTCCGGCAACCTCATCGCCGTGGGCCTGACTACTATTCCTAGGACGTCTGGCCGTTCTGCACGCCGACCACTCCCATGGTGGTCAGCCGAGTGTGAGACGGCCCTCAAACAGAAGAGTTATTCCTACATGCGCTATAAGCGCCGCCCGAACGATTTCACTGTCGCTGAATTTCGTCAGGCTAGGGCTAGGTTCCGGTATATTTCGAAGCACGCCCGCCGCTCTTCTTGGCGGGTATACGTGTCTTCACTTAATGGGAAGACCCCTTTAGCTGAGGTGTGGAAGCGAGTCGAAAGGATTCGGGGCAAGTTCTCGCAGGACCTCCCTCCCGTTCTCCAGGAGAATGGGACCGCAATCTCGGACCCCGCGTCCGTGGTGGAATCCTTAGCGACCGCTTTTTCCGCATTCTCTAGCCGGGATGCTGCTCCGCCAGCATTCAATGCACGTCGTGATGTCGCGGAAGGCCGCCGGCTGGACTTTACCTCCAGAGGCGGAGAACCCTTCAACGACAAGTTTACTGTGAGTGAGTTGCGTTCCGCTCTCGCTTCGTGCGCGGACACCGTCCATGGTCCGGACGATGTCCCGTACGCCATGCTTCGACACCTGGGTGAGCGAGGCATGGCCTTTCTGTTAAATTTGTTCAACAGGATCTGGGTGGAAGGTCTTTTCCCAGACTCCTGGCGAATCGCTACTGTGCTCGCCTTTCGCAAACCGGGGAGAGATCACTCTACTCCGACCGGTTTCCGCCCAATCTCTCTAACCTCTTGCGTGTGCAAGTTGATGGAGAAATTGGTAAATGTTAGATTAGCCTTATTCCTGGACAGCGGAGGCCATCTGTCTTCCGCACAGTGCGGCTTCCGCAAGTTCCACTCCATGTCGGATGCTCTGCTCCGACTGGAAAATGCCGTCTGCGAGGCTTTCCTTCGTAGACAGCACTACGCCACGGTCTTTTTCGATCTGGAGAAGGCCTATGATACCGCATGGCGATACGGTATCATGGAGACTCTCCACACGATGGAGGCGAGAGAACGCCTCCCAATGTTTATATCTGAATTTTTGCGAGATCGTCGATTCCGCGTACGGGTGGGGGGAGCCCTCTCCGGCCCAAAGGAGCAGGAAGAGGGTGTCCCGCAGGGAAGTGTCCTCAGTGTCACACTCTTTGCCCTGAGCATCAACGGCATCACCTCGGTGCTGCCGGAAGATATTCTCGCTACGCTCTACGTGGACGACCTATCGATCTCTTTTTCCGCGTACGGGTGGGGGGAGCCCTCTCCGGCCCAAAGGAGCAGGAAGAGGGTGTCCCGCAGGGAAGTGTCCTCAGTGTCACACTCTTTGCCCTGAGCATCAACGGCATCACCTCGGTGCTGCCGGAAGATATTCTCGCTACGCTCTACGTGGACGACCTATCGATCTCTTTTGGCGCGGCCCAGATGCCAACTCTGGAGCGTCGACTCCAACAGGCATTGAACCGCGTCTCTCGCTATGCCGAAGCGCACAGGTTTCGGTTTTCTTTAGCCAAGACTAAGGTGGTGCACTTCTGCCGCCATCCACGGCTTCACCCCGACCCAGATTTGTTTCTTAATGGGGTGCGCCTGGATGTGGTTGAGTCACACCGTTTCCTTGGTCTTGTATTCGACCGACGCCTCACCTGGGAGGCTCATATTCGCAGCCTTAGGGTCTCTTGTACCCGCGCCATAGACATTCTCCGCTCCCTGACGTTCAGTGCTTGGGACGCTGATAGGGCTACTGCCTTACTTTTTTATCGATCCTTTGTTCGCTCAAAGCTCGACTACGGATGCGAGTTTTATGCATCCGTAGCCGAGCGTTTATTGCGGAAGCTGGATTCGATCCACCACACCGGCCTTCGTCTTGCAACCGGTGCCTTCCGCACTTCCCCCTCTGAGAGCCTGTTGGTCGATGCTGGGGAGATGCCACTCGCTCTGGCCGCGTGCAGTGCATCACTCGTCTGTACGCGCGAGCCCGGTGCCTCCCTCAGTCGCCAACAGCTCTCACTGTATCAGCAGCTGATCTCGATGGTGCCTATTCCGCTGAGAGACGCCAGTCATACCCTTTTGGGTTTAGGGCCAGGAAACTCCTTCGAGAGGTAGATATAGCTCTTGGGCCGGTGGCACCCCTGGTTCTGCCCAGGATGCCACCCTGGAGGGTACCACATTTGGCTATTTGTCGCCACGCCTCTGCTCCCAAAGCTTATACTGCGCTGGGAGTATTGTGTTCGACCTTTTTGGAGCACACATCGTGTCATGCTGGAACCGTGCCAGTGTATACGGATGGCTCCAAGTCCCAAGAGGGGGTCGGCTTCCACGCCGTATCTCCTCTGTTTGAAGTCAGCGGGGCTCTACCAGGCGCTGCGTCTGTCTTCACAGCCGAGCTGGTGGCAATACACCACTCGGTACTGGAGATTACGCACTGTGCCTGGTTTGGAGACCGGATTGTGATCTATAGCGACTTACAATGCGTCCTGAGTGCTCTCAGGCCATTTGAATCTCTGCATCTACTGGTTCGCGATATCCGTGACGCCACGGTTTTGGTGAGCCGGGTAGATATCGAGATTATCTTCTGCTGGGTTCCTGGACATGTAGGAATTGCGGGGAATGAGCGTGCCGATGAGGGCGCCAAAGAGTCTGCGAGGACTCTGTGACCGAACCAGCGTTTCGCTCTTCCTCACACCGACTGCATGGCAGGAATACGGGCAGCTCTTCGGACTGCTTGGCAAAGAAGATGGGAGACGGTCGAAGGGAACTTAAAGTTGCGTGCCATTGCGCCCCCAATGCCGCGGCGGCTTCAGGTTGCTTTCTGTCGTCTCCGAATCGGACACACTCGTGTGACGCATCACTATTTGATGGAGCGCTCGCCTACGCCCTATTGCAACGACTGCGTCATCCCCCAGACTGTTCAGCACATTCTTGTCGAATGTCCCAGTCTGGGTGTTCTTCGCGCACGATACCGGTACCGGGATGGGCGGGTCGCTACCGCCTGTCCCTTGTACTCGGGACAGATTCGTGCACATTGACTTGCTGACTTTTGGGGGGAGGCCGGGCTTCTTCCCTTTATTTAAGGTTCTTTTAGTTGTTTTGTAGGTTGCACTCTCCTGCACCGGGCTGAGGGGGACCTCCCCCCGCTGCCGGAGATTTCTTCCTGGTTAAGTTTTTCGAATTTATATCATTGTTACGTTTTCATATTTTTATTTTAAAGTAGCCTAGTTCTAGGCGACTTATGCCCAAGTGGGCAGTTGCAAGATGGACTCTGTAAAAAAAAACAAAAACAAAAAAACAATGAACTGCTTTGAAAATTTCAGTGACCTATCTACTACTACTCCTAAGTCCTCATCTTCAACTGAATTAAGCCAATACCCATCCATTTCATAGCTAAATTCCCTATTATCTCTCCCCATGTTAATAACTTTGCATTTATTAAGGTTAAAAGTCATCTGCCACTTCTGAGCCCAAGCTAACAACTTATTTAAGTCACCCTGCACTTTAAAGCTACCCTCAACCTCTTTGACTACAGCTGCCAATTTAGTGTCATCAGCAAAAATTGACACTTTGCTATTTACACCTTGCCCAAGATCATTTACATAGATTATAAATAATAAAGGGCCTAAAACTGATCCCTGAGGTACGCCACTAATAACATTCTTCCACTCTGACCTCACTCCATTCAGTACAACTCTCTGTTTCCTATTTTTCAGCCATTCAGTTATCTAATTTAAAACCTTCCCACATATCCCATGCAGCTTTAATTTGTGAACTAGTCTTCTATGTGGAACCTTATCAAAAGCTTTGCTGAAACAAGTAGATCACATCAACTTTCTCACCCCTATCTAATTCTTTAGTTACATAATCTATAAAATCCAGTAAATTAGTTAAACACGATCTACCTTTTCTAAAACCATGCTGAGCATCATTAATTAACCTGCTACTCTCTAGATGATCAGAAATTCCCTTCTTAACCATCTTCTCAAGAATTTTACAGACTATACAAGTTAAGCCTACCGGTCTAAAGTTATTTGGATCCTCTTTGCTTCCCTTTTTAAAAATTGGCACTACATTTGCCAATTTCCAATCATTTGGTATTTCTCCAGACTCTAGTGATCTAATAAATATCTTCTCAAGAGCTACTGCAATACTTTCTACACCTTCTTTGAGTATCCTAGAATGAATGTTATCAGGGCCAGATGCCTTACTAGTATTCAACTGCATTATAAGCCCTTTAATTTCTTCTCTATCTATATTAATAGAATTTATCACTACTTCCCTTGACCTAGAATTATCATCAATTAATCTAACTGGTTTCTCTTCTGTGAATACTGAAGCAAAATGATCATTAAGGACCTCTACTATTTCCTCATCAGATTCTTTCAAAACCCCTTCATATTTAATAGGCCCTATTTTATCACTGCTAGATTTATTATTGATTCTATAATAGCTAAAGAGTTTTTTAGGATCTTTATTATTATTTTTAGCTAAATTAATTTCTGCTGTCCTTTTGGTCTTCTTAATAATCTTATTTAGTTAATTTCTGGTTGACCTATAATGGTTTAAATTATCTAAACTACTCTCACTTTGTAATCTCTGGTATGCCCTTTTTTTCTCTCAAACTTTATTAGCGCTTTCTTGATTCCACCATAATGATTTCCTACATTTCTTCCTAATAGACTTCATTGGAATACACTGTTCCTGAACCAAGTTTAATATAGTTGAAAATATCCCACAAATTATAATCATTTAATCTGCCTTTGAAAACATGAAGTTTGGACTATCTACTCTCTCAGATGGCAAACTATTCCAGTAATCTACCACTCTATTGGTGAAAAAATATTTTCTAATATCCAACCTGCACCTCTGTTTTTTATTTTTTAAGTGCTGCCCCCAGTATAGAGCAAGTTGTAAGTTTATAGAATGCTTTGAGGATAATTTTTTGACTGAATTTGTTAATAAGCTAACAAGGGGTGCCAAGAATTGACTTGGGGAAAGCATTGGTACTGAGTTCCGGCTTGTCGTAGTGATCCGATGTGTTCTCGGTGAGCACTCTATTCAGTGACATTTTTCATTTTTGCTTTTTTTGGTGTAATATATTTAAGTTCAGGAAGATAGTTAACTTTGAGTATTAGGCATAATACTAAAGGAATTTTTAATTATATTTTGAAAAGTTTCTCAGTATGGCTATTAACATAACATAACATAATTTCAAGGATGACAAAAGCCACAAGGGCCCATCATAGGTCATCTGAGTCAAACGGCCTCTTTTTTTGTATGGCACCCAAACTCCCAAGAAAACTACATCCAGAGGATTGCGTCCAGAAACAAGGGTATCACCAATCAAGGCTTGTCAAGAACTAAATCATGCAGTTATAGATATATACAAACAATATTAATATATACAAAACTTAGGAACCATCACAGCCTTCCCTCCCCATGAACTCATCCAACCTACTCTTAAATACATTTAAATTTGGACTACCTACTACCCTCTGCGGCAATTTGTTCCAGAAGTCTACCACTCTATTGATGTAAAAATATTTTCTTAAATCCAACCTACACCCTTGCTTTTTAATTTTCAAGTGGTGACCTCTAGTCCAATTTCCATCATCTAACTCAAAAAACTTGCTAACATCCAATTTATCTATCCCAGAAAATTTTTTAAAGAACTCAATCATATCCCCTCTCACACACCTCCTTTCGAACGAGAACATATTTAATACCCTCAGTCTATCTATATATTCAAGGTGCCTCTGGGAAGGAATAATCTTTGTTGCCCTCCGTTGCACTGACTCGAGAAGGTTAATATCGTGTCTAAAATGTGGGGACCATGCCTGTATACAGTACTCTAGATGTGGCCTAACATAAGAGTTATAGAGTTTAAACCTGTGGTTGAGATTGAGGGCTTTAACATGTTCCATACAGATAGGAATAGGAAGAGAGGAGGAGGGGTTATTATTTATATTAAAGATAATCTCCAGTGTTGTGTAAACAGTACAATTAAATTAGATGATAACACAGTCATTATGGCTAAATGTAAAGAAGGGTAAAAACAAGCTTGTCATAGGATTATTATACAGACCACCAAATCTTAGTAAGGAAGCTTCAAATCTTCTGTGGCAGGAGATAGAACGGGCATGTAGAAGTAAGCATGTGTGTATAATGGGCAATTTTAGTTACAGAAATATAGACTGGGAAGCTCTTGTGGGTGATCAGGAGGCTGAAGAATTTTTGAATGTTGTCCAAGATAATTTTCTGAGGCAGATTATTAACGAACCCACTAGAGGTAATAATATACTGGATTTAGTTCTGACAAATAGGGAAGAAGTTATTAAGGATACTGAGATTGGAGGAAATTTGGGTAATAGTGACCATTGTGAAATTAGATTCAAGATGAAATGGAATGGTATTGATAGTAGCATGAACAATGTTAAAATTCCTGACTTTAGAAGAGCAAATTATAATGGGCTAAGGACTTACCTGGAGGCAGTTGTACCAGAAACCAGGCAATGAAATCAAATCAGGAATAGATTCAATGATATCAGTTAGTGGAGACAATAATCACCAGGAGGAAGAGATTACAATTGAAGAGGAGTATGAAAGAATAATTGAGCAATTAATTACAGGTCAGATGATTAACATTCCATATAAGGAGATTAGGACTAAAAATAATGACCCAAAATGGATGACAGATAAAATTAAGCATTATATTGGCATTAAAAAGGGCATTTATAGGAAAATAAAAAATGGGGAGGATCACTTAAGGCAGAGATATAATGAACTAGCAAGAGATGTTAAAAAGTTAATTAGAGTAGCAAGGAGAAATTATGAAATTAAAGTGGCAAATAGGGCAAAGGAAGATCCTAAAAGTTTTTATTAATTATACAAAACTAAGGTTAGAGATAAAATAGGCCCACTTATAGATTCCAATGGAGAATTAGTGAGTGATAGGGACTCAATGGCTGGAATGCTAAATGACTTTTTTCTCTCAGTATTTACACAGGAGGATACTCTAAATATACCCGAGGTGTCAATGATCTTTCAGGGTAATGATGAAGAGAAATTAAAGGATATCTTGATCACAAAGGAGATAGTGACAAAGGAAATTGATAAAATCAAAAGTAGTAAAGCACCCGGTCCTGATGGTCTTTCCTAGAATTTTGAAAGAATGTAAGGATGTGTTAAGTGAGCCCCTAGCATGCATCTTTAGAAAATCATTGGAGAGTGGCATTGTGCCAGTGGCATGGAAGAAAGCCAATGTGATACCAATATTTAAGAAAGGGGATAAAACAAATATGTCTAATTACAGACCAGTAAGTTTTACATCAGTGATAGGGAAAATGATGGAATCTATTATAGCAAGGAATATTAAAGATCACTTGGATAAGCATAAGTTGATAAAAGAATCACAGCATGGCTTTAGTAAGGGTAAATGCTGTCTGACTGATTTGCTGTCTTTTTATAGTAAGGTGTATGAAGCAGCAGATAATGATGAAAACTATGATATTTTATACTTGGACTTTAGTAAGGCTTTTGATCGAGTGCCACACTTACGGCTTCTGAGCAAAGTTAAAGCACACAGGATCGATGGCAGTATATTTAGGTGGATTCAGTCATGGCTTGGTGACAGACAGCAAAGAGTTAGTATAGATGGAGTTAAATCTCAGTGGGGGTGTGTTAGCAGTGGAGTTCTGCAAGGATCTGTTTTGGGTCCCTTGCTATTCTTAATTTATATTAATGATCTTGACATAGGTATAAGTAGTGACCTGAGTAAATTTGCTGATGATACTAAGCTAGGTAGGGCCATTAGGGCTGATTCTGATGCTGTTGTAATGCAGGAGGAATTGACCATTCTGTCCAATTGGGCTGAGAAATGGCAAATGAAGTTTAACATAGACAAATGTAGTGTACTTAGTATAGGTAGAAATAATCCATTGAATAGTTATAAATTAAATGGGAGAATTTTAGGGAGGACCGATTGTGAGAGGGACTTGGGTATTTTGGTAAGTTCAGACCTTCGTCCTAGAAAGCAATGCCTAAATGCTAGAATAAAGCTAATAGGATATTGGGATTCATTAGGAGGAGTGTAAGCAATAAGAGTGCTGAAGTCATTCTAAAACTGTATCTGGCGCTAGTTAGGCCTCATCTAGACTATGCAGTACAATTTTGGTCACCATATTATAGGAAGGATATTGATTTGCTTGAGTCTGTGCAGAGAAGGATGACAAAGATGATTGGTGGGCTAAGGAACTTACCTTATGGTGAAAGGCTCAGAAAACTAAAGCTACATACATTGGAAAGGAGAAGAGTTAGAGGGGAATTGATTGAAGTCTTCAAATGGGTAAAAGGATATAATAAAGGGGATCTAGGTAAGGTTCTTATACTTAGTGAACATGACAGGACACGTACAATGAGTTTAAGCTTGATAAGTATAGGTTTAGGAAGGAGATTGGGAGGAATTGGTTTACAAATCGTGTGGTAGATGAATGGAATAGACTCATTAGACATGTGATAGAAGCCTCCTCTCTGGGTAGTTTTAAGAATAGATTAGATAAATATATGAATGAAGCTGCTAGATGGGACTGACTTTTTTTTATGTACATATGTATATATTTTTCTAAGGAGTGGGGAGATTATATTTTGCGGTTGCATGAATGGACATAATCCTCTGGATGCATTTTATGTATATTGTAGATTAGATCTGACGTCTCCTGTAAAGGGTCACAATGTTTATGACTTTTCTCTGGTAAGAAATCTTTTGTGTGTTGACTGGAACAGGAGCTGCCAAGTGTAGGTCATGAATGGTCTTTTGCAGTCTCCTTCTTTTCTTATGTTCTTATGTTCTTACTTTTGTAACTGACATTTCTCTTAATGAAACCCAGCACTCTATTTGCCCTATTTCTTGCTTCAATACACTGCTTAGAAAACCTTAATGACTTATCTATTACTACTCCTAGATTTTTCTCCTCCTCTACTGAGCTCAGCCAATGCCCATCCATTTCATAGTTAAATTCTCTATTATCTTTTCCCATGTTAATAACTTTGCACTTATCAAGGTTGAAAGTCATTTGCCACTTATGTGCCCAGGATAACAATTTATTTAAATCCCCCTTGTGGCTTTTGTCATCCGTGAAATTGTTATATGTTATGTTATATGTTATCTTTAACTACAGCTGCTTATTTGGTCTCATGTTGCTTTGGATGATGTGAGTATGCCTTTTGATGTAAGCTGTGTGTATGTAGTTTGTGATTTTTGTGGTGTTGAAAGAAGAGCAAATGTATCTGAATGCCCGGTTTGTTATGTGACTAGTGCAAATGTGGCTTTGGTAGAGGAGGTGAGTCGGTTGTGTGATGAGTGCACAAGATTAAGTGAGTTGGTGAATGAAGTGAGAAGAGATGCGATTGTATGCATGAAGAATGTGGCTGGGACCAGGAAGGTGGAAGATAGGCCTAGACTAGGGACTGAAGAGAAAGAAGTGACTGATGTGAGTGAAGATGACTGGTGTGTGAATATGGATAGAATAGATAGGTTAGGACAGATTAGGTCTGTGAGTAAGAGGGACATGCAACCTGTTAGGTTGACTAACAAATTCAATGCCCCGAGAGATGATTTGTCTGATGTGGTTGTGGCAGAAAGTGAAATAAATGGTAGTTTGAATGAGAATAGGAGGAGGATGACTAAGGTGCTTGTGATGGGTGACTCTCAGATTAGATATTTAGATAGGAAGTTGAGTGCAAGCAAATGGAAGGGAGAGAGAGAGTTTGTTTGCTGGGTACTGGTGTAAATGATATAGCTGAGAGGTATGATAGTCTGGTGTTGGGGTGTGAGAGGGATGCAGTTGTGATTACACATGTGGGAGTAAATGATGTAAATAAGGTGGGCTCATGTGAGTTATGAGAGAGGTACCAAAGTTTAGTTGAAAGGATGAGTGAAAGGCGTTGTTTCGGGTGTGCTTCTGAGATTGGATGTGGGGATTGAATGGTTGTCTTGTGCAATTGGACTGAATGAGTATGTGAAAGGCCTGTGTGATGAGTTAGGATTAGTGTTTGTAGATGTTTGGAATGGGTTTTATGGGAATAAGGCATTGGATGGACTCCATCTAAGCCGGGCTGGGGTTGCCGTGTTGTGGCAGAAGTTATATAGTATTGTTGTGTCTTTGCAGGCAGGAAACTAGTTACTAATAATGGTCAGGGAAAATAAGAGTACAGGGTGGTGCAGGAAAAGGTAAGAGATGCAGAGGAGATAGAGTGGAAGGTATACATTCTAAAAGAGGTGCTTCAGGGATTGGAGGTCTGAGTTGTCTTTATACCAATGCTCGTAGTCTTAGAAATAAGAAATATGAGTTATTTAATTATATTATTGATAAAGATATAGATATAATATGTGTAATAGAATCATGGGTTAATGAAAATAAATTTAATGACAATGTGATTGAATTTGAACTACAGGGTTATGCTATAAATGATCTTGGGGAGGCTGTAAAAAGCAAAGTGTCCATTTTTGCTGATGACACTAAATTGGAAACTGTAGTCAAAAAAGTTGAGGGTAGCTTTAAATTGCAGAGTGACTTAAATAAGTTATTAGCTTAGGCTCAGAAGTGGCAAATGACTTTTAACCTTAATATGGAATTTAGCTATGAAATGGATGGGCATTGGCTGAATTCAGTTGAGGATGAGAAGGACTTAGGCGTAGTAGTAGATAGGTCACTAAAGTTTTCAAAGCAGTGTATTGAGGCAAAAAATAGAGCAGATAGGGTGCTAGGATACATTAAGAGGAATGTTAGCTACAAGAGTAAAGAGGTTATCCTTAAACTCTATAACTCATATGTTAGGCCACATTTAGAGTACTGTATACAAGCATGGTCACTACATTTTAGTCATGACATCAACATGCTAGTCAGTACAAAGGATGGCAACAAAAATAATACCTTCACTGAAGCACTTTGAATCTGAAGACAGACTGTGGGTACTAAATACTAGGGGCGGTCAATAAGTTTTGTAATTCGGATATAAGGAAACAAAATATGAGGAAAAGTGTTTTGTTATTTGTCAATATAACTACCCTCGACTTCAATGCACTTGTGCCACTTGTCCCTGAGGCTTCAAATTCCTGACAACCAGAAATCTCCCGACTGCTGTTCAATCCACCTGTGGACGGCGAGCTGGGCATCTTCATCATCCCCAAACCGGCGTCCACGCAGTGCAGCCTTGAGCTGGCGGAATAAAAAGTAGTCGCTAGGGGCCAGATCTGGACTGTAGGGGGGATGGTTGAGCTCCTTGAATCCGCACTCACGCAGGGCAACTCTGGCCTTGTGGACAGGGGCATTGTTGTGGAGTAGCAGGACACTGCATGTCAACTTGCCGCGCCGCTTCTGACGGATGCACTTCTTCAACCCAGTCAGTTCCTCGGTGTAATATTGGCCTGTGATGGTCCTTCCACGATGCACATAGTCCACCATCAACACTCCCTCATAATCCCAGAAGATGGTGGCCATGATCTTCCTGGCTGAGGGTTGGGTCCGGAACTTGATGAGGGTCGGAGAGCCCCTGTGCTTCCAGGCATGCTTTTGAGTGATCATGGAGCATGAGGTTTCTATGGACCCAATGGGCAGAGAACTTGGTCATGGCCAAATTGTCGTGGATGATGTTGATAACACTTCCATGTGATATTCCAAGTTCTCGCTCGATTTCTTTGACCTTCACCCGTTGATTTTCAAGGATCATCCTCTCCACACGGGCCACATTGTCCTCGTTGGTCACGTCTGACAGGCGTCCTGGACGGGGGTCATCTTCAAAAGACTCACAACCATGGCGGAACTCCCTATTCCAGCGAGCAATGGTTGCATAGGAAGGGGCAGTGTTGGTGTACACTGAAACCATGCGTTCATGGATCTCTTTTGCATTCTTGCCTTTCTTGGTCAAAAATCTGATCACTGCGCGGTTCTCAACCTTCTCCATTGTTGAAAAATTTGTGACTTGATGATCTCCGATCAGCTACTGCTTCTTAAATAGACGAGGCAGGAGCATGCGGCTGCAGGTCCTGACTTGTCATAACTTGTCCTAACACCCCCACAAACAGCCATCCCCCTTCCTCTGTTTTGCCCTACCGATTCGCAAAACTTATTGACTGCCCCTCGTATGTTCTCATTTGAGAGATGTGTGAGGGGAGATATGATTGAGCTTTTTAAAATCTGCTCCGGGATGGATAAGTTGGATTTTAGCAAGTTATTTGAGTTGGAAGGTAGTAATAGGACTAGGGGTCACCACTTAAAAATTAAAAAACACAGGTGCAGGTTGGATGTTAGAAAATATTTTTTTACCAATAGATTAGTAGATTACTGGAATAGTTTGCCATCTGAGACGGTAGACAGTCCAAACTTAAATGTATTCAAACGCAGATTAGATGATTTTATGGAGAGTATTCTGGACTCATTCCTGTGGATGTAATTTTTTATTATTGTATATTACAATTGATTTGGATTTTGACGAGTCTTGATGATAATGCTTTTTGTTTTTGACATGTTCCTGTGTATGATTTGAATTGTATACATATTGTAGATGTATGATCAGACACAATTCTATGGATTGTTTAAATTGTAGATGCATGACCTGACACAGTCCTATGGATGCATTTTGTGGGTGGGTTTTGACAGATGTGGATGACCTTTGATAGGCCCTTGTGGCTTTTGTCATCCATGAAATTATGTTATGTATAAGTGACAAATAAGTTATTAGCTTGGGCTCAGAAGTGGCAGATGACTTTTAACCTTAAAAAATGCAAAGTTCTTAACATGGGAAGGGATAATAGGGTATTTAGCTATGAAATGGATTGGCATTGGCTGAATTCAGTTGAGGATGAAAAGGACTTTGTGTAGTAGTAGATAGGTCACTGAAATTTTCAAAGCAGTGTATTGAGACAAAAAATAGAGCAAATAGGGTGCTAGGATACATTAAGAGGAATGTTAGCTACAAGAGTAAAGAGGTTATCCTTAAACTCTACAACTCGTATGTTAGGCCACATTTAGAGTACTGTATATAAGCATGGTCACTACATTTTAGTCATGACATTAACCTGCTAGAGTCAGTACAAAGGATGGCAACAAAAATAATACCTTCCCTGAAGCACTTTGAATATGAAGATAGACTGAGGGTACTAAATATGTTCTCATTTGAGAGCAGATGTGTAAGAGGAGATATGATTGAGCTTTTTAAAATCTGTTCTGGGATGGATAAGTTGGATTTTAGCAAGTTTTTGATTTGGAAGGTAGTAATAGGACTGTTCTTAAATGGGTTCATCTAGAAGTGGTGGATTTGCAACATGTTTCATTGTTCCTTGATGTTCAGAATTTTGGATGCTGATCCTTTTTTGTCCTAAGCTTGACCATGGATTCAATTTTTATACATCTGCAGCCAAGTATGTATTGAGGAAGGTGGACTCAATCCACTGTACTGGTCACCATCTGTCAACTGTGATAAGACTTCAATTCATTTTCTGTTAAACTAAAAGCTATACATCTCTTGCAAAAAGCTTTCTTGAAGTTTCTCTTCTTGACAATTAGATGGTTGCCCAGTCGAAGAGTGGTGCTCCTGAAGAGGGTTCAGGAACTTGACGGGACTTTTTGTATGGGTTAAATAATTCTTACCATTGCTCTGATACTTCTATAACTGCATTCATATGAATGTAATTGTTCACTTTTTAAAAATTTAGCAGTCTAGAAAGAGATCTGCGTAACTTATCTGATTTGAAAAAGATATGTTTGGTGAAATATAAGAAAATCAGCCCAAGTAAATGTAGAAAGATCTTATGAAACTCCTCAAAGCGCCTGTAAGCTGTAATTGACAGCTTACAGTGTTATGCAACCAACTCCTAAACTATGTCTATATGAATGTGTTGTAAACCTTTGTTCTCAAATTTCACTATTGTCCTTATAAAGTTTTTCCGCTTTACCATTTTGCTCATGTGATTATTAAATTGGATTATTTACATAAAGTTCCATTTGCATTGTAAATTTCATTAACCTACATTAACTACAAGTATGTAAATTTTAAACTTATTTATTTATATATTCACACATTTCAATTTCTTTTTTCTAGCATTCATTCCTTCTTGACATATGGACGCTGTGTTCTGTGGGAGCTTGTTTCAAGTTGATGGCCCTAGGCTTTTCCCACAAGAATTTTGTGTTCATTATCTCAAATAATAAAAATAATAGTTTTGTAAACTTTTGCCACCCATTATATATTTTCAGACATGTTTCACTGTGACACTCAAGTGTTTGCTCTCAAGTCCAAATTGCTTTCTCCATTATTTTATCAAGTGATAATTCGATATAAATTACTTAACTCTCTCTGATTACACTTTTCAAATCTCATTGGATAGGGTAAATCGTTTTTACTTTATTTAATAATTTTGGTATATGCAGTGATTTTCACTAAGGGTTTTTATTTGTGCTCTTGTTAAGAATTTGCTCTTTAGATCCCCACATATCCATGTATATTTTAGATTTGCTCTTGTGATATTTTTTGGGGGAGACATAAAATGTGCAATTATTTTTAGCTTGATTCCATGAATTTAAATAGGTTATTTTATTTTGTTTGCAGTATGGGAAACATCGCTTAGACAACAGGAAACGTTCTACAAGTAATGGCAACATATCTTTAGAAGAAGAGGAAGTTGATGAAAGTCGTAGCCAGATTCAAGATATTATTTTCCGAAAAAATCTGAAAGATGTGAGTTTTAAAAGATTTTACTTTGATATTAAGGTGGTATTATGTTTATGTGACCTGTCAGGATCCTCAAGTGCCTTGAGCTATAGGTTTTATCTAAACATCCAAGGAATTCACCTTGCCTACCTTCAACCATCATTGACATGCATACACCTTGGACCAAATGAATCTCAAGCACTCACCAACATTGCAAACTACAGTTACTCCCACAATGAGATCCCAACATCTGGAAGCATAATCTCTAAACCTAACAAAGACTCTACACTGCCATCTCATACCATCTCATCACTCCTCTGTACCCCATCCCTTGTGACAGCAGAGTTCACTGGGCCTGTCTGTGTTGTGAACATCTCTCAGCACTACCATACCATACCAGAAAAGGTTGAATGTGACATTTCCCATATCCTTCATAAGAGTCTGGGGGTGGGGGACTAAATAGCTAGACACCTTAAGGATCTGTAACAACGACCTCTTCCATCAACTTTATTGCACTTGTGTCCCTATTGTTTTTTACCTTAGTATATTCTCTATTTGGAGGTTTAGTTGTAGCTGACTGAAAATCTATCCTCTAACCCCAATCGATCCAACCCGCTTCCTACACTAATTCAGATGTGAGAAATTGAGGGAGAAATGAAACAGATTGTATGTACAGTCCTTTATTTACATGAAAAAAATATGGGGTAAATATTTGAGATCTCGTTACAACACGCTAATAATATATATATATATATATATAAAACAATTAATATTATCTGATGAATACCAATCAAAATTTATACAAAAAACAACAATATTAAATTAGACTATATATACAAAAGGAAGATACGCAAAGTCAAACAACAAAAAAAATATCTGCCAGGGCAATATCAACCAACCGATAACACAGCAAACGAAGTCAATAACAACAGGCCCAAAGCAAACAAGCGGACAAAAAGAATAAGAAAGGCCTCACGTGTTACCCAGGTGGGTATTGGAGTCTCAAGCTTTTTATAAAAAAACTGGCGCCTCCGAGCTCGTACAATATTGCGATCTGGTCGCGTCTTGAGGCCATCAAAGAAAAACCTGTCCAGCCGGTACTCACAATAACTTATTGCCATTCTTTACAAAAAGGAAAGATTAAATTGTACAAATCTTTATCTATCATAGAGTGGCCTTTTCTTTTAAATATGCTACGTTATGTCCAAACTACATACTCTTTTCAGAATATATCTTTGTTAAAATAATTTTAGCAAAGAAACTATCTCCTGGAAAGAGAGAACATTTTATAATACAACATGAAGGCAAATGCATATATATTATATAAAAAAACCCCACTCGCACACATTCTTACAGACGAAGGGAAAGGGGTGGAGAATGGCCTTTCACACACACATACACACACACACACACACTCTCACACACACTTACATTCGCTCCAGCACATAGTCCCCTTTGAAGCTCTAATCAGTGTGTCTACAGCTTTGAATACTTCCTATTCTTCCCTTGTATTTTGGGTGAGAGATAAGATTATCATGTTTCAACTAGTGATGCCCCATAAGGGGTGCAGCGATTTGCCATCCTGGCCGCCATGCTGATGGGATCCAGCACTCCGTCCGGCTCCAGCTTAGCCTCTCTTCCTTCGTTCAGATAGCATGTATTTCTCCCCTACCTTGTCGCTTTTCATACAACCTCTCCCACAACTTTCTCTGGTCAGCCTCTAATTTCACAGGGTAGATGCTGACCTTCTCAGCCAACTGTCCTGGACCAGGGCTGAGGGGGGAGGGGACAATGTTCCCTAACCCCTGAGCTCTGGTTCGGGATGTTTTTTTTTTAACAACCTGCTTCATCCCCACCCATACCTTCCTCACATCCCTTTTCCTTTCCTCTTCACACTCAGTTTTACGCCATGTCTAAGGTGGAGCCGCCATGCCAATGGACTGCCAGGCCACCAGGCAGGAGGGGTGGTCATGAATGGCAGCACCTCTTGCAGTGCGGGCTACTGCGAGAGGTGACGAGCGATTGCATCCCATAGAAAATACAGGGTCACCATACCCATGAATGAGCACCAAACCCCCCCCAAATCTCCCCCCCCTATGCTTGCATAGGGGACCCTCCATATTTCTTTAACCAGAGAGGAGGCTTACTCCTCTCCTACGCCTACAGGTGAAGGGGACTCCCCCTCATCCCCTTCTCTGGAGGTGCTTTCGGGCACCTCCCTGCTTCCAGCGGCAGTCCCTCCTTTTCTTTCCAAGGGGACCCCCCAAAAAGCCAGCAGGCAGCCCATAGCCGACCGCTCCCCATCGAGGTGGCTTGGTAGGGCAAACCCCCTTAGAGGGGAGAGGGAATCCAGGCCCCTTCGGTCGCTTCCCTCAAAAGACCTGCTGGCAAGAATATTAAACCTTGCCGGGGTCAAGGCCTGTGCATCCCCACAAAAGACTGGTGATGCCAAGGGGACCTGCGATGTCCTGGGAGGGGATGGTCAACTGGAGGCCCCTCCTGTGATAGACATGGTCCTTGAGGAAACCCAGCCTCAGACGGTAGGGCCTTCCATGGGGGGGAATCCGGGCTCGGCGCCAAGCACTGAACCCGAATCCGCTCCTATGCAAGGTCCTCCTCAAACGGCTAGGGTTTTTGAGCCTTGTACTGCCTCAAAAACCCTAGCCGTTTGAGGAGGACCTTGCATAGGAGTGGATTCGGGTTCAATGCTTGGCGCTGAGCCCGGATTCCACCCCATGGAAGGCCCTATTTCGGAGAAGGACCTGGCTGAGGCTGGTCCATCTGGCCTAGGGGCTTCTGCCTGCGAGGTGAAAAGCAGGTTCATTCCCCACCCTCCTTTCTAAAAAGAAGAATAAAAAGACTCGCGCGGGGGGGGGGGGGTTCTCTCAAAATGTGGGGGCTGCGGGTCTGGATGGGTCTGCTGCCACTTTGGTAGGCGACCAATCCAAGATCAGCACATCTGGCTCCTCTGCTCGACCGGGTCCAGAGCCCCCGACTAAGACCAAAAGTGCACAGGGTGGAGCCTCAATAACATCGACGACCCTCATTCAGAGGTTTCCTGGCGTTTTCAAGCCCGCTGGCTTCAAACGATTCCTCATTATTTGCTCCACTGATGGCGCCATGTTGGCCAAGGGCAACATGATCCATCAGAGGAGAGGATTAGCTAGTGCAATTGGTAGAGAGCCGAAGGTGACCCGTTTCTCGGACGGGAGCCTTCTGGCGAATGTGACGAATCCCACTGAGGCGGCCAAGATAAGTGCTCTTCGGACACTTGATGGCACCCCTGTGAGTGTGACACCACACTCTACCAGGAACTTTGTGAAATGAGTAGTTTATGTGAGGGAACTCGTTGACTACTCCATTGAGGACATCTGCTTAGAGCTGGCCGACCATGGGGCAGTCAAGGTCGAACAGGGAGGGGCCTCGAGACCAACGCCTACACTCTTCGTCACGTTCGACTGTGATAAGCTCCCTGAGTCGGTGCGTGCCGGTTGGTACCACTACCGCGTGAAGGCATTTGCGCCACTGCCCCAGCGGTGCTATTACTGTCACTGCTTCGGCCATAGGAATCGTTCTTGTAGACGTGCAAAGTTGGGGTCACCCAAAGTCTGTGTAAATTACTCCAAGGCTGCACATCATAAGTCTAAATCGTGTGTGGCCAAGTTTGTCAATTGCGGAGAGCTGTACCCCGCTTCTTCGGAGCACTGTGGTGCATATCTCCTTGAGAAAGAAATCCTGGCCGTTCAGGCCCAGGATCGACTCTCATTCCGCGAGGCTAAGGACTTGGTCCTGGTGCGCCCGGCTCTGCCTGGGACGTCATATGCCTCAATAGTTAGAAAGGCACCCTCTGCTCCTGGCCCATCCAGGCCAAGAGCACGGTTGTTTCTGCATGCATTCGGAGCCCTTTTGCAGGCTCTACTCAACCCGAGCGCTTCCCTGGTAAAGCTGGCGGCAAAAAGGGTTCATACCAAGCCCCAGCTAAAACCAGGGCTCCCCCTCTTCCCCCAGCATGACCGTTTTCCGTAAGGCGAAACGGCCATCTTCCGGGGTTCCTAAAGCTGTCCCGCGAAAGGAGGACAGCAACAAAGGAGCTTCGGCTCCTTCGTTACCCCTAGTGGTGGAGCGAGAGGCTCGGAGGCGGTGGTTCCTCGAAAAGAGGCCCCCCCCCCCACCTCCGAAGCCGCAGCGCCCGCCTAAGGTTTCGAGGTGGAGGAAGGAAAAGACTCGCATGGCGAGCCCAACCTCCTCCAATAAGTCCTCGAAGGCAACAGCGCTTTCAACGCTTTGTCCGGCCAACAACGCCCGGGGTTCTGCCTCCGGGAACCGTACGGGCATTCCCGTGAGGGTCTTCTGTTTGAGGAGGGCCCCCGCGTCTCTTCCGAGCTAGGCCTGGAGGGCATATTCCTTCAATGGAATTGCCGTGGACTCCGGGCCAACTGGGAGGAGCTGCGGAGGCTCGTCTCGTCCTGTTCCCCGTTAGCTATTTTTCTGCAGGAGATAATGCTAGGCGCGTGCCCCCTGCCCGCTCTCCCGGGGTATAAGGGTCTTGGGACCCCACCACCACGTGATCGCCGGGCTGGGGGATGCGCGGTTTACACCCGGCATTATGTCTCCGTTCTTCCTTTCTCTTTAGATACCTCATTTCAGGCAGTGGCTGTGCAGCTGCACCTGGATAGGAGGTATACTATCATTTCTGCGTACATTCCACCGTCAGCTGACTTCGACGCGGAAGACTTCCGCCGCGTCGTGGCACGGTTGCCGAGGCCCTTTCTCTTGCTTAGAGATCTGAACGGCAGGCATCCTCTCTGGGGAGATTACTCAATAAATCCCAGTGGACAAGTCCTTTCGATCTGATCGAAGAGCTTGAGATGGGTGTCCTAAACGTGGATGAGTTTATGCATCACTGTCCGAGAACCGCTTCATTTTCTTGCCTTGACCTATCTTTGTGCTCTTATGATGCACAGCCTGATTTTGATTGGGAGGTGGTCGATGACCTCCATGGTAGTGATCACTTTTCCATTCAAATATCATTTTCAGGGCAACTGCCGCCTGAGAGCCCACCTCGGTGGTGCTTGGCGCCAGCTCGGTGGACTGCATTTCAGGAAATGACTGAATTCTCTTATCTCAGTCGAGGAGTTTAGGTTGGTAGATAAGGCTGTTGAGTTCTTCTCCGGCAACCTCATCGCTGCGGGCCTGACTACTATTCCTAGAACGTCTGTCCGTTTTGCACGCCGACCACTCCGATGGTGGTCAGCCGAGTGTGAGACGGCCCTCAAACAGAAGCGTTATGCCTACATGCGCTATAAGCGCCGCCCGAATGATTTCACTGTCGCTGTATTTCGTCGGGCTAGGGCTACGTTCCGGTATATTTCGAAGCACGCCCGCCGCTCTTCTTGGCGCAGAACCCTTCAACAACCGGTTTACTGTGAGTGAGTTGCGCTCCGCTCTTGCTTCGTGCCCGGACACCGCCCATGGTTTGGACGATGTCCCGTACGCCATGCTTCGACACCTGGGTGAGCGAGGCATGGCCTTTGTTAGATTTGTCCAACAGGATCTGGGTGGAGGGTCTTCTCCCAGATTCCTGGCAAATCGCTATTGTGCTCGCCTTTCGCAAATCGGGGAGAGATCACTCTACTCCGACCGGTTTCCGCCCAATCTCTAACCTCTTGCCTGTGCAAGTTGATGGAGAAATTGGTAAATATTAGATTAGCCTTTTTCCTGGACAGCGGAGGCAATCTGTCTTCTGCACAGTGCGGCTTCCGCAAGTTCCACTCCATGCTGGATGCTCTGCTCCGACTGGAAAATGCCTTCTGCGAGACCTTCCTTCGTAGACAGCACTACGCCACAGTCTTTTTCGATCTGGAGAAGGCCTATGATACCGCATGGCGATACGGTATCATGGAGACTCTCCACACGATGGAGGCGAGAGAACGCCTCCCAATGTTTATATCTGAATTTTTACGAGATCGTCGATTTCGTGTATGGGTGGGGGGAGCCCTCTCTGGCCCCAAGGAGCAGGAAGAGGGTGTCCTGCAGGGAAGTGTCCTCAGTGTCACACTCTTTGCCCTGAGCATCAACGGCATCACCTCGGTGCTACCGGAAGATGTTCTCGCTACGTTCTACGTGGACGACCTTTTGATCTCTTTTGGCGCGGTCCAGATGCCAACTCTGGAGCGTCGACTCCACCAGGCATTGAACCGCGTCTCTCGCTATGCCGAAGCGCACAGGTTTCGGTTTTCCTTGGCCAAGACTAAGGTGGTGCACTTCTGCCGCCATCCACGACTCCCCCCCGACCCAGACTTGTTTCTTAATGGGGTACGCCTGGAATTGGTTGAATTGCACAGTTTCCTTGGTTTTGTATTTGACTGGCGCCTCACCTGGGAGGCTCATATTCGCAGCCTTAGGGTCTCTTGTACCCGCGCCATGGATATTCTCCGTTCCGTTATGTTCATCGCTTGGGGTTCTGATAGGGCTACTGCCTTACTTTTTTATCGATCCTTTGTTCGTTCGAAGCTCGACTACGAATGCGAGTTTTATGCATCCGCAACCCAGCACGTATTGCAGAAGGTGGACTCGATCCACCACCCACCGGCCTTCGCCTGGTGACCGGTGCCTTCCGCACTTTCCCCATTGAGAGCCTGTTGATCGATGCTGGGGAGATGCCACTCGCTCTACCCCGCGTGCAGTGCATTACTCGCCTCTACGCGCGAGCCCGGCGCCTCCCTCAGTCGGCAACAGCTCTCACTGCATCCGCAGCTGATCTCGACGGTGCCTATGCTGCTGAGCAACGCCAGTCATACCCTAAGCCCTTTGGGTTTAGGCCAGGAAACTCCTTCGAGAGATAGGTATAGTTCTCGGGCTGGTGGCGCCCCTGGTTCTGCCCAGGATACCACCCTGGAGGGTACCACATTTGACTATTTTTCGCCACGCCTCTGCTCCCAAAGCTTGTACAGCGCCCGGAGTATTGCATTCGACCTTTTTGGAGCACACCTCGTGTCACGCTGGAACCGTGCCAGTGTATACGGATGGCTCAAAGTCCCAAGAGGGGGTCGGCTTCCACGCCGTATCCCCTCTGTTGGAAGTCAGCGGGGCTCTGCCAGACGCTGCGTCTGTCTTCACGGCCGAGCTGGGGGCAATACACCACTCGGTACTGGAGATTACGCGACGTGCGCGGTTCGGAGACCGGATTGTGATCTATAGCGACTCACAAAGCGCCCTGAGTGCTCTCGGGGCATTGGAATCTCCGCATCCCCTGGTTCGCGATATCCGTGATGCCACGGTTTTGGCGAGCCAGGCGGATGTCTAGATTCTCTTCTGCTGTGTTCCTGGACATGTAAGAAGTGCGGGGAATGAGTGCACCTATGTGGGGGTCCAAAGAGTCCGCGGACTCTGTGCCTGGACCAGCGTTTCGCTCTTCCTCACACTGAATACATGGCAGGAATACGGGCTGCTTGGCAAAGAAGATGGGAGAGGGTTGAAGGGAACTTAAAGTTGCACATCATTGCGCCGCGACTGTTCCCATGGACCTACCCCCCAATGCCGCGAGGCTTCAGGTTGCTTTCTGTTGTCTCCGACTCGGGCACACGTGTGATGCATCGCACTTTGATGGAGCGCTCGCCTGCGCCCTATTGCGATGACTGCATCGTACCCCACTCTGGGTGATCTTCACGCACGTTGCTTGTGCCTGTACCAGGATAGGCTTTAGGTTGTCTTCGAATTGGGTACACTCGTAGGATGGAGCCTTTCTCTACACCTTACTGAGGATGAGTGCATTTTCCCCCACCAGACTGTTTGGCACATTCTTGTTGTGTCCCAGTATGGGTGATCATGCTTATTACCTGTCCTGATACTAGGATGAGTTGGGTCGCTACCTCTTGCCACTTGTACTCAGGTTGGGTTTGTGTACACTAGAGATGGGACGATTCCAAAAATCTTTGCAATTCTGATTCCTTCACAAAATAGAATATTGATTATATGATATATATTGTTAAAAAACAAATGTGATACATATTATAATTTGTTATTTATTGCAGCTTTACTATTAGTAATTGTCAATAAAGATCATTAAATAATAAATATGATAAAAAAACTTATTTAATTTCTTTATGTACCATCGATTCATAATTCCTTCTGTTTAATAATAATACTCAATATTTCAGTCATAATTAATATAAGTTAGTTGTTACATAAACTAAATAGAATATAGTAAACAAATAAATATAAGATGAACATTGTGCCTAAGTTTATGTAGTATCTGGTAACAACTAATCTTCCGATATAGGGCCTTATGCTGGAAGTTTGGTATCGTCAGTCATCACAACCAAGTGAATTTCGATCTTTGATAGTGAATAATGCACAGTTTATGTGGAAATTGTAATTCAAATCAGACTAATTCAATAATGTCAACTAATGATGACTAGTGTATTAAATACTATTAATATTCAGCTATTATGATATTGTTACTCAACATTTAACATAGGCTGGGATTAGGAAGTGTGTACAGCATAACTTACCTCTACAGTGGCTGTTAGTCAACTGAACAACAGGGTTTTAGCAATAGTATAAAAGCTTACTCTGAAAACTTAACAAAATTGGTAAAATTGTATCAAATCTAATTAAAACATAAGACAAAAGTAAAATGGTATCATAAAGTGTTTCTTTGTGGCAAAAAGGTACCAAATTTGTACGAATCATGGTATCAATTGGAATCGAAAAACTGGGATTATTTTTAGCGATTTTGATGCTGATTTCCCCCAAATTAATGATTCTTATGGATTCCGATTAATTGTCCCATCTTTAGTGAACTATTTGACCCTTTGAAGGAGGGTCACAATGTGCTTCCTTCTTACATTTGCTTTTTTGTTTTCTCTTTTGACTTGTTTTGTTTTTTTAGGGTTTAAATTAATTACGGTGACTTATACCCTTGTAGTCAGTCGCCAGATAGGTACTTAAAAATTAAATAGATATGCTTTGGAATACCAACACCCTGACACTTTGTGTTGTGTGGTTCAATTATTGAGTAAAGTATTGCCTCACACACACCATCCACCACCACTATACCAATCAACTCTCCAACTTCTTATCTTCAAATCAAAAACCCATGAAACTAATCACACTCTTTTCACAGGACTCCACTAGACATTTAGCCATTAGACTGGTCCTACCATCATTTCTATACATCAGGACATTTGGTGTGGTTGTAGGCTGAATAAGAGTTCCAATTATAGTTGACTCCACAGTGTCCACCTTATGCTCTAGCTACCCATGGTTTGGATCCCACTGTTAAATTGTAAGCCCCATTGAGAAATAGTCCTCAAAATGAGGTCACAGCAATGGTAAAATGCCTACCAATTTCTTTTTCAATCCCTGCAAAACCTCTTTCTTCACATTAGCTCCCTCATGGGTCTCTGTGAACTGCCTTGAGCCGTGGCATGCTTCCTGAGTGCTTTGGGTTCAAATGAAGAGAAGCCCGGGGCTTCTAAGGACAGTGGTTCATTTTTGCTGGTAAAGTTGTTGGATTTTTTACCCCCAATGTCAACACCTCTGTCATTCCACAAAGCTTTAGTAATATCTATATTGAGGAATGGGAGTGATTAAAGAGTTGCATGGCCTATGATCAAAAGTGGCATACCTGCAGTTCAACAACCTCCCTGAACTTGCTTGTTGCGATATTTCTCAACCTATCTGCAGGTTCCTGTGCCAAAACTGTCCCAAACATGGCACCATTCAAACCCTCCTTGGGAAGACCTGCCTCTGCAAAGGCTAAAATCCCTCCACAAAAAGATCCTCCATTAGATATCAAACACAGGTACAACAAGAGTTGCATACCCATCCACTTTCATTCCTAATTGTCTTCTTTGTTTATATACCTTAAGTACATTTCCATAAAAACTTTTTAAAAACTTTATTATAGAGTTCTTCATTTTGTCTTTTTGTGAAACTACACACTTTTCCAAAAGCTGGGTATGGCACACATCAATGCCACACAAAGTACTCTTTCTCCCACCCCTTTGTGCTCAGCACAAAGCTACCCATCCCTTTTTCTATGCCATCCTCCCAAGGCAGAAAGCTCTAAGCTCCCCCCACAACCTACCCTTCAATCACACCTATTATATTCTCTCATTCACTTCTCTCTCTCTGTCCCCACTTTCTCAAACATTACCTTTCATAGCCAATCCTTCTTTACTAGGTATTCCAATCCTTCTTACACCATCATTAATTTTTGAAAGTTATTCTTATTCATTCTTGTATGCTTTTATCACTTCAGAACGTTCCAGTCGCAACCTATTTCACACATCACCTTGCACTTTCATTCCCCTCTTCACACACCCTGTCAAATACTTCAATCAGTGTAATATTTCACTGGAGTGAAAATTATTTTATTGGTTACACATTTTTGTTGCCTCTTTATTAGGTGTTATTATTTTCATCTCAACTGAATGTTCCCCATGGAAATTAGTTTTTTTTTAATAAGTGAATTATCTTCTCATAGGATTCTCATCTGGAAACTCATGAGTTTCAACTGTCTGACTCTTTTGAGTACATTGCCAAGGGAATGGAGGCAATCGTGGATGATGAAGTCACAAAGAGATTTGCTGCTGAAGAGCTGACGGTGAGTTTGTGCCTTGATTATCATGCAATAACAGCAATTTCCAGATTGCAGGTAGCCTTTATTGTGTTTTATGCTTCCAGTCGTGGAACTTCCTTACCCGCACAAATCTGGATTATGAGTTTATCAGCGTTCGTTTAACCATCTTTTGGGTCTTGGGGTTCATCGTCAGATACTTCTTCCTTCTTCCTTTGCGAATCTGCATTCTTCTGATTGGGGTGAGTTTTGCATTTGATTCACTTAAGAAAGAGTAGGAGCCCTGAAGAGTTCAGAAAAGTACTTTAATAAAGACTTGTATAGACCTTGAACTTTTTAAAAAGTATTTCTTTGAAGTATTGATCTACTTACCTGTCACCAGCTCTTTTCCTCACTAATGAGTTGTCTTTTAAGGATACAGATTTTTACTGGTCTGTATATCACTGGCATTTCCATTGGTATCTTACAATCTAATTTTAACTAACCCTCGTCTATTTTTCTGTTGGCTCTGGTTTAGACCAATGTTGTTACCTATAAGTTGGTGAGAAAATGGTACTGCATATTTGAAACTGAATCTTGCCTATGAAACCTAATGGCTTTATATTTCTTATCACTGTTTTATTTTCCATTCATTTTACCTGCGTTTCCTCCTATTCATTTATTCATTGTTTTAATCTTAGAAAGGTTTGGCCTTTTTGTAAGGTTGTTGACTGAGATGAATGGCATTTGATTTTATAGTTGTTTTACTGACTAGACTTAATTTGACTTGAGTGTGTAGATGAAGTATTGTCGCTTGAGCAATTTAGGCAAAACCAGGGATGTTTGTATGTAAAGTCATTCTCACTAACCATTTATTTTTGAAGAATAATCTACACTTTTAATAATAGTATATACATAAATACAATTAGACTAATTATCCTTTGCTAGTGTCTTTTTTTTTTTACACCATCATTTTCTTATCATTCGATTACAATTTTTCATTTCACTCTCAATAAGTAATGATATTAACCTCACTCCTATGCCTTGATCCATTAGTATTTAGTCCAATTTTTCTAAATTAGTGGATTTTCCCTATGTTAACACTGACAGTTAATACTGACAAATTACTCAGAAAGGGAGGAGAGTAAACCATTTGTCTACCAAATACTACCAAGATCTCCCTTATGTAGTAACACTTTGTGAATTATCACTAGACAGGAGTTAAAAAA